>HG992001.1:27910650-28510650 GCA_905220435.1 Amphipyra tragopoginis | reverse complement strand
CCCTTGAACGTTGTTCGACAAGTTTCCAACTACGATTGTCTTTTTGTTGGACACGATAGTAATCAAACAACAAAAGCTGTAACATACAAAACATGTTCCGATACACATGTCTAACACCTAAACTAACACTTTTACAAAATAGTAAAATTCATTATAGTCCTTATTCCTTTTGAAACAAAGTTTAGGATTCATTAGGTGTCCGAAAGTTATATTTTATTTTAAATCATTTGGAGTCCGCTGTCTTGTTTGTACAGAATCAAATATTTGTATTTCTACAGGATATGTTTAAGCTAACTTTATTATTGTAAATAAATACTTCAATAGTCAAAACTTTACCTTTTCGGACTGCAATAGATGTTTATACGGTACATACCTGGAATAAAAAAGAAATGCTATTATTATAGGATATTGCACAAGTTTATACAGGGTCTAAACGAATGCTTGTAATTCCTTCAAACCGCGTGATGTACTGGTGATACAAATGAACCCTAAACATTTATTTTTGATAGGCAACTAAAATAAAAAAGTGGTTTTGTATATCTGAGTCCTTTTAGAGCTTCGGGTTAACTGACTACAAAGAGCGATATCGCGCTAGTCGTGCCCGCCATCTATGTCGCTGTGCTTTCGTTCATTTATGAGTGGCACAGAAAAGAAAAAAAAAAAAACTCCTTCTTAGGTGGTTTAGATACGGTCACTTACCTGTATCGCAAGAAAAAATAATTTTTATTTTTAATCAAGCTATATCCCGTGCTGGGTCAATCTACACTAGAATCATGTAGTTTTAAGGAACTGTAGAGATCTCCATAAATCAAAATATGACTTAATTTCGACAGCTACATTTTCAAATTGCAAATCGCATGCAGCATTAAATAATCACACTCAATCGCCTTGCTTTAATGTTAAATGTACTTAGCCAACCAAATCCTCCTTTATACCTGTCCATCACACATTCAGTATCGGCACACGTAGACACAGTCCGAACATCGATTCATTAATAATGTCAAGTGTCCGGCGACACCTCTCACGACACCGCTCAGGAGCGGCGCGGAGATTGACGCACGTGTCTCCAGCTCTCGTGAATAATTCACGCGGAACGGTTATCTGGCGGGTGTTGAGTGTCCAGAGTGTCCACTGTCTCACGATGACGGTGAGGCTCACAAGTGATAGTGCTCCCATAATGGGAATAATGGAACACTATCGCGTCATGATAGAGACAATTCTTGTACTAGTGATTAATAGCCTATCTGTTGTTTATCTGGTAAAGAAATTGATTTAGTGACGACAGCATTACAAGTTAATGAACAGGTCTTTGTCAGACCTTTTATAGATACCAAGCCCTTTTTGGAAAGTTTTTGAAAGTCGGCTGTGTGATGAAAGAAATAAACGAAATTCCTTTAAAAGTAGGAATAAATTTTAGAGGAATAAATATTTGAAAAGGTTTTTTTTATTAAACGAGATAAGAATAATAAATGTAGGTACAATAGAAATATCATAAGTTCGATTCCACCCTCAAAAAAACACCGCAAATATCTTCAGTGAGACCTTTAAATCCGTATTTACTAACGTGTGATGTCTACCGCTAATCTTGAGAGACCTTTTTTAAAAGCCACAAGATTGATGCGGTTGGTATACGCGCGGATTATTCGACGACATCCCCCGTCCATTCTATCACTCCAAATACAATCCCGCGTCGACGGACAAAGAACCTTGGATTTAAAATTATTTTACATTTCTTTACGTTACGCCTCGGTTAAACCTGTTTCTGAATGGATGGATTCTATTACATTTCTCTTAGAATAGATATTATGATTTATGGACTTGTTCTCTATTCTAAGATATTCTTGATCGTGAGGTACCAGAATTGTAATAGATGTCTTAAATATAAGATATTTTCTACAAAATGCATTCATTTTAATACCGTTTTCTTAGGACATCTGCGGTAACTCTAAGTCCGGTCCTTTTATAGTTGCATCTGTAATGAATCATTCAGCACTCTGAGTGTCATGCATTTTAATTGTGCAAAATTGAATATCTAAGAAAAGCCGCTTTGACAAAGTTCCTTGCAACTCGAGGCATCAGCATTATTCAATAGATTTTTCTTTGTGACCCTTCTCATCTTCATATTAAGAATTATGCAAAAAAACAACTGTTGGCTAATTGATGTGTGTTGTTAATGTTCCTGGTAATATTCTAAGCAAAGAAAAACTAATGTTCCCACTATGCACAATTTTCTCATAAATTTTAACAATAGTATAGATTCCTCTTATCTGCTATTTATGAAGCACAACACTAGCCTCAATGTAATTTAATCTGACTTGTATCAACGAGGCGGAAGATTCCGCGGTACATGACGGAACGAAATAAATAAATATGGAGCAGATCCAGGATGATCCTGATTGATGTATTGTCTGAGATCTACAGTTACTGCATTTAACCTTGGCACGAGAAGTCTTCAGAGAACCCACTCACTATTCGGATTATTCCACCATCATGAACCTTTGGTAGTGTTTATTTTTAAATGTATCTTGTGTTTGATGGATTGCAGAAAGATAAGTTTACCTACTAGGGTATTTTTATGTTGTTTTAGTGACTAGGTGAGCGGAAAAAATGAATAATTTTTATGTATCTTCACCTTTTTTCCGTGAAATTTCTAATTTGCATTTTCTGATGAGGTCAAATCTAAATAAATAATTTTCTATGGATATGGTGTGTCGCAACTTATAAGAAAATTACATAATATATTATATGGGACGACAAGTTTATTAATAGTTAATTCAGTATCGACAGACGAACATACGGGTATGACTTTGACAAAGGTCGGACAGGATACTTAGGAAGATCACATTTAACCGGATTTGCTTCCACATAGTAAATATGTATCACAATCAAACCCTTTGGGAACAACGTGGATTTTTCTCCGCAGTCCCTTCCTCAACTGTGTCTATTGACATATTCTTATTTGCTTTTGGTTTTTTTGTTATCCTGATCATTTATTTTTCAGCCAACTGTCTCATATCATGTTTTACTACTGGCAAGAGCACCGGTAGTAGTAATTTTTAATGTGTCACTGCGGTATCAAGCATATCACAACATTGCACGCCCCCATCGATTTAAACCTACATAATGTTCAGCCGAAAAGAAAGATTATGGTTTGCATATGTTTGATTCGATAAAATTATAACAGTACATAACCATTCTATTAATAATGACGCATATTAGTTTTTGGTGTATTTATGATTTAGTTACTGTAGTTGCTGATGAAGAAACTTTTCGTTTATTGCGTCAGTGGTACACTTTTCGAAAAATCTGTATGACATCTCTGTGCTCTTGTACCATTTAAAAGACAACTTTAAAAACTACAAACGAACCGTACAAAACAGAAAAACAAATAACAGATTATAATCATGTTTCGTGGGCTGTCCACCCACGCGACAACGGACGACTATGTGGCGGACTGGGCAGCAATTAACTAATTGTGCGTATAACTGGCCAAGTTATAACTACGTTTAATTGCACTTGACGTGATAACCTATTGGTCGGTAATTACACTCCAGTCTAGCACCGAGCTCGTTAGGTTAGGGGATAAATGTGGGAACTCATGGTGACACGTCGCGCGTGAGGGCTCTCGATCTGACGCCTGATGGCTCGATGGGATTAGTACTTTCATTTTATGTTCGTTAATTCGATTTTATATTTGACTCTTGACCTCGTTTGCTGTTGAATAGGGTGAATTAGAGAGCTGCGTTGACAATTTACTTATGAAGCGTTGAGTCCAGTGTTAATGCCAATTCATTTTCATTAATGACATAATAACCTGCTGAATTGTTGTTAATAATCCTTCCATTAAATGATTTTACTTATTAATATTGAGTCGAAAATAATCCTTACCTTGTTAACATTTTATTTTCTTTACTATCTCATTTATAAACTTAACTACTTTACTACCAATTTAACATAAATCGTTAAAACGAAATAACAGTCTATTGTGATAAAAGTTATCGATAACATTATCGCCTGATCCCCTTAAAGAAGCTCAGTGCTTCAGATGATTTATTACATCTTTTTAAGAATTAATATTGTTACGATTCAACTTGTGATTGATAGCATTACGGTCTTAAACGTCTTTTAAGTTGAACGAGATCTTTAATCGAGTGTGAGTCATAGGTTCTAAATATTCAATATAAAAGCTTACCTACATGTAGGCAGTGTATTTGTAGGTACAATTAGACACAAGCCAACTACGGAATGTAGATATAATGCAGTTAATAATATAGTGTCCGCATAGTCGCTAATTAACAGTGTGGCACCTAATGAAGTAATTAGCGGGACGGTCGATACAACGTGTTTCATTGTGTGAATCAATTGCGTTGATGAACAAGTGCCGTCTCATTACATACTTATAGAATATCATGCGCATGATTAATCAGGAACATTAGCGTGGTCAGAGGTCACCGTCGACATGCGTGACTTATTGATGATGAAACAGATTAAAACACAAGCTCTGCAGTCGAATTTTAAATGATTAATTCTATGGTTTTAACTAGTGCGGTTCAACAGCGATATTCAGCAACGATGTCGAACTAATGTTGCTAGTCATAGTAATCTATTTTCATTGGAAGCACTGTTACAAGCAAAAAATAGGTAAACCCGAAACAGAAGGCTCTAGTATTAATTAATGATCCAGATAGGAAAGATTGATGAGTCTAGAACCTAAATGTTGCGACAAAAACATTCGCGATGGCTATGGCTATAGTGATAAAAATCGATAAAAAAATGTGTATACGTAATGATTTATGTCTTTCCTACAACATAGGTATATCGGTTTAGCGAGCTAAGGTCCCATTTGTCAACAGGATTTAAACCATCCAGCTTTTCCAATAAGGATTGTCTCACTCGATTCTTGATTGCTTTTTTGCTAATAACGAGCGCGTACGCGTATAAAAGTCGCGAGCGAACGCATCGGCCGTGATATATGTGCGGAGGGGCGGACCCCCCGCTGGACCCCGGGACCACCAGCGTGGACCTCTCGCTGCGCGGGTCCGCGGACCTAGCCCGCTATCCCATTAGACCGCTATCGAATAATCTTTATTTTTTCTTATATCCTTTATTAGAACAAAGACTCCATAAGGAAAGAATCAAGATATGATTGAAAAATTGGTCCATCGAGTTTGATTTGTTGTTGATCGTCTTCGTGAATGGGACCAATCGAGTGGATAATTGAGATATTTTATATAGCAGCGTGAGGTTAAAAAACACAACTTAAATAAAATTTATTGCTATGATTATTTTATTTTAATTAAGTTTTTGATGGCACAATTATCATATAACAAGCAGCGTGCTACCAGCTGCATGATTGAATAAAAACCTTGACACATGCACTTTCGAATAGGTACCTGCATTTACACAACCTACTTTATTAAGTTACCCTATAATTTCACCATAATCACGCACCACATCACTGCGTCAGTATTCTTAACCCTCGACTGCGATAGTATCATGCACATTGTGTGGCTCTGTGCAAGGATACAATACATTGGCCCGCGGGGTTCCAGCCCTCTATAACTGCCTCGAAAAAATGTTCACTGAGCATGCTTCCTCTACGAGTGATTTATAATGTTTTGTTCAGTTCCGGGAGTCAATGGTGTTTTTATTACTTACGACGTTATTATGACACGGTGCGACAAAAAAACTCCCATTGTGTATTGTGAGTTTTTGACAAGTAATGTATGGTGAACTTTAAACAGATGGATGTTGAGTGTCATGGGAGCGGATATGAATATGACGAAGATGATTGTAAGTAAGGCACTGATAAATATTGTGTATCCTGGGAAACGATGAAGCGTAAAGAAAATTAACAAATGAGTTTCAAAACGCAACTGTTTAAGGTAAACGTAATAAATAAAGGTATTTTATTCAAGTATTGAATGTTATCTTCAATAAAAGCGAATAAAAATATGATACTCGACAAATACTATGTTTTATCTAGCCATTCTCG
The DNA here is from genome assembly GCA_905220435.1 of Amphipyra tragopoginis. Taxonomy (NCBI): domain Eukaryota; kingdom Metazoa; phylum Arthropoda; class Insecta; order Lepidoptera; family Noctuidae; genus Amphipyra; species Amphipyra tragopoginis. The sequence goes on along the minus strand of HG992001.1, from coordinate 28,504,655 downwards.
TACAAACGATACGGAATATCGGTTTCATCGCGTTAAACTGTCCGTAGTTATTTGATAATTTAACTTTTTATTACAATGGAGGCTGCAAGTGTTTGTGTCCAGAATCGTCGGATAATCTCGTTTTATCGTTGTTTTATTACAAACAACGACCGCACGTATATCTATATCGAGAATCAAAAAGCGAAACTGTGTTTGTACCACAGTTTTCGATAACGCCTTCTAGGGACGCGGGACGGCACCGGGACGGGACCGACTCACAAAAACAAAGTGATTTGTTGCTCCGATGAAGACCTCAGTTTGTTTTTATTTACAATTCCAATAATGGAACCGAGTTTTTTGTTGGTTTCTTGTTTATGTTCCGAGTCATATTTGTTGGTTTTACTTCATTATTTTTTTAGCGGTGAAAGTTCTGAGAAGGATTAAAATGTTATTTGTTTGGGATCGCATTCGCTACTCGATGAAGGGCCAATAAAAATATTTTAATAAGCTATTCAACTGAATGACGGGACGGTAAACAAACCTGTGTCGAATGATTGGACCACACACAGGGTTATGTCACAGTCTAAAAGATGTAGAATGGACAGACAGTTATTTTATTTATTTTTATTTTCTTTTATCCTTTGCGTATTTGATGGCATTTGAGAAAACGAACGTAGGATTTAGGATAAGGAAGTTAATGCCTTGCAATTCAAGACCAACAGTCTAAAATTATTCAGTATACCATTCTATGTACAGTTACTTATAAGTGATCACGAACCATCTCGTTATTCGTGTAGTTACAATGTTACACGAATGTGTTAGTTTCCAGTTCAACGCTCATTTGCTGCTACGTCAATCAGACATGGTCAAAATATAACATTGAGTATTTACTATGTAGTGATACGAAACTGGTTGCATGCATTGTTTATTTCATGTAGAGAGCATACACCAGTTTTTTTTTTTTGTAATGGCGTTTCGCGTATTTTCGCGGTTGGTCATAAACTCATATTATTAGATACTTACTAGGTATACAGAAATATTAAAGGCGTTTACTCATTTTAAATATATCAGGGGGCACGGAAGTGCTCCCGCCAACGTCAACAGGCACGGCCGTACATGCTTTTCTCGAAGCAACTCAAGACTCTTTTAAGCCCCCTATATCTTTGTAACAGATAAGAGCGAAAGTCTGAAAATTATGTTACAGAGAGTAGTTACTTAATGTATTTAACTTCTTCTCTCGTGTCAGCAAGAGCTATACAAAAACAGTTCATGCTGTGGTGAAAAGATTAGCCAGTCAGCAAGGTTGGTAGCGAGGCTGACTGCTCAGGGTGCGCCGGACATACTTAAGTATCGTCACTCGTGGAGGCTCTTTTCATTCACAGGAAACATTCATGTATAAAGCCAAGTCTCGCGAGTCTTTTGCTGTAAAAAGTTCTGAGATCTAATGTAGAGCCACGTCTGGCATTTCATTTATAAAAATACTTTTCAAACTTGGCAATCACACATCATGAAGATTACTGTAACGCAACTACGCAAGATACCCTGTTAATTTTTTAAGCGAATCTGTTTCCGGGTAAACAACAAGTCTAGTATATCCTTATGCTGCGTAATGGCCAAGTGCGAAAAATATATTTATAAATGAAATGTCAGACTTGGCTCTACATTAGATCTCAGAACTTTTCACGGCAAACAAGTCGCGAGACATGGCTTTTATTACAGTAAATGTTTCTGATAGGATTCTTTTTTTATTATCTCGCAATTTGCTCACTTAGTTTACAGACGAGTAAGATAGGTATTTCAGATTGTTACAATTAATTGACTGTTCAATAAGAGCCAATTAATTATAACCACCACAATACCTTATTATATCTTATTAAATTTAATCACGATTACCTCCAATGTACGTAAATTAACTCAATAATATTCAATACTATGCTAAATTACACATTAATAGTAAACACACAGATACTGCTATTAAACATGGCTTCTATAATCAAACACAATAATACACTAACCTAGTATTTGCAATGAATTTCAATTTGTCGATATATCTCAGTTATTGCAGTAAATCACGAAACAGGCAGGCGCAGAAGACCTAATCAATAACATTCACGCAAACATTAAAGCACGATCGATAAAAATGCTAAGGTCTATTTGACCGCATATTTGACAAAGAATTTGTATATGAGATAACATTGACGAAACTTGAATGAGATGGTGTGAAGTGTAACATTGAATAGAAAGTTTTTATTTTGTTTTTTTTTTTTTATTTGCGATGGGTTTTCTCTTGACTCTGGTCAAGGTCAGAGGTGACAGAGACAAAGTCTACGATGGAGCGAGCTTACCCAGAAGAAGCCTGTTCACTCTAACTTTGAAGAGATTCGGGTTGTAAGCGTTCGGGAACACAGACGCAGGTAGTAAGTTCCACTGATTTGCCGTGCGCATTATGAAGGATGTTTGGAAGCGTTTACTGCGAATTACTGGAATGGCAACTAGGTATGGATGGTAACTTGCAGTGCGTCTAGATGTCCGATGGTAGAAAGGGGGAAGAAGCTCGTAAAATAAATATTAGCCGTGCCTGCTTTGATCGAGCCTTGGTAGGGGCACTGCCGTGCCCCCAGATTAATCAACAGATCTTCGAAAAAAAAACGGAAAACAATATCATCCGCTGTCATGGGCTTTCAACAACGTCGAATCTGAGACTACAGCGGTTCAAGTAATCGATACTTTCTTGTTTAACTATGACGTTTGAAGTAAGTTTCCTGTTTGTGCCTTCTGCATCTCTATTTTCTGTGACGTAGTAGTATAGCACCCGTGTACCACGGTAGCGACAAATTAAGATTAATCGCGCCACGCCGCTGTATCGCGCGACTAAATCTGTGCGGTAATTAACTGTAACGCAGTTTCGTAGTGAAGCGATGTAAACTCTGCGTTAGCGGTTTTTTAAATCGATAGTGTATTAGCGTCGAACTTGGTAAACGGCTGTCTACACGATGCTGATGTTTGTATCTTATACTTAAAAGGGTTCGTTGAATTAAATGGTGAAGTGGTGGCAACTAATTAAGATCCGTGAGAGGATGGATTATTTATGAATACAATTCCTTTCCGTTGATGAGCAAGCGAGCCATAAGAGACGAACCTGACACCATAATTGCACTCGAAAAATAGCAATATGGCAATATGGGACTAAATACAAGAGGCGAAACGTGGGTACATACAGGCCCCTGTAATAGGAGAACACCTCTGCTTTCCCCTTCGGGGATTATAGGCGTGACTATTATGTAAGTGTGGCAACTAATTAAAAGCAACTAGTCGGGCAATCCCGAAAAATGCACGTGAGTAAACCGTAAATAATCATAAATATAATTAAAAGCATTAAAAGATTAATTTTGTGATGCGTTTTTCATTTATATGTACTGAAGTACGATAGCGATCTCTTTTATAAATAGAGAGAAAACATTTCATCAAGTCAAGGCTGGTTTCAATCAATATGACTAGTAACTACACGGATAAGTTATTGCGAACTTACACTAAAGCGTAGTTCAGACTACGCTATACTATTTCGCTATAGGTATAGTATAGCATATTGCGTCATAAGTTATAACAATACAGCACGACGTTCACACTATACGCTTTATCGCAAACCGGTCTACTATGTATAGATATTCTTTGTCGGCGATCCGTCGGGCGACGGACGGGGTAGAAGTGAAACGGGGCGGGGACCGGAAATTGTAAGATATAGCTCTGAAAACGCTCAACTTTATTGCGTACAGCAAGCCAATACTTTATAAATTACCGAAGGAATTTAGAAACATAACAGATTTAGAATTTAATAAAAAACTACATAACTGGTTGTGTGATAGATGTTTTTATTCAGTTAATGATTATTTTAATTTTAAATTTACACTCAAATGATGTCCAACTTAATAATGCAATTTTTAATTTTATTTATTATAATGTGACATGTCTTTTAAATTAATTAATTTTACTTCATTTATGATTTTTATAATTCTAATTAGTAAAATGTACCTATTTAATAAATTGATTTTGTAATTTTAATTGATGGAAATGTATTTATGTTATTTTATTGATTGATTTGTATAATTTTGTAATGTGTCTAAACTAGGTATTTTATTTGAATTGTATAAAAAAAAAAACCTAATATTTGCACGACAGAAATGTCGAATGTAGTGAAACCCAATTATTATCTAAGACGACCTTATTGTAACCTATGTTCTTGCAAATAAATATATCATTCATTCATAGCATAGCGTTGTGTGAACGTGTCCATATAAAATGTAAACTGAGCAATATTTTTGTGGTTTAATATTTGCTACATACTTTATATTATAGCTTATTCTGAACTGCGCTTTACAGTTGGTAGAGCAACAGAATGGTTTTATGGTTAGACCTTGTAAGCAGCTGGAACTACGATCGCTTTTTATACTAATACACTCGTCTGATGTATCAAGTATGGTTATAACTTATTCGCAACTTGTACCTAATTGGTCCAGTTAGTCTAAACGGGAATTACTGACCGGGGCTATATTCCAAGGATAGGAGGAGTGTTATTGAGTTTTCTTTAGAAGATAAAGTAAGATTTTGTGCCCGATGATTGATTGGTGATAGATTCACCAACCACCTCACTATGAACCTAATGCAGACATTGGCAAATTGTGGATGTAGACTAGTACCTAATATACAAGGTTAGTCGGAAAGGGGGTACTAATCCGAAAGGGTGTTAAAGTACCCATAATAATAAATAACTTTTGTTGTACAACTTTCCCCAAAAGTCAATAGTTAAAGAGAAATAGATGTTCTAAGATCTCAAAAAAAAATCGCTAAAATCTATCTATCCCCAGTTACGATTAGCTGTGTTTACATTTTAGGTCATATTTGGGGTCATGAATCAGAAGCAATAATTTCTGAATTTGTAACTAAAGCGGGGTGAAGAATTAAAAAAAAAACTAAAATAAGAATAATTTTACACGGAAATAAAAATTATGGAATTTTTAAATTTTAGCACGTGCCTTAAAACCGTCATCTCATCAGTGATAACTTTAAGCGGCCTCCTTTCTGACTAACCTTGTATTAAGCAAAACAAACAAAAAAAAAAAACGAAATTATTGCAACTCAAACAAATGACAACTTTAAAATATAAATAAAATAAGTTGATTTCAGAATGACAAAAAAAATTAAAAGGTAGGTAATGAAATAACTTCAGTTGCAATGCAAATTTATTGAACTATATACCCAATAAAATGAAATGTTCATTCTAAATTTAGATTAACTGTTTACCTCTGCTTAACCCTTCAGCTATGTCAGGCGTGATGCTGATGGTATTTCATACGTTTAATAAGTACAACTATTGGCGACACTTTATACGCATTACAAAATAAATGTATTTCATGATAATATTCCTCTACTGTAGGTTTATGATATGCCGTAACTTAGAAAATCAATAAAAGATAGATTTCATGCAGGTTTTTATGATTATTAGTAAACATAAAGTCTTCGAAAGCGGTTAATTCACATAAAATTTTATAGAAATTACATATTGAACAAGTAATGCATAAGATAACGCAAGATATCCAAGTAAGGCGTTCGACAGGCGGTCCAGATGTAAACTCACTCGTTACAATTAACATTAGTTTATATGGAGCCTTCGCACAAACCTAATGACGACTGTACTAGGCAATGACTCGATTAACACGCTAAAATTACTAAAATTCTTGAACAATTTTATTCTACTTTTCAATCTTATTCCAAGTTTTCAAATTAAGTATTCTCCATTTTTCACAATAGCATTGGTAGTAAACTCACGGCTACAGTTTAGACAGGTTAATTGCTCTAATTACTATTAGAGCATTTAACCTGTCTGTCTAAAAATAGATACGCTTATAATTGAGAGTCCAATATTAGCGTGTCTATTTTTAAATAGATTTAAGTTAGCTCTAGTTATATGCGATTAACATCTATATGAGAAAGGCGTTATTGTTTTATCCCCCTTCATGTAAGGCTGTCATTTGAACAATTAGCTAAATATTGGTCAGCGAAAATTTACAGTTAATTGATCGACGATGCATGATCAGCGGACAAAACTGAGTCAATCAACAATAAGCTTTTCTGTGTTGTTGAAAAGAAATAACGACACTTCTAACCTAACCTAGTTGAAGTGCTCAGAATATTTAGCAGATTTTTGATGCTGACCAAACATGTATACAGGGTGTAAAAAGACCCATCACATAGCCAAAATCTACGCACTCTGTACATCAAACTAAATTACATTGACCAAAAATAATTGCTGGGAATCGACTTTTATTTTTAGGCATAAAAAAACGCCGTTTTCTGTAGTGTGCAATGTAATGCACGTAACCGATTATGACTGTGTGTGTTGTGCAGCGGCTACACAGCTGAGCCAAGGCGGTCGTGTGCGTTTTTGTAACTTCAAATGCGTAATTTGTTAGGAAAAATTTAAAATTTTGATAATGTTTGTTTGGAAGAAAGTTTAGTATTATCACTTTGTTTAGGATTAATTATGTATTAGTTCAAATTATACAACTAGATGGTGTTGGCATCGAAATGAATCGCGATATGGTTTCGTTACATGAAATTGTATAGGCAAACTGATGGCATTGAATTAAATTGTCTTGCTCTGTGGGATACGTGTTTTATTCGGTTACCACTGGTTCAAGGGACTTTGTATCGAAATTATACATGGTCCAATCGAGCCGAAGGGCGTTTTTGGTGAATCACAAAGGAACAGAATCTGGCGCTGCAATCGCTGAAGTGTTTGTTGCTGGCTGGCTATTGCAAAGGAAATACGCATTGGACCGAGAGTGAGTAGTGAAGTGCAAAAACTGTAAGTACGTTGTCTGTATTGTGCTAAGTGTCAAGTGGACTTGTAAAAAATTCGCGATTTAGTACTTTAGGACTTAGAATAATCGGCTCAAATTGGCTTATACGGGGAATCCATGCCCGATTTCTAAGCGACCTAAGTACCAAACACTTAGAAAATTTCGCATCACGGGACTTGTAAAAAATTACAAGTTGAACATCAGATAGAATTTTATTTGGATTTTATTAATAACTTCAAAGATGGATAAAGAGTTAAGAATATTGGAAGACATAAAGCTGCAAATTGAAAAAGGGATGACTAATTTCAAAAAGTCTCCTAAAGAAAGAATTGATGAACACTACGTAGATTCAAGATTGGAAATTTTAGAAAACATATTTAAGAACTTCACGGCAAAATATGAACTACTGATAGGCGACTACGGGAGTGGCAAGTTAACAACTTATTTTCAAGGAGACGTTTTTGAAGCGGTGTCGGAAACTTATTTAACCTATATGGTGGAACTTAAGAAAGCAATGTCTAAAATTAAGATTGTTAATTCTAACGTTAATAGCAAAGTTTCATCTGGCAATTCCTTAGTCAAATTACCTAAAATTCAAATTCCAATATTCACGGGCAAGTACACCGAATGGTCATCTTTTCGAGACCTTTTTACATCACTCATCCACAATAATTTAAGTTTAGATGATGTTCAGCGTTTACATTATCTAAAAACGCAGTTGTCAGGTGAGGCAGAGCAACTTATCAGACATGTACCTATTACACAAGATAATTACAAGCAATGTTGGGGTATGTTAGTAGATCGCTATAATAATAAAAAGTTTTTGTCCACTTGTATATTAAAACGTTTGTTCAGCCAGCGCAATATGTTAGTAGACTCATCTAACGCACTCAAGGAACTTTTAGATGTAACATCTGATTGTTTACATGAACTGTCAAATCTTGGTATAGATATAAGTAATTGGGATGTTATTGTTATTTTTGTAGTAAGTTTGAAGTTGGACGATGAATCTCGGAAGCAGTGGGAACTGCAGGTCAGCCAATCATCCGAGGATTTGCCGACTTTCCAACAATTCAGAGAATTTTTAGAAACTCGTTATCGCGCTCTGGAATTTGTTGAACCTAAGGTTAAGCCAAAGGTAAGCCACAATAACACATCTCATCCTAAAGTCATGCATAGCCTTACCAAGTTGTCATGTCCGCATTGTTCCGAGGATCATAAATTGTACAATTGCAAACAATTCTCTAACGAGAATGTTGATCAGCGCCGTAATATTGTCCAGTCTTTGGGTGTATGTTTTAATTGTCTGGGAATCAACCATACAGCCAAAGTTTGCCGAGTGTTCACAAAATGCCGCATTTGCCAGCGAAAGCATCACACCTTATTGCATCCTAAGAACCCTAGTGCAACAAGTGCGGTTGCTAATCCAACGGAACCTACAACCGCACAGGAAAACCGCACCCCACAGCAGGAGATCACCACTAATATTGCAACCCATTTTCTGAAAGGTAAAGCAAAGGGACAGGTCCTTTTAGCCACAGCTCTCATTAAAGCTGAGTCAGAAGATGGGTCCTCTCAAATTTTGAGAGCATTGTTGGATCAAGGATCACAAGCATCCTTCATAACTGAAGCAGCAGCGCAACTACTTCGTTTGAAAAAGATAGCAAGTAAAACTATGATAGCTGGTATAGGAGGTAGTGGCAGTCATGGCGGCCTTGTCTCTAGACATGTCGTAAGTTTAAATATACAGTCGTTACATGACCCTTCTTTTACCATAGAAGTTACCGCGCATGTACTAAATTCACTGGCTTTAGTTATGCCAGATACAAAGTTTAAGCTTCAGGATTGGCCGGGAATTCATAGCATTAAATTAGCTGATCCAAAGTTTAACTTACCGAACAAAATAGACATATTGTTAGGAGCGGAAATATATTGTTACATATTAAAATATGGTTTAATCAAGAGTCCAAAAGGCTCTCCGGTAGCACAAGACACTCGTTTAGGGTGGATTGTGTCTGGCCATGTAGGCAGAGAAGAAAGTTCGCATAACCAGCACGATGTTATAATTTCTATGCATGCACATATTGAAGAAAATAATAGGTTAACAGGATTATGGGAACTTGACTCTGAGCCTTCCTTAATTAAAAAGCCCTTTACAGCTGAAGAGCAGGCTAGTGAAGAGTATTCTACAGCTACTACGCAAAAGGATGCTAGTCGACGATATATCGTTGAGCTACCTTTTCGTTGTGAATATCCGCCATGTAAGTATGGTAATTCTAAAACTATGGCTATGAAAATATTATCAGGTTTAGAAAGGAAATTGTCTACGGGGGTTGAAATAAAACGTCAATACTCAGAGGTAATAAAAGAACATTTATTGCTTAGTCATCTGGAGAAAATTACAGAGGAGCCTGAAAGATACAGGAATGACATAGCTTACCTGCCTCATCATACCGTGGTCAAAGAAGACAGGCTGACCACCAAGGTAAGAGTGACTTATGATGCATCGTGTAAGGGTACAAATGGTGTTTCCTTATCCGATACCGTAATGGTAGGACCCACTCTCCAGGCAAACCTGCGTCATATTGTGTTGCTATGGAAACAACATCCCGATGACTTCATGACTGGTTGTCAATCTAAAACACAGGCTATAAAAATGTATTATGAATTTTTACAAAAAGGAGGTTTCAAGCTACAAATATTTCCAAGCAATAAGGTTCAGTTGTTAGAAGAAGTAAAGGAGGAATCGGGTACAGACCTGGAAATAAAAATGGACAACATTAAAAAGGGCTTAGTACTTACCTGGAACCGGAACACGGACGAGTGTGACTATTCCATGAAGATGTCATCACCGGCTGCATCTGAAACAAAAAGAAGAGTAAGTTCGGAAATATTGCGTCTGTATGACTATCAGAGTTGGATAGTGCATTTCATTATTAGCTCTAAGGTTTTTATACAGAAACTGTGGATTGCTGTCATCGGCTGGGATTATGAGTTGCCACCGGAACCGCCCGACTATAATAATGAGTATTCTACAATACGCATGCTACGTACATGGAAATTAGTGCGACGTATGGTGCAAAGCTACTGGCGCAGGTGGTATCAGGCATATCTAACGCATTTCTTTCAGAGGCACAAATGGGCTGCTCGAATTCCTGACATTAAGCTTGGTAGTATAGTACTAATTAAAGAAGATAACTTACCTCCAGCAAAATGGTTGTATGGTAGAATCGTCCAAGTCCATCCGGGAAAGGATAATGTGACACGCGTTGTCACTGTCCGTTGTAAAGGCACCACAATCAAGCGTCCAACTTCAAAGTTATGTTTGCTTCCCGTGGCAGATTAAGTGATTTATAGTATATGGTTTAAGTTTTTAATTGCACACTTCTTTTGTTTCGGGATTTTATGCTGCATACTTTATACATAGAGGTTTTCAAATATATAAGTTGTACTCTTGTTTTGTTTTAAGCTTTTATACTGCATGGTTTTAAACACATTGGTTTGTAAATTACATCTTATTAAAGATTGCAATAAACTAAAAGTTTTAGGGTTGTTAGGCTTATTTTGATACTTTTATTGTGCTTACATGACACATTGAGTAAATGCACTTTTAGTTTATTATTGAAGGTTAAATTAGTTTAATAAGTTGTTTTATGAATGCATTGTTTAGACTATTGTCATTGGTTTGTTAAGACTAGTTCATAAGCCATCTAGTAATCTGCCTTAAGATTTGTAAAGCGACGGTCCACTATTTAATATTGTGTAGAATTGCATACAGTCCATTGTTCTTATTATCATACTGAGTTTATTCATGGTGGGCGGTAGGAAAAGGAAATATTCCTTTTGATGGGCGGAATGTTTAGGATTAATTATGTATTAGTTCAAATTATACAACTAGATGGTGTTGGCATCGAAATGAATCGCGATATGGTTTCGTTACATGAAATTGTATAGGCAAACTGATGGCATTGAATTAAATTGTCTTGCTCTGTGGGATACGTGTTTTATTCGGTTACCACTGGTTCAAGGGACTTTGTATCGAAATTATACAACTTAGTATTCGATTTTGGAAAAAAACTAAAAAAAAATGTTCAATATCAATATCTCCAGAACCAATGATTTCCCAGGTATGGTCTTGAAGAAAAAAATGATCCTAATGATGGGTAGAATACGTGGTTTTCGTTATCGTTAAGGGTCTTTTTACACCCGATATAATAATATGTAGGTTGTTCGGAAAGTCATTTCGTTTTTTCCCAACTTAACTGGACTTAGTTGTATTTTTTTCCTGCCATCTTCGCACTTAAGCCGTATAATCATTATAATATATTTCGACAGCTGATAAAACTCGGCTTGCTTATTAAAAGTCCGATTGATTCTACGCAGTAGTTTCGGTTGGTACCCTTTCAAATATGGAAAGTGAGAAGCAGCATTTTCGGCATATTTTACTTTTTTACAATCGAAAAGGTTAAAATGCTGTTCAAGCAAGAAAAAAATTGTCCGATGTGTGTGGAGAGGATGTATTATCAGAATGCCAGTGCCAAAACTGGTTTGCGAATTTTCGATCTGGCAATTTTGATGTCAAAGTTGCACCACGTTCTGGAAGGCCAGTTGAAGCTGATGAAGACACAATAAAGACTAATTGACGCAAACCGGCGAATAACAACTCGTGAAATCGGTGAGAGATTAAATTTATCGAATTCTACCGTTCATGATCGTTTGAAACGCGTAGGTTTAGGCAAACCTCGACATAAAATTCAATTAAAACGAAATGAGTTTCCGAACAAATTACTTCTCTTTATGTAATAATATGTTCCATGTTTCTATACGAGTACTAATTAATGTACTGCCTACCCCGGTCTAACATTGCGTGGCACAGCGGTAGCATTGCGGTGTGTGGTCTACAACCTAGTTTTATTTCGTGGGAACAGACTCGCCGCCCGCCGCACTCACCCATTCGCGACAGGTGAATATTTGATACCAATAACTAATGGCTCGACGGTATACTGGTTTAGGAAAAAATATACCGGTTCTGTATTAAGGAATGAGTATTTGAAACAATTATCAATAGAGACTTCGAAAGTATTTAGGATTTTATTGTTTCTATTCTTTGACTTGATCGTGTTTGTCCTCGTCGCACCACAAAGACAGAGTTTTTTATTTCAAATAGACCAGATTTTAGGCACTTTTAAAACGTCAAAACTGTGCATGGTTCCAAAATAGCCGGCAAGAAACTCCAAGAATACTTTTTTCAAAATAACAATTCTATTGCAGTAGTATGAGAAATAGAATGAGAATACGAGTAATGCAGGTTAATGTAAGAAATAAACTCACATAAGAGTAACACATAGAAAATATGCCTTCTAGGATTGCCATAGCAGTTAAGGGCTGACCAGTCCAGACAGACAGCACCCGTTCACGAGCATGTTGGTCAGCGCAAACAAGGTCAAAGATGGAGCACACAAATCCAAGATATAGAGGGACTCCCCTGTACCCCTCTGGCTTTCATATGCACATGACGAAACAGAGTAAAGTATGTAATTGAACTTTAATGTGAAAGGGATAGCTAGCCAGGCGGACTGCATAGATGTTACACCAAACAAGCAAAAGTATGGAACAATCGACAAGTTAGAGAAGATTGCCTCGAATTAAATTTGGTGTGCTTGAACTTTCGCGAGACTATGACATACACTGGACTTTGATGGATTAGTTTTAGTAAAATATAATTAATAATCAATTTAAAACTGGACATGCCAATAAAGACACAACACACTTAGAAAAATGTTTAAATCTTCGATCCTTTATGTTGAACGTCTGTGGAATCATCCCAGTAGTTGAATGGATTAAAATCAAGACTAAAAACTTTGAAATGTTTTTTGAGTTAAAAAACATTTCAAAGTTTTTAGTTTAGAACCTGAGGCGTTGCTCTTATTACGCGAAATGCCTAAAACTACTTGTTTTCCTAATTGAGTCATCTTCAAAAAAAACTCTAGTTGAAAAAAGTTTGTTATAGTTTAAGAACATAATTTAGAAAAAGATTTGGGCTCATGTAAACTACGCAATGTTTTTCTTTAAAAACTTTTCCTAATTATTGAACTAACAAGAAATCTTCAAATACTTGGGGTAAGTTCGCGAGTGCTACAAACTTAGTTCAAAGAAAATTTTGTAGTATCGACAAATTAGTTCACGGGAAAAGTTTAGTTTCAGAAAAAGGGTAAATTTTCACATAAGGGGGTTTTTTTTAAAACGTTACTCCACACTATGATTTCTTCTGTATCATGGGTGCGTTTACAGATATAAATCTCACAATATATGCACAAACGCCCAGACCCGAAACGACTATATGTAGGCCACACAAATATATATATTTTCCGTGCAGGAATCGAACCGTAGAATCCAATCGCTCAGTCACTGCACCAAACGTGTCGTCTGTTTAGACTATAGAATCTTATAATCTTATCGCTATTCTATAGTATAATCTTATTACTATTGCATTAAATGACCTAATCACTATTCTGTTGAATGATTAATTACTATTCTATTGCATGATTTAATCACTATTCTAAACCTAGAATAATCTTATTGCTATTCTATCGTAGTCCATAGGTCGACATCTAATATTTCTTAGGCCAGTTTAACTGGGTAGAGTATGTCCCTGAGGACATGAGGACTGACCTACCAACTGCATCTTCAGTATGCTAATTTTAGACTAAGATATATTGTATCCTCTGAATTAATTAGGGACGTATAGCTAGCTGACTGGTGATTTTGCGGACTGGGCCAACTGCCAGTGTCCTCCTCTTAACACATTAATATTACGTCATATGCCAGGACTAATTGAAGACTTGTCTGTTTCAGAATATACTATCATCTAATTAAAAATTCTAATACAAAAACGTTTAATTTATTTCACTTAGGAGTATCAAATGTTTTTCAAACATTTCAAGACTGGTTATTTAACGAAATATAAAATACATTACCCCATACCTTTTACTATTAAATAAAATTATTGCCGCGAATTCAGACGTACGAATATATTCCCTTTTAAATAATTATCCTCACAGTTGCATCGTAAAAGGAATCACTTAAATTAACTAATTACATTAACTAATTATAATATATTTAAATAAGCGAAGTGACTCATTAAAATGTTATAACTTACATGTTAGGTTTTATGTAAAACCGTTTATTTATTGATAGGCGTTATAGTATCAATTATAGCTAGATTATGGCTAGGTCAGGTGTCAAATACATGCTGACCTTTTCTGGTCAGACTGGAATCCGACAACAGCTTTTCCCAAGTATGTGAAGCCGGGGGGATAGTGGAGAAGGAGATGAGTTGACAGCCTATTGCATCATACTGTCATGGTATTATGACCTTTATAATCTATGTCGTAAAAGTAATTTCCAGTAGTATTTAGTAATAGAGCTCTAAAGAAAGTGTTCATCTTGGGAGGTACCTACTACTCTTATACAGATTTCTGCTACCAAGCAGTAATTTGCTATATTCCGGTTTGAAGGGTGCCGGTAAAATTACAGTCTCACTATACTTACCAATATTGTCTCTAAGGTTGGAAACACACCTATTCTCTTCACTAGGAATTCTCATGGTATTGTAGGTGTTTATAGGCGATGGTTACCGCTTTCCATCACGGACGTCGGCCTGTTTGCACATCAATTATATAAAAAAGTAGAATTCTGACTGTGATCGCCTTCTTACTGTATTAATAACTAGCTATTGCCCGCGGCTTCGCTCGCGTTAAAAAAACTTAACACACTACTAAAGTTTCAATAATAATTTAATTCAATCATGATTCGAAAGACACGTGCCGCCATCTACTATCGTTATTGTTGTTTTCCTCGAGAATAGTACTTTTTTTCGGGATGACATATACCACATGTCCGTTTCTGTACACCTGACAACGTAATGTAAAATTTCTGGATGATTAGTTCAGTGGTTTAGGCGTGAAAAGGTAACAAACAAACTTACTTTCGCATTTATAAAATTAAAGTTAGGATAGGATGTTAAGAGTGTTATTCTGAAAATTAGCAACTAAGAAAGTGTACCAAAGTATTGGAAACAATAACTCGAGACACGGCAAAGTATTGGTAAGAGAATTATTCATGAGGTGCTCACGGCGCCGCCATCGACAACTATTAACATTTTAATCATCCACTTTATTGAATCACATAACAAAGAGGTACAGAAGGCCCACTGTGTCATTGTATCAAAGGCCTCTTTTATGTATTGATGTGATTACAATTTACCAGCTTTTTCCCACAATGCACACCGTGGGCAAGTAATTTCGGTCGAAGCGCGATCATTTTTGTTGCAAGTAGAGCGTGCATGTAACATGCGCGTTGAACCTTTGCAAAATGACGGTTTCGGCTGTCATAACACATATGAGTCCTTAGGAAAGTCATAAGTCCAAAGGTCTGACGACCAGGCTAACCTTAGCATATATATTTTTAACAATACTCCGTTACTAAACTGGTTAACTTTTGTGCTTAAATCAAATCAAATCATTTTTTTTTATTTCACATAAACCAATACAGGCGCTTATGAAAAGTCGAATTTAGGTGCACGGTTCCAATTAGTCGTTTCCTATGGAGAAGAACCGGCAAGAAACTCCATGGTTACTCTTTTAAAAAAAAGGATATCTTTAACAACTTCAGTAAATACTGTATTATGATTTATGATAGTTAAGAGAGAACAAATTGTCTTGGCCACAGACCTGTGAGTAATGTAATACCAAATCTTGAGTACAAAAATTAACCAAAAGGAAAAAAAATAACACAGTATGAATAATTAAATTCTTAAATTCTCTAGTTCAACCGCATCTAGTTAAATAGGAGGCCGACTCCAACAAAGAAGGGAAAAACGCTTTACGAATGATAATACGCTACGACGTTACTTCGACTTCTATGAAATGCACCTTCTGTTTTCATTTATTTTATGATGACCAAAGAGTGGAGCGCGCTCACTGTGAGCTTCAGCTGACAGTTTGAACATTAAATTTTGTGGCAAAGTAGATCGGAAGTAAACGGTGATTACATATACTTTACTGAAGTAGCTTATTTTAAGGTAAAGCATTTTGATAGTAGGGAAATTAGTTTACTTACTTTGAAGCTTCTATCAATTAGGTATTGATTGATACCACGTAGTATAACATGGTATCAATCAATACCTAATTGATAGGATTTAAATTTGGAATTTCAGGCTGTATTTGTTGGTTTATACCATGGACGTACAAAAGTTTATACAAGGTTAGTCGAAAAAAGGGTACTAATCCGCGAGCCACTTGTAGTAAGTATCATTAATGTCTATTCGAAAGTAAATGTTTTTTTTTTCCATTCAAAATTATTTTGATTTTAGTTTTTTCAAAAAATCTTTATAAGTAACTGTTTTAAGTAGTTACGAATTCAGAAAATGGTGCTTCTAATCCGTGACCACAAATATGACCTAAAATGTAAAAACACAACTGATCCTAACTGAGGATTTTAGCATTTTTTTTCATGAAATCTTTGAACAGCTATTTCTCTTAAACTATTGACTTTTAGGGAAAGTTGTAGAACAAAAGTTACTCATTATTGTGGGTACTTTAACACCCTTTCGGATTAGTACCCCCTTTCCGACTAACCTTGTATTTGCCAATGTTTACATGCTGATATCAAGATGGCGATATTATTTCGATAACTTTATAATATGAGAATTTTGAGTTGAAAATACTTTTTTTGTTATGTAAATACATATTGCATAACATTTAATTTCTTTGGCAAATATTCATGTTTAACCAAAACGAGTATTTAAATAAACATTCCAAAACCACCTACTGATATAATTCAATTTATAATAAAAACCTGAAGTATGCAAACTGCGATATTATTCCACGACTAATATAATATTATTATAATAAATCGTCGATTTCGATGCAACACCAGTCTATAAGCGCTCAAATAACGTCTTATTGTTGAGACCCGCTCTCTGAATTATGTCTCTGGTTCTTTATTCACGGCCCATGCTCGTAAATTCACACAAATGCACAATAATATGGGAGTATTTATTTATTTATTGCGTATACATATAATATTTCTACGTCATTTATTCAAAATTCTATGAATACAGGTGCGTTTAGACGTGCCAGTGAGTTTCAATGAAAAGACAGTGAATGGAAATATTAGTACACTCAATATTGTTGAGGAGCAATTAATAACGTGTGGTTGTGACTTATTTTATTGCTGCTTTATCAAATAAACCAAAGTAATAACATAGAGTCATACATCATCTAAGGATTATAGTGTTCAGACGATGAACATGGTCCCACTTGGTACACATTTATCTTCGAAATTTGATGAAGATTTACTTACTTTCAACAATATAGGGACATTTTATTGTAAAGCTTTTTTATTTGGTTTAAGCATTTATTTGAACCCTTGTCCTTCACTTGAAACCAATAGGCAAGCATTCCAACTGTTTGATCGTGGGCGTTGTCTAGTCAACGTCTGACTTCATTAGCCTAGTATTATTCTCATAGTATGTTAGCCTTGAGTTCTCGTTCCTATCCCGTTTATATCCAAACGTGAAACCACACATACCGAGATCAATTTTCGACAGTCCTGTGACTGGGTTAGCTGGTATCATTGTTTCCTAAGACAGAAAATTTAAAGACTGCGTATGCAGCGTACACCGTTTGTGTAGTAAATGTGTGAGCCGAGCAGGTTCATTTAATTGTAGATATACAACGCCTTGCTGCATTTGTGAGTCAAGTGTCTGTATATTTAGTAATCTACTATACTCAAGCACTATCTAATCAACTCGTAGGTTATTCTAAACGCGGCATGCACGTGTGAACATCGACACATTCGTTCGTGGGCGTCGTCTGCGCGCCGTCTGTCAGGGTTGGCCGCGCGCCAAGCGCCCCGGTGTCGAGGCTCGGCTCCCGACTCACTCCGGAAGGAAAGAATCTCTTCAGCTTATTGTGCACGGTTACGATAATGGAATGGCCTGTCGGTAAGAGCTGATAAGGTTGAACAGCATTTGATAAGGTTGTGAATGTCAAGTCTTAGGAAGTAAGTGCTCTTTGGTATTACAGAAGTAGGTATTTAAGGTTTTGTTCAGAACTGGCCCCTCTTCTTCGGAAGCGTCTTAAGAAAACACCATACTACGATAAGCAACCCATTTGCCAATACTGTTATTAAATTCTTGACTTTGACTGTAGACTTATAATTTTATTATTGTTTTATTAAACTAAGCGAAGCTTAGGTAAGATGAATAAAGGGTACCATTAACCTCATCAACAACGTATGGAGGCCTAAAATTAAGCTGAAGACTTCATGACATGTCATTTACTCTGTAGATAGTAGATACCTTAGACTTATTATTTTTCACTGACTAGGTCAAGATAATTTTCAGTTGTAGTCACACATCTACACTAATTCATATACGTCACTTTTTCTCCGAATGGGTAGGCAGTATTTGTAGGTAGTATTTGACCACATGTAACAGAGGGAGCCGATTTACCATTTATCGGGCAAAACTGAGAAATTCTTAATAGGAAAACCCAACCGGGAAATTAAACCCGGGATTTCATGCTCGGCAGCCGTGCTTGCGAACACCAAGACCAATGAGAGCTGGTTGGTACCTTGAAATTATTACATGTTATTAAAATGCCTAGCCACAAAACAAGATTCCAACATCTCAACCAAACTAATCATTGTTCACCTATTAAAATAACATAGAAACAGATAATAAATAACAGTTATTTCCCTATCAATATTGTAATGGTATTTTAGTATTTCACTGTTGATTCGGAGCAACTGTTCAGAACGGTTCACATCGCGACAGTCATAGATAAATTATTCACTATCACTTACTCTACACTCCAATTAATTTGGAATATAAAAGAGTATGTTGAACATGTGGGATGTCTTGTTAAATATGGAGATGGTGTACATTAGTCTTAACAGTGCGTGATTTCTGGTTGTAATTAAAATTTCATTGAAATAGCGGTGGTTATGGCTTTAATAATCATTTATAATATTGTAATTATTATAAATAACCTGGTAGCTGAGATTTATTGGATAAAAAATGAAGATGTAGAAATGGGTATTATTGCGCAACTTTACGAGAGCCCATCTTATATCAAGTTGTGGACTACGATAGATTTGATGAGCAAGAACATTGGCAGTGTTGGGTCAAAACAGTCACAAAAATGACAGCATACCTACTTCGAATAAAAAACTTTAAATAAAAGTAAAAACCGACTTCAAAAAAACTAAAAAAAAGAGTGAAATAATTAGCAAGATATAAAATTAACAGTTTCAGTAGTCGGTGGCTTTTATTTGTTTTAGTGTAGAATTGCACCGACTTCTAAAACTGTTAATTTTATATCTTGCTAATTATTTCACTCTTTTTTTAGTTTTTTTGAAGTCGGTTTTTACTTTTATTTAAAGTTTTTTATTAAATACGTTTTAGTGCCATAAATTACACGGTCTTAAATTTAAATGACATGGTTGCGTAATCTTTCCAACAACTAGATAATTTGCTTTAAGAATAGGTATTAATGTATAATTTTACTATCATGACTGCTCCTTACAAATACATACAGACTTCTTTGTTCTTGGCTAATGTTTCTGTGATCACAGTTAAAACAGAGATTGAAAGTCCTCATCAAAACTTTTGCTTAAAGAAACCACAAACAAAAACGTCATCTAAGTATATTTTTTTTTGTTTTTGTTGTTTATTTCAAAAAGCGGTAAATCTATTTCAATAAAATTTATATGGGACCATCTCTGAAGTATGATCTACCAAACAAAAAAGAATCATCAAAATCCATTCATAATTGGAGGAGATATCGCGTAACAAACATACAAAAAAAAAAACAAAAAAAAAAACATTCAGACGAATTGAAAACCTCCTCCTTTTTGAAATCGGTTAAGAAAACAGTTGTTGATTGCTTGGTTTCCTTCGAAATTGGCAACTGTAATAAAAAAAAAATGGTACCGTAGCAATTTGGTCGCAACATTCCAGCAATACTTCCACGAAAACGATGATTGTTCTATTAACCCGTAGGCGAATAGAATAAAACTATTCTAATTAAATGCTCATAAAATACGCTATGATGCCCATCGTACTACTTTCATATCTGTACATAGTGCTAGGCCCTGCGTTGTCAGGGCGTTTTTCCTCTTTTCGGGTGTCAACACAAATGAAATTCGAAATTGTTAATTCTACAATTTATCATTGTCATTCGTACTTAATACTAGAAACAATGGAAGCATATTTCCTATTCATCGTAGGTGGCGAAATTATGGTAACCGTTTAGCGCACAACATTTCCCTTTCTACCTCGTAGGAGGATAAACATGACAGTTTGTGTTTCACGCTAAACTAATAGCAGGTCGTACGCATTACTCTAGACTAACATCGCTAAACGACGATAGAATCATGTTATGTACCGAGCTAACTGATTTAGAAGTCTCCGCAAATATAATAACATGGTTTACGTCGAGTTCCTACATCTTACCAACCGTTACTGGTTAAAACTACGACTGATGCATCGGGAGCAAAGATAAGGCGAAGTTTCAACAGCTAAGTTTGGTTAGAATTCTTCAACCATTAGTAGTACCTATAGTATTACACGTAAAATTGGCTGCTTTATAGGAACAGTTAGCAGTAAAAACATTGCTATTGTTAAGCAAATCGAGTCGTTTTCAGATATAGTCACTGGGCATTAATAAAAACAGAGTTCAGAAATAATGTTA
The DNA here is from genome assembly GCA_905220435.1 of Amphipyra tragopoginis. NCBI lineage: Eukaryota > Metazoa > Arthropoda > Insecta > Lepidoptera > Noctuidae > Amphipyra > Amphipyra tragopoginis. The sequence continues at coordinate 28,484,059 of HG992001.1, read as the reverse complement.
ATTCGTCGAGCATTTCGCTCGCAAATTGGATGTAAGTGAAAACAGACGCGAGACGCATTCATTTGCATGCGACGCAGCTAACGCCGTAGACACACGTGCCTGTAGTGCACCCAGCCAGACTGGCTAGCATGCAAGCCATCTTGCTTTAAAAGAAATGAGTCAAGTTTTCATTATTGCGTAAAAAGATGGTGTTGTAATCAAAACTCAATTGTCTTTGCTCTAGAAATAGAAAATAATCCAAAGGGCTAATAGCATTGTTTCAGAAAGATATACAGGGTGTTAACGAAATCGTGTAATTCCTTCAAACCACGTGATCTACTGGTGACACAGATTAACCCTAAACAGGAATTTTCGAAAATCAATGAAAAAAAAATCTAATTTTTTTTTTTGGATTTCAGTTTCTGACTCTTTTTAGAGCCTTGAGTTATCTGACTGCAAAGAGCGGTATCGCGTTAGTCGTTCCTGCCAGCCGTGTCGCCGTACTTTCATTAATTTATGCGTGGCATCGAAATGTTCACAAAAATAAAATTATTTTTTTTGCAAAAAAAAAATTCTTATTTTTTTACTGAATCCTTATTAGGTGATTTAGATACGATCGGTAACAAAGCCGCATGAAAAAAAAAGAATTTTATTCTTTTATTTTTAATCAAGCTAAATCCCGTGTGGGGCCTGTCTACACCAGTAGTAGATCATGTGGTTTTAAGGAATTACACGAATTCGTTAACACCCTGTAGAGGTCCGTGAGAGAACGAATTAAAAATGAAATTCCCCTCCGTCGCCGGGCAAGCGAGTCATAACAGACAACTAATCTGGCACCATAGTTATCGCCAAAAAATTGCCAAAGGCTCGCCACCTATTACATGGGACTTGATACAAGAGGCGGAACGTGAGTGTACAGACTCCCCTGTCATAGGAGGACTCCACTGCATACCCCTTCGGGAATTACAGGCGTGAGGATATGTATGTATGGAGGTCAATAAGTCAGCTACTGAAGTGCTAAATGTGATGTGACATCAATTTCAAGTAGGTACTGGCTAATCTAAGACTATGAATAACAAGAAATAAAAATATTAAGTAAGACATTTTCATCTCCCAAAATATGCCATAAAACTGTTATTTATCCGTGAGTGTTAAAGCTTCATGTTTGCATACACTAAATAAATTACCACCGAGTTAAAGGGATGCATAGTAATGTGTTTGTTCGACAATAGCTGTATCAGCAGACGCTAGCCTTAAGAGATTGCGAGGCAAAACCGGTGGTGCAATTCTGAAAAAAAGTCACCTAATTCTCGACACTAAACTCGACACCTATCGTGACACTGTACGGATAACAATACTACACTCCACTGGTTATGCTGTCGTTTATTCGTGTGAAAGTACTTCTATTATCTATACTGTAACATTATCGATGTCGAGTTAACTGTCGAGATAGTGGTGAATTTCTTACAGAATCGCACTGAAGTTCCCATTCAGTTAAGTGGAAAGTGTTCAAATAGTAGAATGGTATTTGCTTGATAGTTTAGCGTTACGGGAATTAGAAACGTAAGCTGAATTCTATTGTGTTGGCTGAGAAAACAACTCGGCGGTAATGGGTTCTGCGGATGTTGTATGTTCATCATGTTACTTGTGGTGTGAATACCTATCTAGGTGTTGGAGAGATTGTTGATAAGTTATTTTAATGGATGGATAATGTAAAAATAGTTTTTAATGATTACAAAACTGACTTTAAGCCCAATTAATCCTTTGACTTTAATCTACTACTAACTACACATAATTATATATGACTTTAATCATAGTTATTTACTTCTGATCAACAAAATTTACTTCTCTACATAGTATAAAACAAAGTTGTTTCCCGTTGTTTGTACGCTTAGATCTTTTAAACTACGCAACGGATTTTGATGCGGTTTTCATTTTAATTTAGGTAATTTCTTCCGGAAGTTTTTAAGCTATAAAATGCACTCGAGCGACGCCGGGGCTGGTCGCTAGTATTATAATAATATTGCTACACAGGTACTATGTTAGGTATTTTAAAAGGCTCTCAGTTTCGAATTTTATTGGTTTATTGTCTCAGTCATATTGTTTCATGTCTTGTTCTTAGGATGCTCCACAACATGTTTATACTAATTAAATTTACACTTCTAGAGACTTTTCCGTAATAATTTAAGTCGGCAGTGTGTGTGATAAAATATCTAAAAGATGCCAGTTCTGATTTTTGTTGACATGCCTGGAATTGTTGATTTATGAATCTGAAGTCAGTGTAGATTTTGTTTTATTTGTTATTTGTGTGGTGTTTAACCGCATTTTATTTATTGTTTTTTACAAGACACAATTGCTATGCTATCTGCAATCGCGTATTATACGAATTGGACTTTTTGCATCTGTTCAGCGGTAAAGACATTCACGACATCTGTCGCTAAGATTATTCCAGCAGCAAAAACAGACAGAGTAAAATTTAAAACTTTGTCTACATTCTGATGTTGCGTTACTTAGTACAAACTTGTTTGTTATTTCTGTCTAAGCGGGTCTTAAGACCTAATTTATATTTGTCGGCTTAAGCAGGCATTGTAGTAAGCTAGAAGACTTTCCATGTAATCCCGGTATTTATAGCCCGGGTGAAATCTGTACATCAGTTTCTTAATGTTACCGCCTAAGGTCTACTTGTACAACAACCTTCCTTGATTCCTTGAAGGGAAGCTCTTGAAGAGGTAGACAGGGAGACCTATCTTACTTAGGTACCTACACTTATCCACTAACGGCCGTTTTCAATAGCTTACCAATTGGTGGTTTGCGGTTGTATTACTAGAGATATAAATTTGATATTATGTCTATGGAGCTTATGTCATCTCTAGTAAGACAAACTGGTATAGTACGGTTATTGGAAACGGCTGTAAATGCTATATTTGATCCTATAGTAATTGGAGGTTAAAATACAATAAATTATTTTGATTTCTAGAGGTACATCTTTTAAAGATACTTAAACTTCACTAGTTATTGCGTAGTATCAAACCTAACATGTAACTAGAAACTTTACATGCATTTATAAACCTAATAACACTTTTCTCCGATTTGAGAAACAAGCTTAAATGCTCAGAATATTTTGCCGGCCCGAAGCCGTGTCAGTTTCCCCCAGCGTTCAATACGGGGTCTTACCTTTCGACCTTGAAATCAACATAGTTATCGAAACGCAAAATCCCCACCGGCTTCGTAATTAATTGTCAGCGCCGTGTCCGGGGTTCCATTTCCGTTTGGAAGTGGTTAATTTAGGGTTCGCGATAAGGGCTTGTTAATTTCCGTTGCCACTCACTTGTCATAGGCGCCACCTAACGGCGCTTTTTGACATTATTTTATCATGCTCATTTCCTGCCTATATGTATTTTGGTGGCTGACATAAATGACGGCGCCATTTCGAGTTGTGGGGTGGCCCTTTTGTTTGTTAATGCAGGTGTCTTATGTTTGATACGTGTAAAAAATATAGCAGTTTTATCATGAATCCGCATGAAAATAAATACAGAAAAAAATACGTATTTCGTTTCAGTAATAAATAGTCGAAACAATTCTTTTAACACATTTACACGCCCAACGAATTTTATTGTGTGACAACACAAAGGCGTTATTGCCAAAAAATAAATTCTCAAACTCTAAATCGTGGAAATCGAATAAAATTCCAACAATGATCGAATTACGTACTAGTGAGAGCATCGTTTCGTCAAATTCGTAACAATTTACATTTGGTAAGCCCCGCCCCCTGCCCCCGCGCGTCATTACGCCTCGATTGTCGATTGTTATCATCGCGCCGACTCATTTGGGGGGCGATAGCTCGACAGATCTCCTAACTCAATAACAGGCGACAAATTTACCCAAGATTAAACGAGACGCCGAACGGATATTGAAATTTTACGATCTTTCCCCTTTAAAGTTTATATTTGGACGTTGGGTTTTGTTTGAGAGATAATGTTCCCAGTTATATTGGGGTGACAGTTATGTGTAAACATAGGATTCCTTTGTTACTTTCCCCGAAAGCACTGTTCGGTGTAATCAAGTTTAAATATTTGATTAATTAGCTGAAGGTGTCGTATTGTGACGGCGAGTTTTTTTATTTTCAGAGTCTAATACATTATTCTATGCAGTATATAATTAGATCGCTCATAGTGTCGTTCGTTGACGTAATTGCCTGTTTGTGACAATCACTAAACCAACAAACTGTCACTCTGCCGCGCTAACGAAGAATACACTATAACTCCACTTTAAACGATATTGATTTAAATATATATATATATTCTGAATCAGCCAATCGAGATCCATTAACTCTCTCTAAGTATATTTTACAAATCCTTCAGGAACTCGGTTTTTCAGTAAGCAAGAATGCAATAACTAAAGCAGTTCAAAACTTGGAGCGTGTTAAGCGCGTTTTTTTCGGAAGCGGGAAAATCGAGTTATTGTATTTTTCGTTAGCGCGGCAGCACTGTTTTCTTGATATCAATTTTCGACAGCCCTATTTTACTGGCTGTATTATAATTTCTAACTCTAGAACAAACGACACAACATTATAATATTTATTTAAATGAATGTAATACTATGCTATTTGAGTCAGCCTACCAGTCTTTCTCCAAGCCTATCTCACATCATGAAGATATGCCTACAGTTTAGCTATTACGATCTCGCGATGCAATATATAATGTTTATGAATACATAACTGGGCACATAAATAACGCGAGATAAGCAGATTTTAATTCAGCAGATAAGTGGCTGGGTCCCGCGGGCGTGCCGTGTCGTATGGCACAGAATAACTAGACGCAGAGGGCTAACTTCCAACAACGTACACATAAATAGTCACTGCGGTATAAAGGTAGCACACCAAGCTTACGAACGCAATGGATCCAAGCAACAATACCACTTAAATCCGAATAAATCCGGACTCGTTCTATACAAAGTTTGGACAAATTCCACAAATGACGAACGTTCGATGATGTTCGTTGGCTTTCGTCAGATTGGTGTGGACTCTCCTTAAGTGAAATGGAATCGTTTCGAAATAATAATGTTGTCTACACGCGCTTTAAGTCGAGAAAACCCATAAACAAGCAGGCGGGCTGGATCGGTTCAAGGCCCGCAATGAATTAATATGAAAGTTCATAGCAAACATTCGACACCCGCGCTTGAAATCTCTCACATATATAGCGCAGTTCAGACTAAGCTATAATATATGTATAGCATATAGCAAATATTGCATAGCACAACGACATCGCTCAGCCTACATTTTATATGGACACGTTCTCACAACGCTATGCTGTAAAGAGTTGGTTTGAATTGGCTGGCTGTACGCGATAAACTTAAGCGATTCTCAGAGCTATATCGTACGATTCTCCCGTCCCCGCCCCGCCTCACTTCTACCCCGTCAGTCGCCCCACAGATCGCCGTCAAATAACTTGCTATACATAGTAGACCGGCTTGCGAAATAGATCATAGTGTGAATGTCATGCTATAAAGTTATAGTTTATGACGTAATAAGCTATACTATATAGCGAAATAGTATAGCGTAGTCTGAACTGCACTTGAAGCAATAATTTTATTTCGTTTAGTGTCTATGTTTGCGTGCCCTTGTATGCAGTAGACCTTCTGCACCTATCTATCTATGTTATGTCATGGTTCCGTATCTGCCACGTTATAGCCTGCGGAACCCTGCTGCTCGAGGGCGACTGTCCCTGCTACACTGTTCCAGATAATGCTTTGTTTGTTTATTACCATGACGCGGTGTAATTTTAGAACATTTTCTTTGGAAACAAGCTGAGTGAGGTCCGTTCTTGTCTCTTTAGTAGTACAAATATACAATGTTTTCGAAATAGTAGTTAGTAGGTACCATCAATATCGCATATGCGTAGGCCTAAATCTCAGTTTTAAAAGTGTAAAATGAGTTTAGTTAATTAACGCACGCTTTTATTTTTAAGCTACGTTGATTTTATGGGCGTTTTATGTAATTTTGGACAAGTTCATTAACATTTTTAATTATTCTAAACAACTAGTTTTTTTTTGCTGTTATAGATGTTTATCATTAAGAAGACGCAGATAATATTTACATAGATGTACAATCTAGTTTTGAATCTATAACAGAGATCAAATTCACTAATCTAACTAAAATGAATTTGCACAATTCAATATCAACTTACAGTACATTTCACTGCAACATCTTATTACTTAAAACAATATTCATTTCTAGAAATACTAAGATATAAACTGGACCTACTCAATACGAAATAAGAGCAGCGCCAAATGAGGCAGACGTTATTAGCTATCAAGCAGATGAATTCTACTGTAGAAATAACGAACGCAACAATGAAAGGCAACTTAATAAAGAAAGTGGGAACAAACGGAAAAGAAAAAGTATTGAAAACAAACATCTGTCGCGAACGAAACTGAACGAAACGGACATTAGGAGACATTCTGTTGTGCCAATTTTTCTGGAAATCGTTTTGCTATGTAAGACCGTATAAAATAGGATAAACATTGGCCTTTTATTCCAGATTAAATGATTTTACTACCTAAGTAGAACCAAGGATAAAATCCACAATACTTTAATGAAACTTGGAGGAAAATAAAACTTATTACTAATGAGAAGTGTCGAAACTATTTCAAAAAGTTAAGAAATAAATTGATGCATGACATAAAAGACTTGAAAGATCTCGCTTCTTGATTTTATTCGCAGCGATATTTAACTACTTTATTAAAAGAATATAGGAATTGTTGCAGAAGCAGTTTCAATAAAATTTTATAGGTATAAACTTGTTAGCAAAACATAGCGAATACAAGCAAAACCAGTTATTTGATCCACTAAGACTTATAATTGACTACCAATGATTATGGCAAAGTTATCCCCTTCAAGGCACAAAATATACTAGTCCAGATGTGCCCTGAAACTAACATAATTTTGCGCTCATTATACCACAGTCCATGACCAGTGGATAATGAACCTTCTCGAATAAGCCAGGGGGGTAAACGTTCATACAGTTAAGCACGTTAATGCTATGTCTGTCCCCCCCGGCCCCCGGCGGGACGAGATTACAACACTATTAAATTTGGGGATGAAAAATGGAAGCAGTATTTGATTTCGATTTGCGAACACAAATGAAACTATTTATCCTTTGAAGATTAAAAGGGATTTGAAATTAAATGGCTTTTTATTTTGAATGGGGAATGAAATAATAACACACCTTTAGAGAGAACAGTATCCGTTGCTATTGTTATAATGTGTAAGTTGTGACAATCAATTGAGGGATATGGGTTGTTGAATGGTCCTCGTTATGTGTCAATTGTCAATAGTCTGTTGGAATTTCATATGGGTCGTCAATGAGCTGGAACCTGAACCTTCATTCAATAGATACAATTTTGTATGTTGATAATAAATGTATCCATTCAAACAAAAATATATTTTGTTAAAAATACTTGAGGCTTCAACCCGTAAAGGTAAAAAACATGGACGAAATTCTAAATAATGATGATAATATACGCAAACAATGAAAGTATTATACTTACATGACACGTCCGTGTATAAAAATGTCACAAAAATAAAGTCCTCACAACAAAAGGTGGATGAAACAAAAGTATAATAAATTAACTGAGCCCTTTAAAGACATCGCATCGTAAATCATTGTGAAACAAAGATTCGTTGTAATGCTCTTATGTGGAGGAATTGAAGACAAATTCAATAATACATACGTGAGCATTAAAGTAACGAAGTATGCGTTGCGAATTCTTGCTGCTAGAGTTCAACTTTGAAAGAAAATGAAGAGGCAGGCTTTAAAATAAAAAGACAATTGTCTGTTGCGATAATTGTCAAGCTTATTTGATGACTAGCTAAACACATTTATGTAGCTTTACAAAAAAGCCAGCCTGAGGCTGTCTGAGTGAAATTGTTGTTTTCATAAAAATCTGGCGGTACTATAATAAGTCATACTAATCCCACTTTCGGTCTATTGTACTATCTCGCACTAATTTAATATAAGTCTATGGCTAATCCTACTTACGGCCAGGAGGCCGTATGTTACCAGGGCACAATAAAAAAGAGACAGTACCGCTTTCAAAGCGTCGCGGCAAGTGGCGTCAAGTAGCGAAATCCGACGTAAAGCGTCGTCGGTATTGTGAGATACACAATGGTTGGTAATGCACGCCTGCCTAATGGCTCATTTACATTATTTAAAGGCTGCGGGATGCGTTAGATGTCTAATGTCATGCAAGGAGGCCACATGCATCGCTTATAATATGTCATTGTACTCTGTATGTTTCATTCGATCTTCTTCGTTTATTTTCTTTATTTTCTCAGATACATTGGATTCAACTTCTGGTCCAACTTGGGGTGGCTGAATATCAGTATCTTTTCCTGTCAGTACAAAACTTTTGTAACACCGGTTGCTCGAGTAATCTAATTCTCGAACTACGGAAGTCATACGAAACGACCCATCGACTTTGGTCGTTTTCCTGAATGTGAAACCTCCCTGCTTGCTTTACAACACTCGAGTTGTCGACTAATGCAAACGGTCCACAATGTAGCCGGGACATAGTTTACGCGGGTATAAAATACCGCGCTGAGTTGTTGAACCACTGCTTTAGAATTAACTAGTCATTAAGGTTCATTAGTCACTGCAGGAGTTCATCAGTCAAGGTGGAGTTACGTTATGTGCTTGCAAGATAGTTTTAAAGGTTTAGATGAGAAGTTACTTTTTGTTTTTAGTAAGTAAACAAAAAAGTTACTTTTGATAAACTCCAAGGTGCGCGCAAATTCATGACTCGGTTTATTTCAATGATACCTACACCGAAAATGAAAACAGGGTTCTGTGGTTTAAAAATACTAAAAATGTTTAATTAGATAGGCTTTATGAGATATAATTGTAAGTCTGTTTTTAAAATCTTAAGTCTAAATGACAAAGAATGATATGTAATGTAAAAAACATAAAACGACATGACTCACTTTTCAATAACTGTGACAAACAGGATTCGAGCCGTCTCAGCTGTTGACGAGGTGATGGTGTATTAATGAAAACATTAAATTACGGTTATTACATCGGCGGCCCACAACGGGTCGTGTCGCGCGAGGTTAGACCGTGAAACGCGACGAATACAATACATGGCTCATTGAACACATTCGTGGAACGAATCCCGTTTAGTTACGGGGAGTGGACGTATGTTTGTGGTGAGGATACGACACCTCTTGAAATGGTTTGTTAAGAAGATTATCATTCAAATTATGGTGAATAAACCACATGGAAATATAGAAATTGCTTGTAGAAGACTTGACTGACAAAAACATTGCTGAATCATGAGTGAGTCACATAACAATGTTATCCTTTTCTACCCACCAGAATTTGAGAAAGTAATTATATTAAAATTGACGAAATAAAGTGCACATATTGTTTTAGTCAGCTTAAATTAAGTATCTCAAAGTATTCAATTTTAAACATGATTAGTGACTGTATTGTAGTTGGGCTGAATGGACCAATATACTATATATAATAATACAATAAAATATAATACAGTAAACAGTTAGGCCACGCCCCAATTTTGTTAGAAAAACATGTTAGGAGCTATTTCTAACAAAAATATGATCGCAGCAGACCCGGCTTTACTTAACACATATTTGTATCATCTATGTGTTGTAATAGACTCTTTACTAATTGTTACTAACATGAATTTTTTACGACGCACTGTATAATAACATCTAGTTTACACCTACACGGCACATTATCACATTAGTACGCAGAACGCAACTGAACTCCAGCTGAGACAATAAAGGGATTTTCTCAAACGTTTCTCCCTCGGTCCGTCAGCACAGATTAAATAAACTATTAATCTCTATCCAAAAGGTGTATTTGCATAGCGATATTAACTGAGATCCGGAATATCTCGCAACAAAGGGTCTGCTCCAACAGATATGTAAATTGTTGAACAAGGACTTTCAAAAGCGTTATGATCACGGAGAAGTTAACAAACGAGAGAACACTAGAAAGCGATCGAGATCAGCAAAAACACTGCATAAGCCACAACGACAGTAAACACTCAAAATATGAGTATGTGACACAATGATCATGAATGGTAAACTTCATCCCCCTTATTACAAAAGATGGTCTAATAAAAACCTAGGTTTTAAAATAGCCCCGTCAATTTTAGTTACAAGACATAAGAAAGTGATGGGTATATTTTAAACCTGGGTTTACCTTAGCCTTGGTTTAAACCATCTTTTGTAATAAGAGGGCATATATTTTCTCTATCTTGCAAATTCAATGATTCAGGGAGCTACAAGTTTTTTTTTTGTTAATATTTTTGACCACTATCTCACCTCTTGTATGTATCCCTATGTGTTTTTTGTCAAATGTGTAGGTTGCAAAAAATATATGTATCTATTTCTAATTTCAAATTGGCCTTAGTATGTATGGATAAATGCGCCCTTCAAAAATGTTTTTATGAGTTACATTTATTATTATTTTGTAGGTCCGGCAAATAATAAATCTTTCTTTAATTTTGTTTATCACTCCATTTGCTACTATTCCGTGGTTATGACGCAATGTTCGGGAAATTTTAATAGTCGCTTGTGCAGCTCGTTTGCAGAATTGTAAAGTTAGGAATTTAGATTGATACAGCTTCGTTTGAGTGCAATCAGCTGATTGATTCACTTCATTTTAACCAACGTGAGCTGCGACTGCACGAATCGTTTTATTGTGAAGTGTTTTAAAATTGAAACGCTTCATTACTTTGTTTATTTGGATTGAAGCAAATAAAACTGAAGTATTCCCGTGATTCAAAATAAATACGTTAACTAAATCCCGTTTGCTTATTTATACGATCCTGAGGCTTAAACTGTTAACTGTTTATTTGTTCGTTTATTTTTTTATGTTCATTACAGAAGCTGTGTAACCTGTATTTAAGTTTCTTTAATCGTTTTTTTAGACCTACCGCAGTTACGAATAAATTTTAATGGCCGCAAAAAAAATACTTTACACGGATGCAATTACGAACGACATGAAACAGAATAGCTTTATTTAAATACAACTTAATATTCACAAAGGAGTTGTTTCGATTGAATGGTGGATAAAAGTGCTTTTACAACAATAACATGCGGTGCATGGTCGGGCACGGTTGTGTACAAACATTGGGCAAAGCTCGGCGCATTTTATCATGCAAATGGGCAGTAGACAATAGCGATATAGTGCATGGGGCAGCTGCGCATGCGTTCAGGCGAAGCGGACAATTGAACACCTTGTACATAAAAACATGCATTAAAATTTAAAATATACAAGGATTAATAGTTGGTCTCGCTTCACTAAATGATACAGGTGACGCTAAACGTAGAGTTTCTTTAATTCAATGCTATTAGACGTTAATTGGGACGTTTACTAAGATTGAACAACACGAGAGAACAAACTAAGTATTGTGGTAAAATAATAAATACTACAAGCAATTTTGTTTAGTTAAAAAAGACACAATGTAAACTTGTAACCAAAACAAAAAAACAAATCAGAACAAACATTCAAACATCTTTATTCAAAAACAAAACAAACTCGTAAAATAAAACACATTTTAAACTCCGGTTAAAGTATTGACACAACGGTGCGATCAAAACAAAAACATCCCCATAGTCGTGGAAGGGTTCAAAACGCCGCGGACCGCCGCGCTGGACGAACGCACCCCTTTTTTTCAAAGGGCGTGATTCTGAGGTCATTGTGAGGGGTAACAGGGGTAATACAATCACATATTTTATAGGTACAGAAGGCACACTTCTAACAACGTATGATGGAAAATTCACACATTTTTTTCGCTACCGTGAATGGGCGTGTGTTACTATTACTAGTTAGGTTAGGTTATTGTTGACTAACAGTCATGATATTTTGTGAGAGGATACTATCGTGGTAGGATAGGATAAGATACTATACAGGGTGTAATCCTTCAAACCACATGATCTATTAATGATACAGATTAACCCCGCACGGGATTTAGACTGATTAAAAATAAAAATCTTTTTTTTTCTTGTAATAGGTTTAAGTCATCCTATCTAAATCATCTCATAAGGTTTCAATAAAAAAAGAAGTAAACATTTTTTTGCAAAAATATATTATGTATGATAGAACATTTCGATGCCATGCATAAATGAATAAAAGCACAGCGACACAGCTGGCAGGCACGACTAGCGCAATATCTCTCCGTGCAGTCAGTTAACTTGGGGCGCTTAAATGACTCAGAAACAGAAAATCAGGTTATTTTTATGAAAAATATTTTTGCTTGGTCAATCTGTGTCACTAGTAGATCACGCGGTTTGAAGGAATTACACGAATTCGTTTACACCTTGTATAGGATAAGTAGGATAAGATAGGATATAATATACGATAGGTAGGATAGGAGAGGATACTATCATGGTGAAAGCTCATGATTGTGCGCATGTAGTGAGCATACCCGTTGCAACGGTTCGCGGCCTAGTAAATTAGAACTGGCTAATGAGATAGGAATATCGTCATCCTATCGTCTTCGATTCCGAACTTCGATTGGTCAGTAACATTTCGGGAAATGTTGTTATCATCTGTAGGTAGTAAGATATTACATTAGTTTCGTTCAGCATCTATCTGTGAGCTCGGTTTAGCGTATTATATGGTATGAACCAATGATGTTATATAGGACTAGATCAGCAGTGTAAAGCACCAACGCGTTACTACTTCGTATATGTCCACAGGCATATCTGACTTCAGTTGTCAGCTTGACGTCAAGTGAGTGATTGCTTAGCGATAAAAATATCAAAATGGTGAAATGTGAAGTTAAAATTTGCATGTCACGATCTGAAAAGATTAATAAAGCACTTGGTGCTAATTTTCCTTAACGATTATCCAAAAAAAACATTACGAAACCAAATAAATTTAACAAACATTGTTTTTGCCGTCAGTGTTACCAGTAAAAACGATTTTGATTTTGCCAGATTGTTGGGAGTTTATTGAATGACCAATGTATGTTCCTTTAAGTCTAAATTATTGAAATATAATTTGTCGGTTCGCGACCTAAGTGGTATTGACTATTGGATTGATTACTAAAACGCTGTATTTAACTTGCTAAAAACCATTTATTTTATAACGAATAAAAGGCTACGCTAAAATGATGGCTAATGAAAATGCTGGCGAATGCACCCGGTTGCTGTCCGAATATGCACTGACTTCGGCGCGCACTCAACGCGGCCTAAATCCTAATTGATTCGCTAGATCAGCAAAAGGGTGTTCGAATAACATTGAACATAATTAATAAAAAATAAATATTATATTTACGCTGACGCATTTTTTTTTCTTCCTGAATGTACCTACATAATTCGACCTTTCATAGTAATTGATTTAATTAACATCTTCATTCATTCTGGGGAATTTATGTAGATCATTGGCAACTCTGGCCGTTTTTCCGATAACAATGTCTTGTCTCATTCCAACATAATTAGTTTGACGGAAGAAGAAATGAGACAAATATAGTATTTTGACAGATTGACATAATTTATGTATCCGTTTCAAAGCTACCACTTTAAACTCGTAAGTGGTTACGTTTTTCTGAATTTGGTATAAGGACGCTGCTCCTCTAGTATTATAAAAGCTCATTGGTATGAACCTTCTGTGTCTATCAATGTTGTGGTCATACTTATAGTGCAATGGTTAGCCAAACTCTGGCACGCGAGCGCACATGCTGTGTGCCAAGTTGCCCGCTTGGCATAGAGCGGATGAGTGAGAAATGATTTGTTTGGTTGGTTAATTAAAGGTTTTATACTGATTCCTGTCAAATCAAAAACATTGCGCGGATGACTTGTCTTTACAATACATACAATGTACAACGTTATATCTGTCAAAGTGTTATCTAAAGTCCCCGTCGCGAGAAGCTATAAATTTTGTAAACACACATTCAGGGGTTCGCAACCTTTGGAACAAATAAAGAAAAACAGTTTTGTAATGATTTTTATATAATGGTTTTTATTTTGTTTATATAATAATAAATAATAATCTACGAAAACAACACAAACAAATTGAAACGCATTCAAAACTCAAATGACAGCATTGACAGCAATGAGCTTATATAATACTAGAGGAGCAGCGTCCTTATACCAAATTCAGAAAAACGTAACCACTTACGAGTTTAAAGTGGTAGCTTTGAAACGGATACATAAATTATGTCAATCTGTCAAAATACTACATTTGTCTCATTTCTTCTTCCGTCAAACTAATTATGTTGGAATGAGACAAGACATTGTTATCGGAAAAACGGCCAGAGTTGCCAATGATCTACATAATTTCCCCAGAATGAATGAAGGTGTTAATTAAATCAATTACTATGAAAGGTCGAATTATGTACATTAAGGAAGAAAAAAAAATGCGTCAGCGTAAATATAATATTTATTTTTTATTAATTATATTTCAATAATTTAGACTTAAAGGAACATACATTGGTCATTCACTAAACTCCCAACAATCTGGCAAAATCAAAATCGTTTTTACTGGTAACACTGACGGCAAAAACAATGTTTGTTAAATTTATTTGGTCTCGTAATGTTTTTTTTGGATAATCTTATGGAAAATTAGCACCAAGTGCTTTATTAATCTTTTCAGATCGTGACATGCAAATTTTAACTTCACATTTCACCATTTTGATATTTTTATCGCTAAGCAATCACTCACTTGACGTCAAGCTGACAACTGAAGTCAGATATGCCTGTGGACATATACGAAGTAGTAACGCGCTGGTGCTGTACACTGCTGATCTAGTCCTATATAACATCATTGATTGACAGCGTCAGTGTGAACTTACTTCAAAATGGCGGGCCAAATGTTAACGTTCCATGAGTCAGACACGTTCCGGTACCACAAAACATTAGACGATAGCGCTTTATATCGCTAAAATATAACCCGACTAAGTGAAATTGCTCGTTAGTTTCGTATTACACGTATGTAACTTTGAGTTGATTGAATTTGGGATTATTTGTTGTTGATTGAATTGTCGCTACGTAACTTTGTAGAAGTTCTTTATTTACAAAATTTATAGCTTCTCGTGACGGGGACTTTAGAACTAAAGCAAAATCATTTCGTTTTGTTTTATGTCAATATAGATACTTAATCTCTGTTAAATTGCTTTTGATAATTATTAGCATCTACGACGACGTTTCTTACTTGTTCTGATGACCATGTCAAAAACTCCATGTCTAAAAAGGCTTTACAACGTACTCTACAACGTTAACGTCGTTAACTATAAATTAAGTGAACACATCCATCTTCATTATTAAGAGATCCAAGATCGTGATACGGAAGCTTAGCTCTGATCTTTACTGCCGAGGGAAAAAACCAAGTTACATTTGTTATTATTGCTCATTTTACTAGTCTTCCGATACGAATGTCAATTAAAATGTAACTGAGCCCACAACCGAATAAAACCTAATACAATTATAATGCAAGCCGCATAAAACTTAAAACAACAATCGAGCTTAACGACACAAATTCAGCTAATAGTTAAACTGAAACCATTGCGTAGTTACACAGACGTCGTTAGTCCGCCGCGCTGCGCAAACAAGCAATCAACGTGGAAAAATAAAACAAACAAATGTGGTCGTGTCGCGCCTATCAATGTGTTACCATGATGGCGACTCGCTTTTATTTTTATGAGCGTTTTACGAGCCTCAAAAGGATTTGTTTTAGAGCGTACGTGATAAATGCACCGCTGGGATTGAATAACGTTTCGTACTGGGTAACGTTCGGAACTTGGTAACGTTTCGTCCTCGGTAACGTTTGCTAACATGTTCGATGTGTGGTAGGACAGATGTTTGTCATAGCAATCTACATTTCTAGGGTGCAGATGTTGTTTCAGCTGATTGATGGTTGGACTTTGAGGGGAGATTTTGTAATCAGTATTCTAGCCGTATTAAAGTTCTGATTGATTAGGTTCATAATTATTTTATTCGATCTCATTTTCGTAAAAAAATATATTGTAAGAGTAAATAAAGTTGCGAATAAACCCATAAAATCCATCTTCTATCATGGATTTGTGATTGTAATGTCGTTTTTCGCGCTAAGGTGGATAATCCAGGCATAATTCTTTTTAAGTGACCTTTTAATATACCACCGGAAAGAGAAAATATTCCTTTTTTGTTAGGAGCAGGCATGTCACTCTATGGTTTAGGTAGAAATGCCTTTTTTTTTTTTTTCGTGGTGGAAATCCTCATGGATGTCCTCCGCCCTGGGGTGGGCGGAGGGGTCTGTCAGACTCTTACTGACTAAAACCACCCCGGTGTTCCATCTCACACCTGCGCCGAGGGTCGCGGGAACTTACGACACTTCCGCAACCCCCAGCTGGTGCCGGCCCGCCGCAGCGGGCCTCCTCGGGTTAGGTAGAAATGCCTAAGGCAACCCGCTGTAATTCCGGAGTGAAACACAAAAGAAAACCGAACCGAATGTTAGTGAGTGACAACCGAAATTTTATAAAAGCGTGAAAGCACAGCGAAAAATTAACTCTCTCGCTTAACATCAAAGCTCAATTTCGCACACGCGGAACACATTTTTCCAGGAACTAAATTAATGTTAGGATGTGAGGTTTCTGTGTAAACGAATTCGTGTAATTCCTTCTAACCGCGTGATCAACTGATGACACAGATTAACCCTAAATGGATATTATAGAAATCCAAAAAAAAAACAACACAAAATTGGTTTTCTATTTCCTAGTCATTTTAGAGCTTCGAGTTATCTGACTGCAACGAGCGATATCGCGCTAGTCGTGCCCTCAAGCCTTCGTGCCTTCATTTATGCGTAGCAACGAAATATTCACTCACATAAAAAATAATTACCTATGGTAAAACAATGTTTGCTTATTTTTTATCGAATACTTACTATGTGATTTACTCGTAGGTACGATCACTAACCCCTTTTTTTTTTTTTTTTTTTTTTATCGTGGGAAAATCCTCATGGGTACCCTTCGCCTGGGGAAGGCGAAGGGTTATGCCGGACTCTTACCGGCTAAAAACCCACGGTGTTCCTACTCCTGACCCTTGGCCGGGGTCACGGGATTCGCAGCTGCATGCACCGCAACCCCGGCAGGCCTCGGTCCGCCATCCCCTGGCGGACCTCTCCTTCTGTGGGGCCTTGCCCCACGTCCTCCTGAGAGGCGCGCACGGAACACATGCGCGCCGCCTTCTCGGGCCTGTTACTGGTCGGGCGACGGGTCCCTTAACCCGTCGCCCGCAGGCCACACACTAGGGTGGCCGGAGATCGTCGCGCGCCCTCCGGCGGCGCCCGGTGCGTCTGGCGCGGGAAGGGAGAGTGGCCGTCGCCTCTCTCTCCCTCTCCGCTCCCTCCTTGGTCGCCATCACCACCTCGCAAAAGGAGGTGACGGCTTCCCACGCACTCTCGCTCCCGACCATGGACAGAACCACGGCCGGAAGCGAGAGGTCACCACCGATCGCCGCGACTAGTTCACGGCGCTGCGTCGCCCACGCACGGCACTCCTGCAACGTGTGCAGCGCCGTGTCTTCCGGGCTGTCGACGCAGTGGTGACATCCGGATCACTAACCCCTACCGCAAGGAAAAAAAAGAATTTTTATTTTTTTATTTCTAATCATGCTAAATCCCGTGCGGGGTCAATCTATAATAGCAGTAGACCATGTGGTTTTAACACAGATTACCGCTTAGGGGGTAATCTACCCCTTAGGGGGTAATCTGTGGGTTTTAAGGAATTACACAAATTCGTTTACATTCTGTATAGTACAATGTAATATTCTGTGCTAAGAGTGACACAGCAACCGAGAAATTAACTAATCATGATTATAATTACCTCCAGCCTAACACTGATTACCACACCGGCATGCACGTGGTCTGTCTGTTGACCCGTCTGGTTAGACCATTAGTCCACGTGCTAGGGTCGAGATCGAGAGATTAAACAACAAACACCAAATAATCCGGAAACCTGGTGTTAAGTTAATTAATTCAAAGTATTCGAAACATTAGTCGACGCATAATTGAGTGGTTTAAGTGGTTGTTTAGACTTAACAGAATGTTAATCAATTTATTAAATATAAATTGTAGTCTAATTGTATGGTATGCGAGGTTTAATCGGAAATATATTTTTGGGGTTAGTGGTTACAAATTTACAAATATTACAGTGTCGTAATTTAATTAAATCTTTGCAACTATTATATTATTACTTAGTCTTGTACATTCATAATTATGATAAGCGCAAGACAGAGTGACAAAAGAGCGGAGAAGGCCTTCATTCTACCTGCCGGAACTGCGGTGAATACAGTGAAGAATCCCGCGATTCCGGCCATAGGTCCTCGGAAAAGCACCGTGGTGGATTTAGTTAGTAAGAGTCCGACATAGACCTACTTCATCCGTCAGTGGATGTTCGAAGCTCAAGAAGCAAGAGAAGATTATAATTGAGGAGATCAGGAACAGAAAGTGTTATTTACACTTTTCATTTTTGTTCAGAAATCGAGAAAAACTATTTACGAGTAGGCCTGTTTAGTTTGTAAATGTGACTTTTTGATCAGAATGCAACTTTGAGATGCTGTTTTCTCGGAAAATAGCACTATACGAAAAAAAAACTATTCAGAAATCGATACTATCCATTTGGCTTTGAGTCCAATGAGAAAAAAAAGACGCATCGAGTCAAAAGTCAAAGAGAGATTTTTTGATCTTAAGCTCCTCAATCATGATAAGCGCGAGACAGAGTGACAAAAGTTCGATCATGAGAATGCCTTCATCCGACCTGCCGGAGTTGCGGA
This sequence comes from Amphipyra tragopoginis, assembly GCA_905220435.1. Taxonomy (NCBI): domain Eukaryota; kingdom Metazoa; phylum Arthropoda; class Insecta; order Lepidoptera; family Noctuidae; genus Amphipyra; species Amphipyra tragopoginis. The sequence continues at coordinate 28,465,302 of HG992001.1, read as the reverse complement.
TAATATAGTAGCGAATCCCGCGACTCCGGCAAGAGGTTCTCAGAGGAGCACATAACCCTCCGCTTTACCTAGGTATTCCTTCATCCGTTAGTGGAAGTTACAAGCTCAAGAAGAAAGACAAGATAATAATTAGAGTTACATTTTGACATATGGTTACAGTCACAAAAAAACGCAACAAAGTAACTTGAAGCTCCTAACAAGCATAACAAACCAATGCGTGTACAAATTACTCACCTTAAGTACATCAAGACGTATAAACGTGCGTCTATTAATAAAAGCCGAGCGTAACGCGCGATATCCGCGTCTATTACGAGCTAACAGCTTTTAGTTAAATTCTTAGCCACACGGTTCTAAGTGCTAGTACCAATACCATCAAACAAGAAAGATCAGAAGTCTCACTGTATACAATAGAAAGCTCCCGCACGCAAAGACGTAACAGGAAGCAAATTTTTTTGCTAAAGTCCAAGCGATCAGGGGGATACCATGATTTGTTAGAGCAGGAATGTTTTAATATTATTCCGAGAGTGGGAAAGTGACAGAGCTAGACAGCTCTCTAGCGCCATCTCTTACCCACTCTCGTAATAATATTAAAACATTCCTGCTCTAAGAGATCATGGTAACCCCCCAGGAGGCCAATAAATCTACTACCTAACAAAATTATTTAAAATCACAATCGAAACGCAGCTGAATCACGGCGACCGTTTGTCATTTTTTCTTAAAGATAACGGTTGAACGGCTGTGGTTCAGCTGTGTTCGACTGCGATTTTAAACATTTTCGTTAGTAGATTAACCTCCTGCAACTGCATCGACTTGATGCAGTCCCGTTTTACCCTTTTGTGCAGCGACTACTAACGCTTTCAACAATAAATATCAATTGAAAGAACTGTACATTTAATTTATACGTATTTTGTACATATAGTCAGTTAGTTTAGATTAGTGTCCGACCGCAACAGGATTTTTAGCCGAAACAGAAACCGAATCTTCGGCGACAGTCTCAGTTTCGGCCGAAACCGAACCTTATTTAGACATGTAAAAAATTCTATTCTATTGTACAAGGTGGGGCAAAAGTAATCACCCGATGTTGTTATGCTGTAATTTTTTTTAGGAATAAAAATGTTTGGTGCTGCTTGTGGATTATGTTTGTTTAATGTATTCGATTTTTTTCCATCAAGTCGAGAAAATGATATCGATCAAGTGGTCAGTTATTACAGTATCAACAAAAATTACAATAAATTGTACTAAATTTGGTAAAATTTGTCAAAAATCAACAAACAAAAACACAACCACGCCGCACGCCGACCGGCGAACTCAGCTGGCAACCACACAGAAGTCCCGAACTCACCCGAAGTTAGCCGGAAGACGCGCGACAATTCACGAACACTTAGTTTCGGCGCGGCCGATCTTTCGGCTGATTTTCGGCCGAAACCGAAACTGTAGCCGAAACAAGATTTTTTGGCCGAAACTGACCGAAACCGAACCTTCGGTCGGACACTAGTTTAGATTATATTAGATTAAAAGTAGATGCCAGGTACAGGTACAGTAGGTAGGTACTAGATGCGATTTCAGAAAAACATTGATTTAAAAAAAATCGGCTGTATTAGATATACAAAGTGGGGATGAAGTTATGACATTAAATGATACCACGTATTCTATGATGAGTTTTACGACCGAACACACAAATCAAACATGTACATTCAATAGTTTAGTCACAGGAATTTTCGTATGATTTAATAATTTTACGAATATCAAGCAAGATCTCTACGCGAAGTTATGTAAATCTATAACCCGTTTAAACCAAAATTATTTTTACTTACACGTGTATAACAGATAATTATAGTTATAAGTTTCCACTTCAAGTTCCCTTCATCTATATGAATGAGTGAAATTGAAAAATCATGCGACAAAAATGTGCTTGGAAATAACTGATTTTTTGTGTACGATACTAGAACACGTGGTATCATTTATTGTCGTAATGTCAACCCCACTTTGTATATGCCACTTTGAAATTAGCACCTTGTAATTTGTGCGTTGAACGTAGTACATAAATGTTATTGATGACTTCCTTATTGCGCATTATTAGGTTTCACTCTAATTCGAGCCTACCAAGGGCTAATAACTCTATCAAGACATGTACACCTCCAACGCTTGCCTACCGCATTAGCAGCGAACTGTTTCCCACAAAAAACACGCAATGTACCGAGACATAGGTAAATAACACGTGTGTTGTCCAGATTACGAGTGTTTGCTCTTTTGTTTACTGGGTGGAAGCTAAACGTGGATTATAAAAGAAAGTTTGTGTGGGAATGGTTGAGGAAATCCGTTGTTTGTGATTGCATTTGTTCAGCTGGTACTTGAAGATTGCCCTTGTAAATTGAGTACGTACATTTTTGTTTTGAAAAGCAATAGCTTTAGTTCTCTTCCGATTTCTCAATCGCTAGTCTAATGATGCAATGACTCCTTAGGCTGTTTTTTCAAGGCTCACGATACGACGCGATAAAATGAGAAAGGACACGACAATACTAGTATCATAATAACTAAACGGTTCATGAAAATATATATGGCGCTCGGAGACGCAATCAGATTTTGTGGTGTCATGTTGTGAGCTGTGAGAAATACGGCCTTAGTTATTGATCTATCGTTGTTATTCAAAAAAAAAGTAAAACACCTACTAAATTTGAAGTACTTATACTACTTATATAAAAAAAAACAAATTTGTAATTTAAACGATTACCTTCGAAGTAATCAAACAATCAAGCCTAGCATTTTAATTAAGAAAATTAAACAAAGAGACAATTTAATTGAAACGTATCAGGCAACAATTCAACAGGCGCATCGAAAGCAATTTCCTTATTACCGAACAAAGTCAACAAACCCAAGAATTTTAAGTGAAGAAACGTATCGTATACGTAAGGCATTAATTAGGGACTCACGAACGATAAAATTGAGACAGAGAATAGAGGAGTTTACAGAAGATCTAATCCCATTTCGACTCTGTACAAGACTGTTCCTTGGTCGTTGCTGTTCCTATTCCCTATATCTAAGCGAATATGTCAAGAGTCAGAAAGAACCATAATCCGAGGGTAAGGACGAATGCATCAAAGCGAAACGATGAGATGCAAAAATGAAAAGAAGGTGCTGGTCAATGGCTTACAGTACGGCTAAAATAACTTGGCAGCAGTGAAACAGGCTTACCGATGAAGTTGAAGTGAACTTTTACAGTAAAAACTATCATAATTATAAACGTTGCTTAAAAAATGGGCAGTCCAAAGATAATGTTAATAAAATCTTAATTGAAAGTCCGGTTCCTAAAACAATTACTGCGCAACCACCTGCACCAAGTTGGGCGGCCAAGTTATTTCGGCCGTACTATTCGTTGTCGTCAATATCATTTTTGCGAAAAGGACCTTCGCAGTGCAAATTTAATTTTTATGTTACGTGTGATTTTATTTGCGACTTCTTTCGTTACGTATATGGGGAATAAGAGTCCATATCGCATGTTGTGTGTAGGAGGTCTTCTGCATCTTCTTTTATCGTGGTTGAGTTCTCAATTACCGAGCTACGAAACTTGAACCGTGCTCAGTGCTTGCTGTTCAACAATTGATTGAGTCAACACCGCTTATGAGCATCACTGCCCTTTTTGTTTTGAGTGTTTAACGAAATTAGTAGGCAGGTAGCCTGTTTACTTTAGTCGTGAGAGTATTATGACTTTAAATTTTTGTTGTGTGTGGTATCTATTTTGGTTTTAGTGAGATTGGAGAAAAGAACAATGGGTAATTTTGTTTGGAACCCGTACCCACCTTGTAGCATTTTAGACTAGGTGTCATTTAGAAGAGGCATAAGTGAACAACTCAAAAATGAATGAACGAATGAATGAATGAATGGGAGATCGAAGTTATGATCACTTCTATTTTGCATTTTCAATCATCTATGTAGTGTTATAATTATTATTTTATAGGCCCAATGAATAACCAGTCGTTCTGTTTCAAAGAGAGAGACTGACCCAGCTTCCTAAGATTTACTTTTTGCTACGGAAAATATTAATTAAAACGCCATGAATTCAATTAAGTACAGTTTGTTTATTTATTATGGTACACAAAATAAACATCATCACTAAATGGTATTGTTGCTCTCAATGATTATTTCATCCCAAGCATTTGCCGGACCGACGAAGTTTATTTTTTCGAATTTTATTAAAAACTAAGTAAAAAGTGATAAATATTTTTTAAAATTAATTATCACATATGCACCGCCTAATTATTAATAAAATATTCATTTAGATAATCATAGAATACCTACCTTATATATTATTTTAAGTTTTGCAATACTTAATATCAATATATTTATTTAAAATGGCTCCTACATTCGGCGTATGCACATGTTTGTAGTTCCCTTCCGTTTTGTGTGTTTAATGTGGATTTTCGGTTGTGTTAAGGTTAGCGCACGTTATGTGGGGTCGCAGCGGGGCGGAGCGGGCCGCAGCGCAGCGCAAAATGCTTACTTAGGGCGCAGCGGGGCGGGGCGGGCCTCATCACACTCAACCAAAATCTGCGGCGGAATATGCAGCCCGCTGCGCCCCGGCATAGTGTGCGATAGTTCATATAAAATACATACGAGCGATTCGAGCTGATTTTTGCGCTGCGACCCGACCCGCTGCGACCCGACCCGCTGCGACCCGACCCGCTGCGACCCGACCCGCTGCGACCCGACCCGCTGCGGCCCGTCATAATATGCGCGAACCTTTAAGCTTCAGAAAGTGCGGTGGAGTTGAGCGTGTTCCTCCTCCCGCCTTCCTGTTTAGTTTTCCATCGGGGAACTTTATTCATGCATGCATTCCTAATTCCCATTAGAAAACCTACTCTATGTATAGCAAAATATATACGCATAGATGTTTAGGTGCATACGAGGGTGTATAGATACACCTACGTTTAAGTAGGTACCTATAGCAGAATATTGGGCTAGTTCAAGGGATATGATTAAATGGCTGCGCGGTTAATTCACAAAGGATATTCTGCATATTTCAACGTCGAATAACTTTTTTCTCCCGTGAGATACAGAGTTGTCGCCATACAAAATAATTATGTATTTTTAAAGACCTTTCTAATGGTACTAGTCTCAATTTGCTACAAGGTGGGTACGTTTTGTTCCATGTCCTTTAAGTGTCAAAGAATTTTTTAAATGATAATATTAATTTATTACTTAAAATTCAATAGAAGTGTTTTAAATGAGGCCAATGCAAATTCAATAAAAGCAAAATTCAACGAAAAATATTTCAAAGAAAATTTTAGGCAAATCTCAAATTCAATGTTTAAATATTCCAAAATCTTTCACACCATATTACCCTCAGTTATATTCAGCTTAGTTAGCATTGCTTTAACGTACAGCTACTTAGTAAAGCAAGCGCGTACGCAGCTTGGACGAATCAATTAGTTCGGAACCGCTCCGACACCATCGACATTACTGCCGCTTTCCCTCACATTCAGTTAGACATAAGTTATTAATTTTACGTGGATGTTGTACTTTCTTACCACATTGCAATTGGAACAAGATTGGTACTTGTTAAATTATATATCGATGCGTTCACACGCTCTGTAAGTGCGAGATTTCCGACAAAATCAATAATTACAAAAAAAAGACTTCTCCTAAATCACAATTTCACATATTCTCTTTCTCTTATGTTGATGTTATCACCATATCAGTAGGTATTAGCCTACCTTATATTCTTCTCTGTCTTATCCTACTGATATTTTTTCATGCGGAGTTTAATAATTGCACTAGTTACTACCAGTATGCACTTCGTTTTATTATGTTTAGTTATTAAATGAGGTAGCATATGGGTTGTTAAAACTAGATGTTAGTTTAACATCTCCATTACCGCTTTAACTCCTCTTTGAAGCATCAATACTTCTAAACTACTATCTCAACTGTTATTAACTTTCTCCAAGTCTCATAAAGTAATAAAGCAATCAATTCCATATTGAGCGTGCATCATGAGAATAGATTCAGCTGAAGAGCGTTAAAACTATCACTTATCCCTTGCTTAAGAGAGTTTATAGCGTGTGTCTGTGTGGAATTGATTAGTTCTAACCTTCCATATAGTTACAAAGTTTATTTCGATTACATAGGTAGAATAATCAACATCGATATTGGGCAGTGCATCATGTTAACATATTGTGTCTTCTAATTAATCATGAGCATGCTCAAGAATATTTTCAAAATACTTTGATATTGTTTTTTTTTTCTGCTTAATATGTATTTATTCGTTCTTTCTAAATACCAGACTATTCTGAGCAAAATTATCATGAATAAAACAATGCAATTCACCTAGTGTAGGGCATGTAAAACTGTCTCTCACCATATCTCCATTAATTTCGAAAGCGAGCATGCGTCTCCAAGGATTCGATTAGTAGTTCCAATCTACTCTACTGTTATAAAGTTGTCTTAAGTTACATGAAGTTATTAAATAATCTATTCCACACAGATCTTATATCTTTAGAATTTAGAGCGGAGGGGTAAAGTGTATTAGTATTAGTTCCGATATAGTTACGAGCTTTCGTCTCTAAGGAATTCATTTACTGCTAAAACTAAAATAGGTCCGCAACGTTGGTCTAGTGAAGGACCTAGGGTCACCACAACAGACCAATGTTTTCTAATAAATTCTCTGTTATGGTCCTGGGGATTGAAATATGGTATTTCCAACAAATAGTGATACGCTTGCCTTAGTCACATTTCACCTAAAATCGTCTTTTAAAGACTATTCGGGGAATAATATTATGAAATGTTAATAACGATCAAAATTATAATATAGAAATCAATCCTTTTAATTATATATAGAACGTACATCGCGATATCGGAATCTAATAGTATCAGCTCTATTTGAATTGTGAGCTTTCGTCTTGAAGGAATTAACTGAGCTAAACTACTTACAGTTACTCTAAGGTTAGAAACTTTCCCTATCTTAATTATTATAGAATTATCAGCGTATAATTAGCACGTTAGAGATTAGAGTGCCTCGGTACTCCATTACCGTTGCGGAAGTTAATACTTCGCATAGTAATCAATTACTTAGTTTTGAACCACTTCTATTAACGTAGGCTTTCCCTGACTTAGTAAACTACTTATTATAAAATAAATTTCTGGATTAGTTTTATTATATTTACTACTTCTTGTGTACGTAAATTTATCAGAAAAACTGGCGAAATGGTCTATTTTGGTATCATTTTAACTCGTTCATAATTTTGATGTTACGGTGAGAGAAGCATTGGTGCAATTTAACATAAACAAATATTATCAAAGGGCATTTTTAAGCATATTAGCAGAACCAACATCTGATGCTGCAAAATTTATAGTGGAAAATATGATTTTGCATCAATGATTATTTCCTTTGTTTAAATAAGTCACTTTTATGTTGGATATTAAGTATAGGGGCTCTTTTATCCTCAGAGGCATACGCCACTAAATAAATTAAAAAAAGGTTAAAAAATTGGATTCAAACTTCATCTACAGTCACTACAATTATTATTTTGACGCTAAAGTTTTAGTAGCATGTTCCACCTATCTATCGTGCACTAAGACGCTTGGTGCAGCCGACGAATCAATTAGGTCGACACCGTGCCACCATTACCAACGCCTAGAGATTCCCGAGCTAGTGATCCGAGACACGAAAACTGAGCGAAGGTATCGTTTTAATTTTAAGTTTTCGGGGGTTTTTTTAAAAGTTTTTAGGGATTTTCAAATTATAGTAGTCCGGGCCTATTTATAACATCATATTGTGCCAAATCCGAGGTTTTTTTTTTTTTTGGTAATTTTTCTTCCTTCCATCCAAAACTTAAGTGCTGGGCACTTGTCGGTATAGCAATCTCCATCTTTCTCTATCCAGAGCCAATTCCTTCATTTCTCTGTATGTTATCATTTCTGTCTTTTCCTTGAATTGGTCTGTGTACTTTCTTTTTGGTCTACCTGGTTTTCTCTTTGCCTGTAATTTGCCTCCTATGATATTGGTTATGAAGCTGTCGTGTCGCCGTAAGTGACCAATCATTTTCCCCCTTCTTTCTATTATGTTCTAGATTTTTTTTTTCTTTGATTCTACTTAGAATCTTTTCGTTGGTTGATAATACTTTTTCCATCCGACAACAGCACCACATTTCAAAAGCTTCCAACTTTTTTCGGTCTTTTTGTACGAGAGTCCACGTTTCACAAAAAGATTTTTTTTTTTACGTAAAGGTACTTACTGTATTAATTAGTTGGTAAGACATTTTTCACACTAGAATATAAAAGTTTGTAGTCTGAAAGGTTTAGTAAATAAAAGATTACCGATACACCGCTACTGTCTATCATTTGCGACACCGTACACCCGCAGCGCATAACTCAGACTCCAGCGGGATTCGCGGTTCGATTCGACTCACTCTACCCGTATCTTCTCGCACCGAGTTTCCTTCGCGTGTAATGAACAGGTGGTGCACATTCTTGATTAATCACAACACTAGCTTCAATTTGTATTACGTGAGCTTTGATTAGATATGAAATTGCATTTTTCCTTTTCGATGAGTGAGTTATGCTGTGAAAGTCTAAAGTCATTGGCATTTGCTTTGTATTCAAGGAAGCTAATACAGGATCTTCTAATAAATTGTCATGGTATCGCGACTTTCATTAGATTTAGCTGAATGTGTTCATTTAAAAACTTCTCCTTGATCTTTTAGTTATCCAAAGTTGTTGCCTCAGTCTACATTCTTCTTCTACAGTATTTTTCTTTCTTCTTCTTCTTCTCTCGTATCAGCATGAACTATACGAAAATAGCTCATGCTGTGGTGAAAAGATTACCCAGTCAGCAAGGTCGGTAGAGGGGCTGACTGCCCAGGGTGCGCCGGACGTTTTTAAGTATCGTCACTCGTGGAGACTCTTTTAATATTTTTCTTTGAAAGCAGCAAAATTTACAAAACAAAATTATCATGAATGGTACTAATGTGACGTTGGACGACTGTATACAGGGCGTTAACGAATTCGTGTAATTCCTTAAAACCACATGATCTACTACTGGTGTAGACAGGCCCCACATGGGATTTAGCTTGATTAAAAATAAAAAAATAAAATTCTTTTTTTTTCATGCGGCTCTGTTACCGGTAGTATCTAAACCACCTATTATGGATTCAGTAAAAAAATAAGAATTTTTTTTTTGCAAAAAAATAATTTTGTTTCTGCAAACATTTCGATGCCACGCATAAATTAATGAAAGTACGGCGACACGGCTGGCAGGAACGACTAACGCGATATCGCTCTTTGCAGTCAAATAACTCAAGGCTCTAAAAAGACTTAGAAATCGAAAACCAAATTTTTTTTTTTGATTTTTTTTTTGTTTGGCTTTCGAAAATTCCCATTTAGGGTTAATCTGTGTCACCAGTAGATCACGCGATTTGAAGGAATTACACGATTTTGTTAACACCCTGTATAGTGTATGAGAGACCTTTACATCATGCGCAGCGCATGCAGCTGGTACGTCTTTAAATAGAAATAATTTGAATTCTCCTGTAACAAATCTGAAGCTGTCAGCGAATGGTGCATGTATTCTTAGGACATCATTACATGGACACCACTTTCACTATTAATAATAGTCCATGCGGAACACAAATGGGTCACTGTAACTGTCTTGTAGTGTAAATCTTAGTTTACCAAGAACTCGTGAATGACTACCGCATATCATATAACTTATTTTAGTGATAATTTACACGTTGGAAATAAATCAGTGACTGGAATTGCGCTGTAGATTCTTAGGTTTCTAAAGACATATCTAAAAGGGCTTACGTTGGTCTTTAAATATGTATGTTTTAGGCACCTATTTAATGGCCTATGCACATGGCGTCTTTTCTACTCGCCGTCGACGCGCGTTTCCGTCAAACTCCATACATAAAAAATCACAATGACGTTTTTTAAGTATGAAGTATAACAGAGATGCGTGTGCATAGGCTCTAAGTCTACATTTGTACTAACTGGTACAAAGCACTTACAGAAAGACTGCAATTCTCCCTAGTCCTTTGCTTTCTAGTGATACCCTAGCGTTGAACACCGAGTCCGCGAAACTGCTAGATGCAAAACCCACATCTAGGTATGCAAAAATAAATTCTTTTTCATCAAACAACTGCAATTACAAATATTGACAAAGTAAATCAAATATAAATCAGTTTAAATACGTACAAACAAATGCCGCAGATGTGAGGGTAGGTCGTAATTTCCTTGATGTCATTCGCGTGTTATGTACCCGAGGCTCGGTAAATATTCAATAGGTTCGTTTGAACCACTACGCGAGGTATTGGGGGTAGGACACTAATATTAATGCTGATGATAGGTACATAAGTATTCTAGTTGTTGAATCACTATGCATTTTGTGTGGCTTTTGTTTCAGAATGAGTGTAGTTTAATTTATTTCGACGACGCTAACCTGCCTTTCCCAAAGGTTGTTGAATTTATTCGCTCTAACTAAACCCAAAACCTTAAAATTAATTGACTGAATAAGAGTGCAAGAAAATGATCTGTATACAGTTAGCAATTAACATACCATCATATCTTATCCACATTGGACTTTTACGTTTACTTGCTTCTATGTTCCTACAAGTTACATTTTATTTAAAAAAAACTTTTAATTAATCGCATTTCACCCTAGTAGTACACATGGTCTAAGATGAAGCACACGAATCCTAGTAGCAAAGATATACATAGAAGGAGTCCCCTATGCCCCTCTGGCTTTCAAATACACACGATGGAATACAATAAACTTAGCTAGCCAGTCGGACCGCAAACTTCCTACCACCAAGCGTGCTAGGTTTTGTTGAATGTTACAATATGCGTTTATTCCCAACGTGCGGTGAGGAAATTTCATATTCTAGGTCGTCTCCACACGGGTAAAAAATAGTAGCGCGAAGATTTCCTTAATCGTAGGAAGGTAACTATTCTCCTAAAATCTCTAAAAATATCCCAGATTTGGTCCACTAATAGGTATCATTTTCTCGCAGCCCGCCCACGTGTAGCCGTGTCCGATCAATCCGTATAACTGTCGTAGTAAAGTACGAAGCAAATATAACAAGTATTTGACAAATAAAATGATATAGAACGTTGACTTAATCATGTAACTAGCAATCATTATCGTCACGACAGTACATAATACGAAAAGAGGCATAAATATAGGTACAACGTACGGTATGTATCATTCGCCAATTATGTTTATTAGGTCTCACGGGATGTCTTTTAATCAGCATAAGTCATCTGAGGCATCTGGTTAAGGATGATCTGAAAACGTGTTTGGTCCAGCCGTGACTCACATACCTATATTCTATTAAAATAAGTATTACTTTATTTTAGTTTTGCTATTTATTTAACATTATAACTAAGAATTTAATTTGACGACACGTTTGGTGCAGTGGCTGAATGATTGGTTTCTGCGCTTACGGGTTCGATTCCCACACGGAACAAAAATTTGTATGGCCTACAGATAGTTGTTTCGGATTTCGACGTTTGTATATGTGAGATTTGTGTCTGTAAACGCACCCACGATGCAGGGGAAATCCTCGTAGGAGGAAATGTTTTTATAAAAAAAAGAAAAAAAGACACTGATGACCTGGGATTTGAACCCAGTACCTTGCGCTCGGCAGGCGCGTTCAAAACCACTAGACCAGCGCACCTAGCTATCAATCGTGGTGTGGCTCCAACCAAGTGAAAGCCGACGCGGAAGGCTAGTCTCTAGGGCTTTGCAAAGGATTTTGTAATCGAATTTTATGTGCTACGTCCTGATTATTTAGTAGTGATGTTTTCTTGTTTCATTAATAATTACTAATAGTTTTCAGATAAGTAAATATAATAAACTTACTATACCCTTTTCACCGTAAGTTGATTCCTAAAGTTTCTCTATAAAACATTACCATACAAAGAATATCAAATATTTTTAAAAAACAAATCAATGATAATTTAACCATTTTACGGTTTTTCGATAGCAGCCTCCTTACGGCTACAATTCACGAAATGATTGAGCTGGTAGGACTCATCTTTGGGTGAACAGAGTATAGGACAACGTAGGCAAGATAAGATATTTATTCACCAAGGATATGGTACAAAAGTTGTTAGATAAACAATTAGTTTTCCGACACATTTGTAGATTTTATAATTTTCTGATTCAGAACGGTAAGAAGAACTTTAAATGGTGTTACTGTCTCGCAATAGAAATAAGTTTTGTGATTGTGTGAGTGCACGTATGTGTTTATTATGTTTATCAACTATTTAATATATAATATACGAGATTTGAGCTAATCAGATTGAAGCATGGATGCGCCTCTCTACTATTTTTGGCATGAGTGGATGGCGAGGTGACGTGATGGCTCATTAACGTAAAGCTCATGTCTCATTGTGACTGTAATTATTACGTATTGCTACTGTTTACGTTATAAACAGCCAAATAGATTAAAGTTTAAGTACCAGTAGTTAGTTAATGGTCGATAATCTAGTTTCGAAAACTATTTAACTTTTAAATCAATCGACTTGTACAAATTGTTGGAATGGAATAAATTTTAGGAGTACTTTGCTGCTCGGACCACTTTTACGGGCACTTTTTACCACTCGCAGAAGCGTTGAAAAGTGTTAAAAAGGCTGGGGGATTGTAGAATATTAAGAAGTAAACTAATTGGATCAGATCACCAATTGGATTGGACCACCAATCCGTCTGCCAAACATTCAACAACCCAAATGACTATTCATTGCAACAGTCTTGAGTACTAGACGAGTAAGGGCTGTCTTTTTTTTGTTTTCTCTTTTTTCTTGTCTCTTGTCAAGGTCAGAGGTGACAGAGACAAAGTCTACGATGGAGCGAGCTTACCCAGAAGAAGCCTGTTCACTCTAACTTTGAAGAGATTCGGGTTGTAAGTGTTCGGGAACACAGACGCAGGTAGTGAGTTCCACCCTTTTGCTGTGCACATTTCGAAGGCTGTTTGGAAGCGCTTAGTGCGAATTGGTGGAATGGAGGTATGGATGGTAACGTGCAGTGCGTCTAGATGTCCGATGGTAGATCATTTTTAAATATGTATCACCATTTATCTCCTGGTGCAATATACTCGTTGACATAATAACTTCCATATTCGCCGCAAGCACTTATTATACTTTCTATTCAACTGATTCTTATCTTAACATCTTCACGAAGGCACCTGGTTAACATGCATGTATGCAAAACGCGACAGGCGATACTTGATAGCGTTACTAACAACCAGTTGCCCCGCGATTATGTAACGATAGCGCGGTAATTGTGCGATTATCGTTAATTTCAATTATCTAATAAGATAACTGCTAATTTGTTGGCTTGTCGGCAATTTACTGTCCGCAGGCTTGCGACAAGAAACGCAACGCTTACGAAGTGGGAACGGTTTAAAATGGCTTTTTAGGAACTTAAATGAAATTTTGAGCAATGTAATTTTTTTCTGGCATAAAATAATGTAAATAAATAAAGATCCTTAAAGTTAAGGTATGTCCATACTTTCTATCTTTCAGATTGTTTATTGGTGCATGGTGTTAAATGCCGTATTGCGTCTTTTGTTTTTCTTATTTTTTTGTCCTTCACCAAACATATTTCGAAACAGTAATAATGTCTGATCTCTCAGGAAAAACTAAGTAACAGACTTTATGCATGAAGCTGTAATATTCTGATATGACAATTAATAACATAGTTTGATGTCTTCATGCCCGTATGTGATCCAATGATATTCTGAGGGGAGATAATAATGACCAATTTATATGATATCTCATTTTCTAATTATGACTCGTTTAGACGGTGTTATTAACCAATTTATAGCACTTACTCAAATACCAGTAATTCAACCCGTTAACTAAACAAATATTAGTTTGACATATTATTATTTATCGCTGTTCGCTGTTATAAATAGTTATAAGAAGTCTTTATATTAATATTTTTTACGAGATGCACATTTTTATACTACCTATAATTTTCTACAATTGGCAAAGACTTATTGAAATAGAGGTATCACTTAATAGATTTAGAATTATGAGACTACTTTTTTGGTCTAGTGGTCGCAAGTGCGACTGCTGAGGATGAGGTACTGGGTTTCGATCCCCAAGTCGGACAAAGTTTTATTGGGTTTTTCCATAAGGAATTTCTCAGTAGCAGCCCGGAGTCTGGATTTGTGCCCGGTTAATGGCAATTGGCTCACCCCCTATTACATGGGACTTAATATTATACACATCTGCCCAATCCTTCGGGGAATACATACATAAAGTTACGTATCATTTAATATTTGGGCAAAAATTAAATACTACGATTACTACATTAAAATAACAAACAACCCCAACCAGTGAACACACACTTCAGCCACGTCCATTCATTCAGTAGTGCATTGAGCTAACAATAGAGCTAGACTGAACGGATTAGTTATGCCTAAGTCGCGGAACAAAAAGCAGGATAATTGCGCTGGCGAGCTGGCGACCAACACTTGCGCCAGTTACTCGCGCTAACTAGTGTTGATAATAGGACGTGTGAACGGACCTATGGGTAGTACGTTCAGTGTTCACGGTGTAACTGTAATGAGGTGGACAGAATAGTAATTGTTAGTGTTGGTACCTACCAATAGTGGCGTACATAGAATTTAGTAGTATGGAATATATGTTATACGTTGTTAAGATACTCAATATCTTTATTGCTTTACCATAATGTGTACTTAGGTGGTAACTATATAAATGAGATCAATTAGGGACCCTGCAGGGCACAGCAAAAGTGTAGGAGAGAGGAAGCCCTGTTTTAGGAGATAATGAACAGTAATATTACTGCTAAATTATTTAATTTATTATAATTGCTAATTTGTTTCATCATTATTTTTGATATATTATTTATTTATTAGTATTATATTATTTAATTTACTATTATATATTAGATATTATTATATTATTTAATTTACTATTATACAGCGTGTCCCAGAAAGTAGTGTCAAGCGGAAGTCCAGAGATAGAACATCCTTTGAGGTACCCAAATCACCCCCATGTATGTTCCGCGATTTTTTGTAGTTTTCGAGTTATGAATATTTTTCATGTTTTTTAATCAAACTTTGACTATAACGACATTTTTGATCATAGTGACGTAAATAGTTAAAATACATGAGTATTTTTTTTTTCTAAATTAGCTGATTAGTGATCCTTTCGAATGCATACACATGTGTAACCATAGATGTAACGGATACGTTACAAAAAAATATTGAATTCTCATAAAGTTAAAATCCTGCATGTTTCCTAAATCTTTGTGGGTGATTTAAAAATAAATCTCCCTAAACTTTTTCTGTCAAATGTATTTTAAAAACTTATCCATTTTATCAACTATTTATCCTGTAAATTTCATCGAGCTATCTCTACGATATCACAATAAAAATTTCATTCAAAGCATACAATATCGAAAATTCCAGTTGTAAAATGGTGAATGAAAAATTGATTAAAACTAACTAATAACTTCTTTTTTAGTAACCCTCGACGCAAAAAGAGGGGTGTTATAAGTTTAACGTGTATGTCTGTGTGTCTGTCTGTGGCATCGTAGCTCCTAAACGGATTTTGATTTAGTTTTTTCTTTTGTTTGAAAGGTGACTTTATCGAGAGTGTTCTTAGCTATGATTCAAGAAAATCTGTTCAGCCGTTTGAAGATCATCAGTTCTTTTCTGGTTGTCGAAGGGATATGAGCAACTTCTGCTGGTCTGATCGTTTCGAAATTTACTATCCTGTAACTTCAATGATATTGATGACATGTGACAAGAAGTCAGTCATTACAACTTATCATAAACTTAAAGAATCAATAGGCACACAATACCTCTACTGTAAGTTGGGTATTATGCTGTTTCAGATGATGCTTGAGTATTAGGTCAAGGTTACCATGTTATTGTAATATCATTGAAGTCACAGGATATTAAATTTCGAATCGATCAGACCAGTAGAAGTTGCTCATATCCCTTCAACAACCAGAAAAGAGCTGATGCTGATGCTTTAACTTAATGAGAATTCAATATTTTTTTGTAACGCATCCGTTACTACTATGATTACAAATGTGTATGCATTCAAAAGGATCACTAATCAGCTAATTTAGAAAAAAAATATACTCATGTATTTTAATTATTTACGTCACTGTGATCAAAAATGTCGTTATAGTCAGAGTTTGATTAAAAAACATGAAAAATATTCATAACTCGAAAACAAAAAAAAATCGCGGAACATACATGGGGGTGATTTGGGTACCTCAAAGGATGTTCTACCTCTGGACTTCCGCTTGACACTACTTTCTGAGACACGCTGTATATTAGATAGAAGTAGCTAGATACTATTTAATCTTAATCATTTGAATTAGTAAAAGATCGGTCAGATTAAGATCAGATAATGTTTATTTTCTCGCCACAATACACATACAAAAACATATACATACAAAAACATTTAATAGGTTATTTATATCATTTTTAGGCTCGAGACCTGTATTTCAGGATTGGTCATCAAATTAAAAAATATGATTTGCAATGTAATGTGTTCACTAAGCCGAGAGAACTCACGCCCTTAAAAGTTACGCAAGCAGTCGCATAGACAGCATTAATATTTGCTCACACTAGGCAGTCTGAAATGTACCTAAACCGTATAACCAATAGCGAGTTTAAATGTACCGTAAGCAAAATCTCATAGAGCGAGAGATTAATGATTATTTGTCCTTCAGAAGAATGTGTCCGTTATCACGGTAATGTTGCATGAAGTATGTCCTCGTAGATATATACTTCTAACTAGCTGTATCCGGCATGCGTTGCAATGCCACGTAAAGAAAAAAAGTGTTTGGTTTTAAAATCTGTTTATTGAAGTGCTTTTGGATACACAATATTTTTGATTTGAGGGGACCCGAATTTACCGTACTGACGGGACGAACATTGAATGTTTGACAGGTAGGAACAGTTTGTTTGGGAAAATAAAATTGTTGTTTTTACTATTTTCCTCGCAATTTTTCCATATTTTCTCACCGTTTAAACTTTTCCTGGACTTACACACATATTTCAAAATCAAAATTAGCCAAATTGGTCCAGCCGTACTCGAGTTTTAACGAGACTAACGAATAGCAATTCATTTATATATATATAGAATTAAAATATTATGGAGCGAAAAAGTAGTACATGATTATTGTAAGTCCAAAGCTAGCATAAATACCTAAGGTAAATTCAGTTATGGAATAAAAGGTTTATCAAAAATCTTTTTATTTCAATGTTAATATCACAAAACGTACCATTTTTGTAAGCCTCTAGTTCATAAATACTCTGCTATCGAACCAATTCTGCTGAGTTACAGCCAAACCTTTACAATTTCACTACGAATTTATATATATTAAAGTTAAGCCTTTATTACTACGGACCGGCTACTATTTATGTAGCTAAACACCTTATAAATCGCTGGCACAGATTAAAGTTTACAAGCCAATGTTGACATAGGCTTCTAAAGACTTCAGTTTATTTAGGAATTATTGAGAGAATAACCAATCACAACGTATTAACTCAAACTTAATAGGATATTGTTGAAAGACGATAATTTACATAATAGTAATTTGTTGGACATTTAAAGTGCGATTGAGGATTGAGTAAACTTTAGATCGAAGTGTGTCATGTCATGCTTACGACTTTAATGTGATTTCGATACGAATCTATATAATGTTATTTTAAGACCTCCTACACAGTCTCCTACATTTAACCATTTTGATTTCTAATGATTGTAATGTCTTATACAGGGTGGTTAAAAAGTCGTGGATCAAACGAAACAGGGCGATAGTTAGGGTGATTTGCAGCATTTTATGGTAGAACATTTTTTTTACAGTAAGGTTCTAAAGTTACAAATATTTTTTCATGAGACTTAAAAAATATTGAAAAAAGTGCCAATACTCATAAATCATGGTACCCACTGTCATAAAAGCACTTTCAAGCAACTAAACACCATTTATTGTTTTAAAATAGGTACCCATTTTACTCTAATTGCCTATTTATTACAAATTTTGATATTTTTTTAAAAAACACTCTTAGTGTCGTAACTTTTAAGGAGATCAAGTTAGGGCTCTGCCACACAGATATTTTTTACTGCAAATAACCACAACTATCGCCCTGTTTCGTTTGATCCACGACTTTTGAACCATCCTGTATATTCATTGATTTTATCCGATAGATAACATTAGGTACGGATCTTTACGTACAAGTCCTTAAAATGTTATGCGTAGGATTCGTTCAGTGTATTGTTTTCTATACTACTACACAATCAGTTCGTACCAAATCGTCGTATTGTGTATAACTGACGGTTGCGACATTTACACAGCCAATCAGTTCTGTCGATCGTTGGGCGGGCCCTTTAGGACGTAACGAGGCTCTACCTTTATTTACAATTTAGTTTTGTGTTGTTGCCAACTCTAATTAGGTACATTGTTTGAATACAATTTATTCAGTAGGTACCTAGTATTTCAGGGATTGAATCGACATATTATGTAGGTAGTTAGGTATTCAGTTTTCAAATAAAAGTCCATGAATTTATATGCACGGATAATGTCGAGAACCGACAATATTCGAATTTTCCATCGACTGCACATATTTAAACGAGTCCAATCGAATCAATTACGTATTTTCACAACGTGTACATAAAAGGATCAGCACAATGACCGGTACACGCCTGCGGACGGACCATAGAGGACTTGCAATATACCCGTCAATAGCGCCGCCGGACTCATACCGTCCACTCGACAGAACCCAATAATCCAAATAAACACCGCGCTGTCAACGACACGCGACACTTTTATCGCTCTAGTTCACCACCCCCGAGCCCCGACTATGTTTTATTGATTGGACGATTGGTTCCCATATTACGGTGCTAACTCACCAAATTATAGGTTTGAACACGTAAGCACAAATATTGTTGATACGCCCCATTGATCTTTATTATACAACAAAATGACCGCGACCAAACGTTTATACCATAACAAATGTTTGCAATACTAACTTTTCTTATTATAAATTATGAGATATAAAAACAAAAACAAAAGATTCGTAATCATCAAAATAAACTGGTGGACCACGAACAGAATACTAACGACATAATTCAAATTCAACAGCAATATCGGGCCAAACAACAACTCGTAATAAAAGCTCAACTCCTTTATTATCCAGACCCTGCGCCGTCCCGGGGACCCTCGAACTGAGCCGTCACCCCGACACGTATTCGCCGCGCCATCCGGCGTTTATCATTTTTTCCATCTCGAACCACACCGCCTGATAACCATGGGGTTAGTGACAGCTTTCAACTCCGGATTAACTTCGTATTGCGGCCGAGAGGGAAAAAATTTAATAGCTTCGAAAAGATTGGCTCGAACCCCTCTCGTGATGTGTTAGTAACTGTTAAGGGACCCTTTTGACCCTACAATTTAAAAACTATACACTATAATTGGCAATCTGCGCTAAATACAATCGTTGGCGTAACTAAATGTATTATTTGAAAATTTAACTAACACTGGACGTGCTCAATGCATTATTGAATGAATGACTACTTGCGTAATTTATTTCATGATTGGCCCGCTAGCTATTTCAATCAAGTCATTAATAACACAACCATTATAAATAATAATTTTGATGAATGTGAGATGTCCTCGCTTGATGTAACAAACGTAGTTGATTAATGTTCGCAAATCGAAAACGATGCAAAATTTGCGCGGAATTGAGAGATGTGATTAAATCTGCGAATGTTTTGTTGAACAAATGTTGATTAAGTTGATCAGTTGGATGTTGACAGTGGTGTAGATGAAGTAAATACAATCGGGGATGCTTACCAAACAAACAGACTTGTTAAAATGTTTGGCTAATATTCGTTTAACCCAATATTTGTTGGTGTCAAGAGCTCTCCCGGTCATACTTCTAATATTTTTATAATAATTCCGTTTTCATAATATTTATATGAGGAATGTTTTATTTGTCATTCTTTGAAATTGTGAGACAGTAACATAGTTTTATATGACATTTATTTAATTACAGCAGTCTTAAGTTTACCTAAATAACGCACAAAATGTATTGTTTTACATGAATGATTGTTAACTTGCCTGGTGGACAGACGCAGTCTCCGTAGTCCCGGATGCTCCTCCTCGGCCTCCAGTACATAGGCGGTCTGGCCAGCACCTCCCTCCGCAGCCTCTCTACCAGCGGCTGCTGCGGCTCCAGCACCGCGCTCCTCAACGCCAGGTGTTGCTCCTCCAGCAGAGATAGCCTGTCCTGCAGGCCTTGCTGCTTGTACAGGCTGTACCCGCTCGAGATCAGGCTCATGGCACATGCACACCATAACACCACACAGTAAGCCCACGGGTCCCCCGGACATCTATCCTCACATTTCTCCCATTTCTTTTTTGTCTCCTTTTTCTCTTCCTTTTTCGCCTCTTTTTCTAAAGGCGTTTTTGCACCCGGAGGCGACTTCCCTCCCATCTTCAAAATCATTTTGCCTCAATTCTATATCTCATGGATTGCATTTACCATCCGAATGGAATGTCAGCGGCATCGTCTTCGATATTCTCATCGTTAATGTTCAACCCGATCTGCGTTAAAGCGATACATTGTACTCACAATAGATGCGTCCGGCCCGGAGCTTTTCACGGTTTTGAAGGTTCTCTATTCTTTACGAAATCGAATATAAGATCTCAGAAATACAAAACACAAACAAATAAAAACACACCAAAGAAAAATGAAGTGAAAATCAAAGGAACACGGAAAATATACGAATGTTGTGTAGCGGTCGTAGTTGTCAACGATGCGATCGTGTTTGAATTCGATGTGTTCGCGCGCGAGAAGCGTAGGAACGTACCGTCTGGTCGGCAGGCGGAACGCCACTGACTAGCTGATCAGTGGATCAAGTCGCCGCGGCTCCGCAGACAAGCAGGCGTGCGCCGAGAGCACGCGGGACATCGTCAGCGTTTGGGAATTCTCGTGGAATATGTTTTTAGTCTATTTGTATTTTTTCTTTTGAATGTATAATTTGGTAAAAGCTTGTACCTACGTTTCTTAATTTACTTCGCATTTCGACTCTGGTTTTATGTATTGGATGTAAAAATGTTTTTCGGATGTCTCTTTTTCCTTTAATAATAACGACGCTGTTAGTTTTGTTGGGTATAGAAACAAGTATAATGATCGGGAGACGCAGAAAATCCTACTTTGCATACAAATTTAATTAACGGGACTGAAAGGACAACTGAACTGAAAGTTGTAGATCATTAACCTTTCCCATGCTTCGGAAACGATTTCGCGAATCGAACTGGCGCTTTTATTGGCGAAGTTTTTTTCATCGCAATCAAGTTACACAGCGTGCCGGGGCATGTTTTATAGTCGGTAGTTGCGAGTTCGTCGGAAGGTCCATATTAAGGGGATGCGTGCAAAAACGTGCAGGCCCGAGCAAGCCGCCAAATTGGGCGCTAGCTCGCGCGGAAGAACCGAGGGGGGAACGCCAATCCAGTTAGTCGCTCACCCCCGTACTCCGTACTCAGACACTGAATCGTAACACCGGTTTAACTTCAACTTACGCTGTCTCATCTTTTAATACGAATAGAAGCTAAAGCTAACGATGAATTTACATTCCTAGTACGGAGACAAAGTATTGTACTGCGTAATTCAAACTAAACAAATGTAAATTGATACGAGAGAGCTTTCAATTTGTAAACGTGATCCTGTTTGTTAATGTAATATTGATAAAACGATGAACGTTGTTAATGATGAGAGATGAGTGCTTCAGATTCTGTAACGATGAAATATTCTCGACGCGTGTTTAGAGCTTGGAAAAGTTTAATTTGGCATGCCTACATCTTGGTTAGATGTAAGTATTGTGTGTTACATTATTACACCACAGGATACAAGAGACGATTAGCTTTAATGTTACGTGCCATAATAAAGCAAGAGCGGCATTTTATTTAACAGGCTGTCAATTATCTCCCTTAATTGAACAGGACCTTATAAAGCGATGAAGACAATATATTCAAATAATATACGAGACAAAAAATAGTTGCCGCGGCCGTCATAATCCTTGCCGGCCTAAACACAGGACTGGTCAAAAGATCCATATCGGCATTAATTAAATTTGTAAAGAATGAAAAAAGTACGGATGTTTTTTAAACGATAGACGCTATTAATCTCTTTAATAGAGTCATTAAAAACGGAGTGGCGGCCGCAAGCGCCGACTGCCACAAAAAACGCTACGCCACTTGAGCCCTGACATGCATTACGAGCCTTTGTAATAAAGCACTCATAATAAAATTAAAAGATAATCCTGATAACGGCTCATCACTCGCATACCGATCTAATAAGGCACTGAGCCTCTAATGTCCAGCCTTATCAATACCATACACATCTAAATGGTCATTACAAAAAAATTATTATTGTTATTTACAACCACCATTACAATTCGGTTTAAAGTTACGACTCCATAATTGGATTTCATAAAATTTTAATACAATATTTACAGGATTGAAAAGAGCGTTTTGAAGTTTAATGATGGCATTATTTTTGATGCGTCGTTCGAGTGGTTTAAATGCTCGCTCTCAGCTCGCCTTTGTGAATATTTAAACACTGATCACAGAGGCGCAGGCGACGTGATGATTTTATAAAGTACAAGATCGCGTCGATCATTTAAAAATTCAGCGTAGACTCGTTTGCTTTTCGTAAGTGCTGCAATTAATACGTTAAGAGCATGCAAAATTGGTCCATTGGCGACGCAATCTGCAACATCGGAGCGGAGACAAATAGCTGCAATTAAAACTAGATTGTCGTTATTTAGCAGGAGCGTTGTAGCGTCTCGCCGGACGTGTGCGGGTGGTGTGCGCCCATCCATCTCCGCTCGCCCGCTCGCCCGTTACGCTACTATAAATTTAATTTAAACTTTTGTACTTCGTCAAACGTTGAGTTTAAGACACCCTCCCGCACTGACAGTTTATATTTTTTTAATTTAATCTCGTACTCTTTTGAATAATTGAGCAGCACGATGGCTCCCTCGCAGCCGAGTTATGTCCATAGAACATTCTTGTTTAACTTTAAGTTTGTCTAATCATATAGAAGGTCGACGAGTGTCAAGGGAAATCTTCGGAAATGAGTTAAAATTATGTTGATTCTTAACTTTGGTTAGAACTCTTTGACTTTGACTGATTTATTAACAATATTTGTATTATATTTGGCACAGCACACTACACAGTTTATTATCTCTATTTTACACACAGTTCGGTACATAATAAAATAGTACTCACTTTGTTTTTCTGGTTCTCCCTTGCGGTACTTCATTACGTCACTCGAAGGTTGTTGCTGAAAATCAGCGCTGTTGGCATTAGGCTTGTCTAAAGTCACAGCATAAAGCTGAGCAACGACCTAAATTCTTATGTGCCATGCGATGCGCAAATTCAAGTATTCTTATTTTGATGTATGTATTTTTATATGTTATTATGATGTCTAATGTCTAGGTAACCACAGACTAAATATGTAAACGTGATTTGCATAGATTACAAATTAAGTCATAGTTAATATTTTTATTGTTTTGTGTTTGGGTTGCCAGGCAATTATATGTTTAAATTAAGGAATTGTTAATTATAACTGTAATTATGTTATTAATTTTAAGTATGCTTGTGCGTCTGTTTGGGCGTAGGAATAAATACTTTTTCTTTCTTTCTTTCTTTCTTGACAACATTTAAAAGAAAAGTTATAAATAAGTAACGGTACAACTAAAAAGTCATTCCAGGAACTTAACCTAAACTGAGTTGAGGTTAAGTTAGCTGACTCGACTTTGCTAACAACGGATTCCAGATTTCTACGAAGAAAACTCTACGGAGCCTTTTAGCGTTTCGTATTCTTGTTTGGTTCAATTTCATTTCGTTCACATAACATTTTTTATGCTGTATTTTTCGAGTCAGCATTTTACGATTGTACTATTTGTAATCTGGACCAGTATTCCGCAAAGATTTTCTTCGAATAGTTTTCATTCACGTACAAATAAATTTTATGGGGGAAAAAGAATTGGAAAATAAAAAGTAATGAGTTTTATCCACATCCGTAAAGAAAGCTGATGTCGTTAACTTCTGATTTTTGACAGATACTGCTAAGGCGTGAATTACATAGAAACGGCATAAGGTGCAGGCGCGGCGCAGGAGCGGCGCAGGCGCGTCGCTTTCATACGTTTTGTCTAGTGGTGGTTAATAAAACGTATAGCGCCGAAATATAACAGACTATGTGTACATAGCGTATAGGGTTTGCTATAGCGGCTCTGACTCCGCGCTATATTATAACGCCTCAACCTACTCAACGAATAAAAGTCTAAACGCGCACAGCGGGGCCAGAACGAGATAGCAAGATAGCGTAGCGACTAGCAACAGCGCGTAAGGGAATGAAAAAATATTATTATATTCTTTAGTGTACAGCGCGTTGCGAGATAACATTTACCGCGCATCAAGTTCGTTTAGCGTGTTGTTAAATAAAAATTATAGCGTCACCGCCTTCAGACTGCGCCTGAGTTTTGTTACACCGCGTTATAATGATAGCGTATAAAATAACAGACTATATGAATACATTTTATAGTTTATAACACGTCTACAGTTTATAGCGGGTTTGAACATCATTAGTTTTGTCGTGTCACTTCAAATCTTTTTAGTACAAAATGTATAAAAGCGACGCGCCTGCGCCGCGCCTACACCTTATCCGCTTCTATGTAATTCACGCCTAAGACACTAAAGCATTTTTATCTTTTCCTCCTTAGCAAATCCCAAAATCAACTCAAGCCTATTAATCAATGTAGCGGATACTCTCTGAGGGCCTTATAATTGTTTGTAGAAACATTCAATTTTCTTGTACCAATCAGAATCGCCGTGACCTTGTTAAATCCATTCCAATTTCACTCGAATGAAGGCGTAAATATTACCAGTGGCGCGAAATGTAAATAGCTTAGTATCGCCGAAACGAAAGTGAAATATCCCTTCGTCCGTGCACCAAATTGGAGCGGCCACGTTATCGGATCGTTTGCTTTATTTACAGTTTGTGGTGGAATTGGGAAAAGTTGTGAAGGGGAGAATGGAAGAAGTGGGGGTGAGGGTGTGAATTGAGCTAGTTCCTCCACTTTATGAATTGTCGACGAGCGGTCACCTACTTGCAAGTTGGCGACACCAATACCAAGTCCCGATGTTTCGCACTCGTAAATATTGAACTTGGAAAAAAATTGCACTCCGCAGTGCTGTTGTGGATATTTACTGTTATTACTTGTTTGTTCTGCGTCACTGATTACAACTCTCATTTGTGTTTATTTGAAACAAAATTGTAATCGGAAAAGTTCAAGAAATATTTCATACTTAAAGTTATGTCTGTAGATATTGGGATCAGAGAACAAATATTATTTAACTAAACTTTTGATGAAGTTTATTCCAAAGTTAGTATAATTTTCAAAACCATTACAAATATTGATAGAAAAATAGGAACATAAACACAAATGTATTTGACAAAGCACACGTAGTATATGGAGGACCAACCGCAGTCACAGATTAGTATGCGAAGAGCTGAACCGAAAGCAATTAGACGTTTCGATTCCATCTGAATTCCAAATGGGTTTCGATTGGGACAAATAGTTCGGACCCTTCAAATTGGAGTCGAGGTGACGCGTGATGTTCTAATGTAATCACTCCGAGCCTGAGGCTCGCTCCAATTTGTGGGCTTACGAGCAAACTTCGATCAGTGTGATTTTGTGAATTGTAATTGTGAAGTATTAGAATCGCCGATAGTTATACCAACTTTCGTTCCTGGATATTAATCTTTAAAGTATGCGAATGTTGGTCACGTTTGTGTCCCGTAAGTGGTGATTAGACTTTCGACTGGTGTCGCAGTGACCTCAATAATACTATGTGGACTGAAGTCACGAACAACGGTAACGATTTTCCGAACATTGCTAAACTGATTCTAAAACAACCATTAAAGTTAAAAGACAACATAAAGTTGGAATTTATCAAGAAAACTTGATGTTTATAATGTTGATATAGAAGGCGAGTGCTATCAGAGCAGTTCATAATTTTAAAATGGTACAATAGTTTGTAAACAGTGAAGATTAGAACAATAAAGATATAACGCAGCCGGGGGCGAGCCAGACGAACGCCGAGCTATAAATCACAAGAGCAACGCGACGCAATATTGAAGTTGCAAGGTAAACATTTTATAAATGTAGGCTAAAACTGTTTCATCAAAAATAAGATTAAGCAAATTTGGGTCATCATGGTTTATACGAGTAGGACATAAATATAAAAATATTGAGATATATTATCATTATTTTGCAGCAAGAAAATCCTGAAGCCTCTTCTGTAAATGTAAACGAAAAGGACATACTAAGTAATAGTCTTTCATTATGTAGGCGTTTTCATCCCTACTTTGTTTGTTAATTACAGAAAAGGACCTGCTTTACATAAAGTTGAACTTTTACAGCACACACTGAAAACTAAACAACGTGTAAATTCACAACAGATTACCAACTACACACAAAATAAGCGGCAAACAACAAGTAACGCAATAAAATTATTCAGCGGCTAGAAGAGGTTAAACGGGTTGAACATAAAGAGTAAGTTCGCCCTCGTGTCGATTCCCGCATTTTCCACCGAAATAGTGCGGTGGGCATAGTTCCCGCAGTTGGCGGGATCGTGACCGCGTGAAGCCAGTGATACACAACGCCGTCGAAGTGTTTATTATAGCTTTTACTGCCGGTGACGCGCCAATGAGCCAGCTTTCTAATGTTCCACTCGTGATGGGAAGCGAAACATTGTTTCACCTTAATGATCACTTTATATGGGTCCCTTGATTGTATGTTTTAGTTTATCTAAATCTTGATCTGATGTCTAAAATTGAGTAACGGACTGTGGTCTGTTAAGGAGTTAAAAAATTATAGCTTCTATTTTGGGAATAATTATGTTGCGTGAGAATTGAAGCGTAGGTTTATTAAACAATATTAAAACAGAAAATATTAATAGATTAAAGGACAGAAATGAAAGACATGAATCTTATTAGTTCTATAAAATCACTAAAGCAAGCATAACAGTTAATATTACAATAGAAATCGAACAAACAATAACATTGCGGCGGAGACTATCCCTCGGCTCGTCAACAGCTAAACTTGGGGCTGTGATATAAACTGATAAAGAAACTATGCAAGCGGAAACTTTAACACCGCCAAAGTTTGGACAAATTATCTGTCCGCAGCGAAGGGTGTGTGTGTTTAGGACCGGCGTGTGGCAACAACTGGGCTGTTAAGAAAATTTACCTCAACCAATCCAAAAAGACCTCAGACCGTTCATTAAGCTCTTCCACTAATAGCCGACGCCGATGAAATGTGGAGATGTGTGAGAGACCAATTTAGGTTGGCCACGTCAATACTTGCACGCGACATTTGCGGGCCGGCCTTTAATTTTCCTGAGTCGCTTGTTGTCGTTTGTGGAATTTATACACGCATATGTTTTGATGATTTTGCGTTTTAGGATTGCGTCAGCTTTATTTTGGTAACAGATTTCAAAAAGGTTCATGTGGCTCCCTCATAATGGTAGATCACACTTTGTACACAACTGACGGTTTGGATATCATTTTTCAGCATTGTGAAAGTCCCGTATAAGCAAATCCCTTCATTATGCTTACCATCACACTGACTTGGAATTCATTATTTTAACATTACAAACAATATAAAGCTTGTGTACTTTTTTGTATTTTATCTTTAAATATATCCTTCATTTATGTTTTATATCTAATGTTACATCAACCGCAAGAGTGAGTAGCTTTTTAAAATAAATTATTCTATAGTCTATACACCTACTCAATTTTCCTTACTCAATTAATGTTATCTTTTTAAAGATTATCATTGGAACAAATCAACCAATATCATCAAACCTAAGAATTTATGTTTAATGTGAATTATTTTATCAATTTATAAATCGCGATTCAAGTTTGATTGAAGTAAAGTCCTGAAATTCCGTGAGTTTATTGAAGCCCACGCTTCGTTGACTCATTTACTTAGTTAAATTTATCATCAAGTCGAGTTATTACTGATTTGTAGCGCCGCCGCCATCATAAACTGTCTCCTTTATTATAGTCGTGATATTATTTTGAGTTAATCTTATTTACTTTCATTGCTTTGAGAATTTATTACGTTTAGATGTACCGATTAGTATTTAGATATATAAACAATATCTCTGGTACTATTTAGATGTGAGATAATTATATTGTAATAAATTATATTTAGTCGTTGGCTTCAATGTAGCATTCTAATTGTTATCAATGTAACATCTTTATGGCTGTATTGGATACTTATAGGTACTATAAAATTGTGCGCCCCTTGAGAGAAACTACGGTTTAATGGTTGTACTGAATTCGGCTTGCTAAAATGATATCTGTAACAATAGAGATAACAGGCTTTCCAAATAAACGTTCAGAGGAGTATTGAGAAAAGACAATACCTGTATCATAGCTAAATATAAATTCTAATTGCAGTCAATAGAATTTTCGCAATGTATTTAACAAATCTAATAAACGATCCATTAGACCATAATTTGTTATTCCACAACATCCACCTCATATCCAGCATATACGTCACAACAGTAGTAAACATCAGTGCACAGCAGAGCAATAAATATTAGCAGAGAAAATGAATCCAGATAAGGAAGCAAAGGGGACGGCCGGCGGTCCGGCGGACGGCCCGGCCGACGGTCCAACGCCACGCATATCGCGTACTTTGTTCGCACTCATTGAGCTGTGTAAAAAGATACAGCTCCCCTATTTCATTTATACCAGCCTGTTTATCTAGCCTTTATAAATTGCTTTCATTTGCTCAGTAATCTTCTTTTTTCGCTTTGATCTCAGCTTGTTTATTCAAAAAGCGCTTTTTAAAAATTCAATTTGTTTCAACGACTTGCTTGTCGTTCCTAACTCTTGCAGTCGTAAAACTCGTTTGATTTAACAATCAATAAAATGAAAAGTTGAATAAAATTGTTTCCCCGTTTCAGTAAATTACGAGTACATTTATGAATGAAGGTGGTAATAAAATTACTTGGTTAGTTATCTCTATAGCGGTCATCTTGATATTATAATGGTGATTGTAAAACAGTAATAAACAGCCATTTAGATGGTTGTTGACGATTAGGAATATACATAAAGCGATATCTCCAGTTTGATTTAAAGACGTACAGAAGTTGCGTCAGTCACTTATTAGTAAGCAATAAGCCAGTAGTCATTTGGAGTGAATAGATACGTACATACAATTTTATTAAAATAGTTTTATTTCTAATGCGTGAAATAGAATAAAGTGTTCCAATGAAGTATTAAATTCATAGTCTGCTTCAAAAGCTAACACTTGACTCAGTCGTGTCAGGTGACATAAGAAAAGTAATTCACAAAGCTCTAAAAGAAATAGAGAAAAAAGATACAGAAAGAAAAACTGACGAAGCAAAGAAACTGTACGCCGTGACAATGACAAATAAAGTAGCGAAGGTAGCAAAGTAACAAATGTCATAGGAGAGCAACAAATCCGCGCCCGCACCGATCCGATTTACCGAACGATTCCTTGCTCCCCGCCATTCGCCTTCGACAACATTTATTTTCCACCATTTGATTTCTACAGGTATTTCCCTTTATCAGGCAGACTCATTCATGATAGCGACGGCTTCGGAACCATTCTTTAACCGACTCGATGTCGGATCAGCAATCGATACTTATAATAAAACTTCACAAGACCTTTTGTCCGTGATTTCTTACGGTTACAATTCTAGAGTAATAGTTTCTCTAACTTGAATTTAGCTTCAAGCCATTGAACTGGGACTTAAGATTAAAGATGCTTACGAATATTGGGGAAGATTAATGCTTCCGAAAACACATTTGGACGACAAACTTCCCCAACATAATTCTATCAACGCTTCATGGGCATGTCCTAAATTACAGCCATCAACGGGTTCTATGACAAATTACGAGGGACAAACTAATAAACATGAGAACATCTAAATAGCATCTGGTGTTAAAACCGGGATGTCTCAATAATTCAGCGGAGCCGGGCCGGGGTGTTCTGAAGGCACTGGGTAATGTTTGGGCAAATGTTTGTGTATGACCCATCCCGGCCCCTAATACGGGGGAAATTGTATGCGAATTGCGAGAACCTCGTTCACACTGCTCGATTTGAAGCTTTTCGTGCCACAGCCTAAATTATTACAAAGTAAAATTAGAATAAAGAAGGCAGTATGAATGAGGTGAGCTTGTAAAATTTCTCAGTCTGTGTAGACACTTTTTTGTGGTAAACAAATAACGGTCGGTATCAAAAACACGGGGATTACTTGAAGCGGCAAATATAACGCCGGACTTAACTTCTTTCAGCGCATAACGTACTTGTGTTGGTATTGGTATTGCACGGTCGGCGTGGCACAGTAAATTGTAGGCTCAGCGTTCTCAGTGCTTGTAATTTGTTCAATGTGCGTTCAGAATTGATGTTATTACATTGAACTTTAAATGTGTACGGTTTCGCGTTATTTGTGGGCTTTATGATAAGCTAAAATTTAGTGACGGAAGCAGCGATAAAGTAAACAAAAATATTGTTGTAGAAGATTTTTTATTAAGTACATATTTTTTATGTATGATCCACTTTGAATTAGAAGTAAATGAAAGCTTCAATGTAACAAGCTGCTTTTTAAGTAATAGATGTCGACTAAACAAGTTGATCGAGTGTATTTTAACCGACTATGTCTATCATAGTTACAGAAGAAATAAAATAAAACAAGATTCTTTATAATTATGTGTGTGGCTAACTGTCATCTGACCTCCGCATCTACTAGGTTGTACTAATGAGAAAATATTTTTGGAATTAAAAAAACGGAAAAAATTAATGTCGATCAACAAAAGAAAATAATAACAAATAAACCGTGGTATTTGTGCACAGTTTGAATTTTAAAACGAACTGTCCAAAGCTACAGATTGGAATCCTGCTCGCTCCGTGACCAAAATGTTGTGAGACTTGCAGGATAATAAATTATGTCTATTTTGGAGATAAAGGATAGACAAACATAAAAGGATAGACAGTTGTATTTACCAGTAAGACTTGAAAACTGTTTTCAATCATGAAGGTAAATCTTAGCTGACGCTCGTTACCTATAAATCCATATTTTTTAGTAAGCTTGATTATTTTTTCATCATCACAATATAATCTGACGGCACAGTTATCGGATGCCTTGCTGCTTTAAACTGATTACCAATTAATATTTTTCGGGCCTGAGAACAGTGTTTGGCATAATGACAAAGATGATGTCTTCACAAAGAACTGACCGGAAAAGGCATCACAACGAGTGGTGTGTAAAACTATGGGGAATTACCGCAGTGGGAAAAACTGTTGGAACTGAGTTACGCATCGCACGAGCAGGTTAAAAGCGGCATACACTTTCAGGTTCGTCATTGTGTGCGGCGGTCTACATCTGACGTCATAGCTCATTTTCAATATGAGTAATACAAGGTACAACGAATAAGTTCCGTGTCATTCTTATTTCTTGACATGTCACACCCACAACCTCAAATTTAAAATGAATAGCAGTTAAATTAACTAAACTCTCAAAACAATGCTACCAAACAAAAACTACCAAAATGAGGTCCCTACGATTACCCAAACTCTATACATTAGATAACCGATGGCTTCGTCCATATCCCTCGTCAAACAAGTCGAAACAATAGCTCTGAACAAACATGGCGGGAATTGAGACGTTTGTCTTGAATCTACATTACAACAAACACACACCCCTACTTAATAGGAGGGTGGTGAAAGGTAACGTTATGGAAGTATCCCTTTATTCCAATATCGAGATTTGCTTAGGGTTGGTCTTAAACGAAATTGTGATTACTTTGGAAGAGCCTTCATTGCGAAGGGCCTTGGAGAGCGTTAACCACTTCGCTGAATTTTTGAACATTCACTTAGTACCATTAGTGCATACAGAGACGTATCATTATAAACATGCATGCTGACTAATTCTTAGAAGTCAATCAAGTTTTATCTGAGGCTGTAATACTATTTGAAATTGCGTTAAGTATCAATTCGCCAATCCACTGCTTAATTTATTGTAATGTAGATCAATGGATATCAATACCCCTTTTTCTTCTGTCAACAATTTCCTTTCAGACATTTTTTTAACTTAAACATGGTGAATACCTACCTTCTATTGCGAAAGTCTTTCTTTAATGTACATTTTTGAGGAAGCATATTTCATGTCATTCTCAATGTTTGAGCTTAACATTGACCAAGCTCCCGGTACGTGAGCGATCTATTGAGGTCAATAACCTTTGTTGATATTTATGTGAAAACATCTACATCTACATATAATTCCTTAAAGTAATGTTTTTCAAACATTTTATTTTGTAGAGAAAAGAAAAGAACAAAAGAAAACGTAACTAGAGCGCCGTGGGCGTTTAACACAAAAGGTTAAAGAAATAATAATATAAATGTATGTAAGAAAAACATCAACTCGAAATTAGAGAATTTAGATTTTAAGCCTTCGATTCTCCCGAAGGAAATGTATTATATAGACAAACAAGAAATCATGAGACTGGAGATACAAATAAAATTAACGATACATTTTATTTTTGGTAAAATGTCGCAATTTTGCGTACGGAAGGTACTATTTCAGTTTTTTCCCAGGAAAATGGGATGTGAACACAGCACTCACTTTTTCGCGAAAGGTATTTATTGTACCAGAGGTAACTTTTTCATATTTTGCTCTCGTAAATTGCTAGCAAAACCGCTACTTCTGCAACTTTCTAGCTTCGATACAATTTTTTTAACAATGTTTCTTATTTTGTATTGGGTCCTATCGATGTAGGTACGTTGGTCTCATACTCTGTTTCATTATTCTGTGGTTCAAACAGTTGAAGCGTCAACAAAATTATTACAAGGTTAAGCACTTCATAATTCAACTTCATAACAATTTATCACCGCTGGACAAAGCTTGGGGCGATCACCGCAGATTAATATCACCATTTCTGCATATATTTTGTCTCAAAACACAATTGTTAAACGGGAAGCGTGCTCTAAAACAGCGCAGTTCGTGTTTTGCAAGTGGCAAATTTATTGCTGGTCGGATCTTATCGGCAATCGTTTATCTATTCAATCTCGAATCATAAATCTGTATTGTATTGTAAATCTATTGGACTCTTGTCTGTATTATAATGTTTTGCATATTAATACACAAAAATCACGAACTTGATTCAATATGGAACAAGACAATGAGCTAAGAAAACAACAGAGTTAAGAAGTTAGATAGTAATTTTATACCAAATAATTAAAGACTTAAACGAACTCAAAGAGAGAAACAATTCGAAAAGGCATGAGCAAGCACAAGCACTTCAAGCTTTAAAGGAAAATATCGTAAGGGAAACTGTATATTTCAAATAACACAAGAGTAGAAAAGATAGCATCGTTTTATACATTGGACATAAATTACCAGCGAACAAACCTCAGAGGCACGGAAGGCGATGTATCCAAACTGATACCAAATTCGTTTTAATACGAGCAATATTTGAACAACAAAGCTCATATCAAGAATTAATAACAATATAACGTAGTCAAATATGTACGTAGTTGGTAATGGAATGTACCGAACGGAGCAATCTAATGGCGGGATCAGACGAGCGATCGTCGGCGACGATACGGCACGCATTGCGACTGTTCCCAGCGCGCTGTTGACGCACCAGACTTGATCACAGATAAATGTATCTCCTTGTTCCGTTTCGATTGTTAAAATTGTTATGTAATTGTGTCTTGAGAGATGTCTGGTTAGAACTGGCAGTTATTTATTAAGATTTATTTAGAGGTGAATCATTGACAGTTGACAGTTCTTTGTTTTCGTCAGCCTTCGTTGTTATCCGTGCAGCTGAACAATGCTAGATTTTTATCTGCTCTTAATTGAAGGATATACATACGTTCATTTTTGAAATTGAGTTGATTCAACTGTATAGTTAGAAAAACATTGAACGCGGGTTTACATACGCTGAAATATTTGATTTGTATAATATTATATTTGTCTAGGCAGATATCCTGAATAAACATAATATAAAGTATCTATTAATATTGATACAATTCTGTTCTTTTAGTAAAAAATATATATGATTTCACTAGGAATAGGTTTCGTAAATATCATATATTTTAACAAGAATTATAGGATAAACTCTTTCTATAAATTCGTGAAAACATATTGTTTACCCATCAGAAACACATAATTTACTGAACTAGTTTGGATGGGAATATTATCAGCCAATATCAGCCTTGTCTAATCCACTGGTGTGTAAACTCTATGTGAAATTCACAGTGAAAGGAGCTTTGTGCTAAGGTAAGCATGGACAGACGGTGGAAAGCGACTGACTTCCGAAACGATACACAGAAATACATTCTGATGTATCGATGTACAGGTATGACAAAAGATAGGTGCATGTTATCAAGTCCTTATAATTACTTTTAAAAGTAGAAACTCGTTGTTAGTTATTCCCCATTAAAATAACCAAAGCACGCAAGAGACTTAAAAAATATATTTCAACGCAGTATTTATTAAGATTAGTTACGGTTTACTCACGTGCATTTTTCGGGATTGCCCGACTAGTTTCGGACCCAAACGGAGTCCTTAATCATGAGCTGAACACGCGGCGAGGTCGCGAGTCGAACTCTAGAGTTCGACTAGTCGGGCAATCCCGAAAAATGCAGGTGAGTAAACCGTAACTAATCATAAATATAAATGTGTCTCACGAAAGTTAGAATAATAAAACAGTATTTATTAATTTAAACATAAAATGAAGACACCTTTAATTAAAATTTGCAATGTTTAGAGGGTACTTCACTAACATATCAATTATGTAGTCCGTAACTGCTGTTATAAAAGTCCTTTTGAAAAAACCTTTCTTCTACCCCACTGATACTTTGTACAGAGAGTTTCCAGTTCTACGTGTCCGTCAATTGTTTATTCTTAATGCATACCTAAGCACACACAAAACTCTTAAAAACAGGCCAGACTATCACTCAATAACCACCAAACGTGTCTTCTACATCCCGCTACAAAGAACCACCTCTCTCCTAGCCAGACGTTGTCCCGCCTACCTGCACACTTATGTGTATAACAAGGTTTCCAGCAGTATGCCTTATGACTCAAAAAAACTCTCCCTCTCTTGATGTAAAAAAGTTGTAAAAAAATGGCTACTAAGCCTTTCATACGATGAATCCGAAAAAATTATCACGTTATAACTTACACTCGGAACCCCACACAACTACTACACTCACTCACACTCACACTTACACTCACCACACTCACTGACCATTCAAACACACTACACGCACGCACACAGACACTCACAGGTTATCTTTGTTTGTTTAATTTTTAGTGTTAAACGGAGTCCCCGTTTAGCACAATTTTAAGTATTTTTGTTTTAGTTTTACTCTGATTATAGATTGAACTTAGATTTTATAACTTTGTCTACAATTAATTACCAATTCAAATATTAACTCCAGTGGTAAATAATACTACGTGTATATTATCGTCACAACTCTGGCCCCCAAGATACAGGCACTGCCTAGTTTGGGGACCACCGTAAATAACAAAATGTAGATTCCTACTAGTTACTGACTGATATTATGTAAAATTATTTCTAAGGTAAAAATTGTAACAATGGTTCAATAAATTTTATTATTATTATTATAACTAGCTAAATGTGACCTACAAGTATGTCATTTATCGTCCCCCTCCGCGCTAACTGTCGTATCTAGCAATTGATATTTTTTCAGTAGTTGCGTTAGCTGTGGCTTTATTAATGAATTAATACGCACTCACATAAACGAAAACACAGCAGCACACTTCACTTGACACTATACACAACACATCACAACTCACTATACATACTGGCATTGTTTTTTTAGTTTTAATGTCTAATTACAATTTTACCTGTTTTTCATTAAGCTTGTTTCTCCTCATCATCATCATCTGCCTAGCCTTTTCCCAACTATGTTGGGGTCGGCTTCCAGTCGAACCGGATGCAGCTGAATATCAGTATTTTACATGGAGCGACTGCCTATCAGACCTCCACAACCCAGTAACTGGGTAATACGATACTCTTGGTAAGACTGGTTGTCAGACTTTCTGGCTTCTGACCAACAGTAACGACTGTCAAAGATCTAGAAATGACAGCCGGGACCAACGGCTTTACGTGCTTTCCGAGGCACGGAGGAAACTCGCTATGGTAAATGGTCACCCATCCACAGACCAACCTCGGCAAGCGTGGCCTAACCCGGAAGATCGGTCTATGCGGCTGTAATTATTTAGCCACGAGCTCCTCATTAAGCTTGTTTCTCCTATTATAATATTATATAAAGCTCCTTATATCATAAAGTCTGTGACACCTGTACAACTTAGGTACGGATGCTCTTGTTTTTCCGTGGGGTGGAGACCTGGTGATTTGTAATACAGGCATTTTCATGCCTAACTCAGACACCAGCTCCTCACATATTCTAGACTGTGACATACCCTGTATTTATATAGATATAAGTAAAACTGTAATTGTGTCTGTTAATGTGAGGAGAAAATAAACATTATGTTATATTATTTAATAACTTTTTTATATAGCTCTTGGCTTACTCTTGGCTTGGTTAGTAGTTGCCCTAAAGCCCAGGTATCCATTTATTTATCTGTATTCATTTGAAGCAGATACGTCACTCTGTGAGAATTTCTCTTGAAAATTATCAATTACGACAATTAGCGCGAAGGGTGACGTTATGTGTTCAATAATCTTGATATTGTCACTATTGATATACGGTGAAATGCAAATGTACGCTATTGAAAAGTGTAGAGACCGATTATTTCAATGAACAGTTAATGATAGGTTGGTAGAATACCCCCTTAATATCTACAGTACTTTTCCTCTATGACCACGTGTTCTGGGACACTCAGTATACAGGGTGTAAACGAATTCGTGTAATTCCTTCAAACCGCGTGATCTACTGGTGACACAGATTGACCCTGCATAGGTTTTTTTCAGAATCATCAAAAAAAAAGTTTTCAAAAAATGAACCATGGTATTTTGTATCTGAGTAATTTTAGCGTCCCAAGTTAACTGATTGCGTAGAACGATATCGCGCTAGTCGCGCCCGTCAGCTGTGACGCCGTGCTTTCATTCATTTATGCATGGCATCGAAATTTCCTATCACATAAAATTTTTATTTGGAAAAAAAAAGTTTACTTTCATTTTTAATCAATCTCAATCCCGTCCAGGGTTAGTCTGTACCATTAATAGATCATATGGGTTTGAAGGAGTTACACAAATTCGTTTACATCTGTATTTACGTATTAGTAAGTAGCTAAAGTACCTATATCTGATTCACACATCAGTAGACCGCATGTAGCGCTGTGTGTACCCGCAATTATCTCTCACCGCCCCACATACAGAAGGCCCAATCAATCGTTAACCACGTGATTGTCAATCAATTAGCCGTGTGCCCACTAAAAAGACCTAATTAACAGCAGATGCGAGATGAAAAGATTAACTCGTGATATCAATTGTAACCAAATTACGATCAGCTACGAATTATTGACTAACGAGACAAAGATACATAGTTTAGATATAGACAGTGAGTCAACTTTGTCTTTTACGACAATCAATCGTACAGCTGGAGCGGACGGTAGGTTTGAGAGATGACAATAGCCTAAAGGTTGACTGGTGTTAAATATGGGGATCCCTTCTTTTCGCATATTGTTCTTTGTCCCAATATACTTCGGCATAACGATTTTGGCACAATTTTTTTTGGCATAATAATACTTCGGCATAATTTTTTTAGGCATACATTTTATGTTGGCATAATCATCTTAAAGACTAATTTGTTTTGGCATAAATTTGATTCGCATAACGTTAGTAGGCCTAATGACTATTAGCATAACGATAGTTAAGATAATCAGAAATGTTTTTACCACTGTCTAATAATCTAGTCGCAGGCGCACCCCGACACGGATAGGTTAGGTTCGAAGGGGATGATGGGGGCTAGAGTGAGCGAGCGAAGCGAGCGAACGAAGCCCCCGTCATCCCCTTCGTGTTAGGTTACTTTAAACCCTGCAGACAGAAATAGAAGCCCCGCACAGCGGGGCTCCGTCGACTCTACTTTGGAGCCTCAACCTTACAAACATCCCCTTAAGTTTTTATTGTGAAAATGAAAGTAGGTGACGAATAATCGTCTACCGTATAGGTACCTACCTATAAAAATATGTTTTAATATCATTATGCGTAAAAAAATGTATGCTTTAGGATATTATGCTTAAAAAAGTTATGCTTTAGAACTTTATGCTTAATCATTATTATGGTTAGAGAAATTATGCTTAAAAAAATTATGCGTAAGCTGTTATGCGTAATTATATTATGCGAAAATATAACTATGCCAAACAAAATTATGCTAAGTTATATTAGGTCTTAAAATTTTATGCAAATGGATAGGGAACCTTAAATATGAGGTTAAACTTGTCACGAGTTTAAATTTTTATAGCAATTTATCAATGCTTATCGCTGTCAATAGGCCTGTCCAAATTGTGCACAGTAGTCGGCTATGGTGTGTATGTACCACGTCATGCTTGCCGGTTCTAATCTAAAAAAATTTAGAAAGTTGTGAACCCGCTGTCCGTCTAAACGTGTTGAACTAATGTTAGCCATGAATAATCCTAGTTTTTTTACCAAGTCGAATATAATTTTAACATCATCTCGTCCAATGCAAGCGTTGCCGAGACGAGACGGACGAGATGATGTTAAAATTATATTCGAACTAAAAAGGAAACTTACGAAGTAATAATATGTTTCTCGTGTTGCGTCGTCGTCTTATTCCTATTTCGTTCGTCAACTCAGTACAACTGGAATCAGCTACTTTGCATAAGTGAGTCGCTTATGCTCGTAAACTAGGCGGCACTGAACAGACTACTTCGACTTTGTAATACAACTAACTTTACGGATTATTTCGTGTCTGTTGTTCATATAACAGCGCTGAATTCAGCCCTAAAAAGAGCATAAAACAGAATAGTTAAAGTTTTATTCCAACCAAAATTACTAATGTAAAAATATCACGTACCTACTTAAAAGTAAAAAAAAACCATTTTATTTCGAACCATGCCATGATTTATGTTATACAAAAATTGCATTATTCGACAACTTCAGTAGCAGATCCGAGTTGATTCACTGTCCATCCCATCACTACACTGACTATCTGGTATCGAAACAGTCGTAAATAAATTCATGTAGATAAGTCCCGTAACACCCGCATCCAATCGAGATGTCACACAATCGCGATCGTTATCAATCGATTGTTGAATAGATTATAATTCGAATACAATAGAATCGATGTTTGTGTTGTAACAAATCGAATGGTTCGTTCCCCGAATACGTAATTGGTATTATAGGCGATTGACTGAATCGAAATTATGGTCAATTATTTTTTTTGGACTTTTAGGGTATTCTATTTATAAAAAAGATGATTTACAGCCGTTTGTCTAAATTGAGGTGTAGGGGTGAAGAATTAATTCATTGACGTTCATATTATTTTAAATGTTTTTGAGTAAATTATAGAGTAGGAATGGTTAACTTAATAACAGTTTCATACACTTTTTATAAAAATATTTTTTGTGCGATAGCTTTTATTTAGATCCCGATCAGTTCTCGTTTTTTTTTTCTGTAAATCATAAATGCGTTATTTGTGACAGAGCACGTTTTGGACGTATCGTTTTTTTAGTTCGCATATTGTGTTATGAAAACGCACGTTTAAATATTCAAACGAGAATTATTTATTCCTATTCATTCTAGGATTTTTATAGGCTTTTATTTTTTATTGACTATTTTAAAATAAAATAACTAGCATCAAACACATAGGTACGTAACCTCCTAGGCTCGCACACGCATATACACACGCACGCACACAGCCCCCACACACACGCAACAAACACGCGTACACACCCCACGCACACACACCCCACACACACGCACACACACACCCTTTCCCCCCCCCCCCATAGACACACCCACACACCTGCATGCTAATACTCTCAAATCTTTAAATAAATGATAATGCATGATTATCATTCAAATGTAATAAATTTCTTACTTAATGTCAATCCAAACAATTATGTCAAGATATGTATAACTTAGATAGGGAAGGTGGTCCCTAAGATACAGGTTAACCTAGTTTGGGGATCAACGTTCATACGATTTTGTAAAAAATACTTATTTGGAAATAAACGATTATTATTATTACTTAACTCGAAATATTTGTGCGTATGCCATTCTGCCTTTTTATCTAAGGCCCGGATTCCACCAAAGTGGAGATGTGCGGAGATGTCCGAAGCGGAGACGAAAAAGAGATGTTTTTTTAGCTAGGGTGTATCCACCCAAACTGTACGGAGATGCGTACTGGCTAGACTGTAGTGGAGATGTGTGCTGGCTAGGATGGAGACGTGCGCTGACTATAGCGGAACTGAGGTGCGTGCGGCGAGCGTTGGATGTGAACGCACAGTTTAGTGCGATCTGACACGAAAGGCACCGCTTAAATCTCGTCTCCGCTGCGCGCCGGTCGTCAGCTTGCGAGGCAAAGCTCACATCTCCGCCTTGTACCGCGGCCCAGTTCAATCTCAGCGAGGAACAGCTCACATCTCTGCTTCCATCGCGCCATACAAATATGATACATCTCCGCTCAGTGGTATCCACAGAACAGATAAAAGACGTTAGAAGGGCCTTGTGGGCGGGGCAGGCGCGCCGCACATATGAGCAGACGCTCATATGTCAACCGAAATTTGTTTTACCGGTCAACAGTCGCGCTCTTATTGTGACAGCGTACGGAGATCCGCGAAAAAAAAGAATTATGCCGTCTTGCATTATTATAACGTGACGGAAAAGAAGCTAGTTGAGTGGTGTTGCCAGAGAAGGGATTTCTTTTCACCGACATGTCCAAAAACCTTATAATATCATTGATATTTGTAATTATTGCAATAGTATTATGTAATTTGTAGAAAAAACGATACAATCGCACACAAATGCAAAATTATACATTGCTTGCAATACATGGGTACCATCTTGTACTACGTGAGCGACAGCGCAATGTATTGCGTTCAATGCGAAAGTCGAGTGCAGCGAGCAATTGTTTTAATTCAGCGAAATCCATACGTATCGATAGTGTTGTACCAAGTTGTCAACAATATCGGTATTAAATATGTGTGTTTAGCTACAAATGATTATTATCAGAAATATTATAATTAAAATAACTTTGTTTATTGCCACGAATTATATGTTACATTTTATTTTTAGGTTTCCAACAGGTCCAGACAAAAGAAAACTGGATTGAGACAACTGGTAGAATTGAATGGATACCTATTAAATGTGGCACAATTTGTTCTTAACATTTTGCAGAAAATTATGCAATTACAATTCACAGGGTTATTCAAATTAAATTAATTAAATTATACATATTATGTTAATACGCCTACGGGAAAACAAAAATCGAAATTTCTTTAGTTTTTTCCAAATTGTAGCTTTTATTTACGTTTATACTATTCAAAATGCGATTTGCGCCGGTAACGGTTACTCAATAATATATTCAATATGAAAGTCGTAAGTATACCTACTTCTCTAGGTTTACGATGCTCGAAAATAGAATTGTTTCCGAAAAAAACATGTTATGTAGTGCATTATGATGATGATTCATAATAATTGACATGATTGCAAACTTAGTATCGTTACGGGTGCAAACAACATAATTATGACGTAAAACAGACCTGCAATTAGCAAAAAACTAAAGAAAATTTGAATTTCACGGCTATATCGGATGTTCCCCTTAATTTGACATTATTATTTATATGTGTTGAGGAAGTTCACACTATTCGTACCCCGTTCGAGGGTCTCAAAATTAGAGCGAAAAATTGCAAAACTTAGGGCCGATTTTTCAATCCTCAGATAAACAGACAAATAGCATTTATTCAACAGATAGCAAAAAAATGATTTTTTCAATCGTCAGATAGGCTTTATTCGACGAATAATTTGACTACCTGAGGAATAACTTTATCTTTTCCTTTGACGGCCAGATAACCGCTTATTCAGTAGATAGTTTTATTCGATGACTGATGATGTAAACAAAAAATATAATTTTACTAGACAATTCTTGGGTTTGCGTTTTCATCAAAGTAAAATGGATGTATACCTATTATTTGATGGCACTGATGATCTGGCAATAATTGAGCAAGAAGCTCTGATGAATGAATTCATAAATCCAGGAAGGAAAGTAAGAATTGTCACATCCAGGCCCAATCATTTTCCGCCGGAGGGCGCGCGACGTTCTCCGGCCACCCTAGTGTGTGGCCTGCGGGTGGCGGGTTATTGGACCTGACGCCCGACCAGTAACAGGCCCGAGAAGGCGGCGCGCAGTGTTCCGTGCGCGCCTCTCAGAAGGACGTGGAACGAAGCCCCACAGAAGGAGAGGTCCGACAGGGGCTGGCGGACCGCGGCCTGCCGGGGATGCAGTGCATGCAGCTGCGAATCCCACGACCCCGGCCATAGGTGAGGAGAAGGCACACCGTGGGTTTTTAGCTAGTGAGAGTCCGGCATACATAACCCTTCGCCTTTCCCGGGCGGAGGGAATCAATGAGGATAAAGGCATGATAAAAAAAAACATGCCGAATCATTTTACAGTGTGGGATTCAAAAGAATTCCATCGCCAATTCAGACTTTTAGAGTCTGTGCAATATTTACTTATAAATAATGGTAGAGGATAAAATCAAGCATCAAACAAAGGTTAAGTTTTCAATCGTTTATTATACAAAAAATTACTGCGAAATGGGTTCATGGCTACATAACAGAGCTGTAGTAATTCATAGTGTAAATCTTCCTAGCGAACTATGTTGGGAATTTGGGATCGTCTGCCAGTCTGACCGGATGCAGTCGAATACCAGTATTTTATATGAAGCGACTGCCTATCTGACCTCCATCACCCAGTTAGGTTAGGTTGTATTAGATATAACACTATAG
Organism: Amphipyra tragopoginis; assembly: GCA_905220435.1. NCBI lineage: Eukaryota > Metazoa > Arthropoda > Insecta > Lepidoptera > Noctuidae > Amphipyra > Amphipyra tragopoginis. The sequence goes on along the minus strand of HG992001.1, from coordinate 28,422,241 downwards.
CTCTTGGTGGAACTGGTAGTCAGACTTTCGGGCTTCGGTTCTGTACATTTCCTGTCTGCATAGAGGACTTTTTTTGGTACTTTTTTTAATTCCCTCATACTTAAGTTTTAATGTATTCCATGAAAGGACACTGGTTGCGATTCCACCTGAATTTAATGAGCTCTCAGTTTTTCTCCATGCAGATCCTTTTCTTTGTCTTTATTCGTCACCGCATCGGTCTTCTTATTTCTATAACGTGTTTGTATTTTTCGATTAAACTTATGAGGAATTGAATTACAGCACTATTAAAATTCGCCGAACGCTCTCTATTTTTTTGATTCCATTGTAATAAACATATAAATATTATAATATTGATTTACAATCAAAATATATAACACGACATGACAGGAAGATAGTCTGACAGTGTCATTTTTGCCATACAGGTAATTAATGTACTCTAGACTCTGTGCAGGTAATTGAAATAGTCTGGCCTGCTCTAACGTTCGTTTATGCCATATATTTATCTCACCTCCCTGAAGTTAGCGTTGCTAAAGTCAATGAAATCGGTCAGATAGTAATTCGTGAGATGAATGGCAATTGAAAAATTGACAAACAATTATCAGGCAGTTAAACAGCCAAATAACTTTATTCGTCAGGTAGTTATCAGGCATTTTATCCGAGGATTGAAAAATCGGCCCTTAATGTAACAAAATTACAGTAATTTTATCGATATAAGTAATCGACCTTTTGGTCGCCGTAACATGTATGAGAAATAAATTTGAATTTGCGCGAGTGTGAGTGTACGTCGAACGCAGTATTTGCGTTGGTGTGACAACTAATAGCAAACTCGAAATCTATGTGCGTGTGGTTTATTTGTGTGCGTAATGCGCGTACGTATTGGGCTCTTGCTTGTAGTAGAGTTAAAAAGTGGGAGAAAAGCGGCGACACGCGTTCTAATACAAATCAGGAACTATTTCCTTTCTAACCTCTTTATCTGTTCTGTGGTGGTATCCACCTAAGCTGCGTGGAGACGATACGTGTGAATAACGAAATTCTATTGGTTTTTTAAAACACATCTCCGCTCGGCTCGTCTCGTCTCCGCTTTGGTGGAGTCCAGGCCTCTGTCCTCATTGACCTGAATGCTAAGAGCTTCAAAAGGCAGATAATAAATAAACATGCTTTATCATACATAGAGGATGTGATAATGACCAGAAAGATTGTAACCGGATCTCAGTAACAGACAGAAACCTCACGTCATAATTTTACTATTAGTTGTGTTTTTGAAAAGTACTTTGATACAATACATTGATTAAAAAAAGTAGATGATAAATAACATACCGTTTATGGCAGGGTTTGGTTAAATTAACTAATTATACTATCTTACCTATTTATTTACCTCACCTTATAGAGTGTAGAAAAACAAAAATAGGTCTTATAAAACTATAGTGTCTAAAGCCCATGATGAGCATAGGAACTGGATGCGTGCGCGCCATTTCGTTATTAGAACAAACCTTGTTTATAAGTGCTGTGAAGCTTTTTTTGTTCAATGTAATTAGTTTTATAAAATACTAGCTTTTGCTCGCGGCTTCGCTCGCGTAAATTAAGCTCAAAAAAACTCTTAACACACTACTAAAGTTTCTATAATAATATAATTCAATCGTGATTCAAAAGACACGTGGCGCCATCTATGAACGCTATTATTGTTTTCCTCGGGAACAGTACTTTTTTTCGGGATGAAAGATACCCTACGTCCGTTTTTGTACACCTGACAACGTATATGCAAAGTTTCAGGATGATCGGTTCAGTGGTTTAGGCGCGAAAGGTAACAAACTTACTTTTGCATTTATAATAATTAGTTAGGATTATTAGGATATTGTCGGTGCGGTTGTCAAAACCAATTTGTGGATTTTCTCAACTTTTCAGGAAGTGGACTGTTTTATCTGGTAACTAATAAGTTTAAGAGAGACTACGAGGAGCACATAACACCGTTGTGATAGCTAACTCTCATAATATGCATCTAAGAAACTACTAGGTGCTCATAAGCCTGGTCCTAATTAATAAGCGTTTGCATGATTATTAACCAAATATTATTCATAATTACATGACACGCATCTAAGAGGCTACTAGGCGCCCATAAGCTCGGTGTGATAGCCAAACTCGCATGATTATTGCGGCCACATAAACAACGGCTCGTTAATGGAGTGTTATCCGCGGTATTGCACGGCGGCAGTTTGGCACGCGGCCGCCCGTTGTAACGTCAATGTATACTATAAGCTGGGCTAGGCTGCGTGTTCACTGGAGGACTAATGTTGGGCAAAAGTCATCAACACCATAATTTGCTTTAAGGAGAGCTTTTTCTTCTTTTTTCTTAACCCTTAAGAGATAAAAGAAAGAAGAAAGAAAGAAAAATGCGTTTATTGGCATTACAGCAAAAATACACATTAAAACTAAAAAAAACAGATAATAATTATTGTAATGCCTAAAGGGCCTCAGCTCAGCATAATGTGTCAGATGATAACACTAGGTGTACCACCTGACGCTGATTTTCAGCTGCAACCCACGAGTGCCATACGCTGGAATAATAAAAACAAGAAATTGTGTGTCCGTTTTTAATATTAAGAGAATAACTCAAAGGTGATAGATAACTGATAACATAAAAAGCTCATAAAAAATGAAAATAAAATATTGTGACATACATGTGTGTGTGTTGTGTTGTGATTATTAACACTCAAATAAAATACCCAATATCGGTGTATTACCTACCCATATTAAAAATCTCTAAAAAAGGCTGTTGTGGATATTTTTAGTATGGCTTCCTAGGAGTCAGCGGCAACAGTCTGAGAAATGTGTTGAGTAACTTCTGTATAGATAGCAAATGAAAATTCAATATAGCGCAAACTTGTTACTACTACTTACTATTTCGTGGAACAGGAAATAAAGACAAAAACGCTTGTTATACTATCAACGTGATTTTAAAAAGCATAGTATTGTTTTATGACTTGTATATTATATGACTGCCTCGTTGGTTCAGCGTTTGCAAGCGTTACTGCTGAGCGTGAGATCCTGGGTTCGATTCCCAGATCGGGCAAAGTGTTATTGGGTTTTTCCGTGTGGTATTTCTCAGTAGCAGCCCGAAGTCTGGATACGTGCTCGGTCGATGGCAATAGGCTCGCCCCCTATTACATGCTACGTAAACATAAATTGCGAAATGTGTGTGTACTATAAGTATACTTCTGCCAACCCTTCAGGGGATACAGGCGTAAGTTTATGCTATTGTTTTTTGTTAACGTTAACGCTTTTAGAATGAGTCTACAAGTTTGATCTTCAACCTTAACTTGGTCAACGTTTTGCCCAACAGTCGCGTGTGTACGCTGCTTATCTGAACCCTGGCTTTGCGTTTATTTACGCAGTAAACGTGTGCTGCTTTATTGTCCACTAACGCTGCGGCCTGGCTTTTTATCTGCGAGGGTAGACCTGCCAACGTTTATTATAGGCGACAGAAAAAGTTGTGAGATTCTAGCCAAAATGCTAGTTAAGTACTATGTATATTGTAGCCTTTAAGGAGCTAGCAAAGTAATACGGCAGGAATTACAAAAAAAAGGTTTTGTCTCTTAGTCCGATAGCCAAATCGCTTTCACAGAATGGTGACCATAATTTCCGAAGCATAATCATTGCCAGTAGTAGATTGGCTAATGTCTAGTTCCAATGGCCAAAAAGGAATCGTTTTGCTTATCAATGGTAATCTTCTAATAATCTTTGCTTTGCTAAAGATATTTAGTTTTAATCAGTCACGCTAGGTAAACCAAAGGGATCGACCATAAGTAGAAAATTAGAAACAATTATTAATTTATTATTGGCAATCATTTTCTCACTTTACGTGATGTACCGGTTACTATCACCAATTCAAGTCAGAACGCGTCACCCGAACAAATTGTTGAAAAACGGCCTCTCAAAATCAAAATCAAAATCAAAATCAAAAGTTTTTATTTCACATAAACCATTACAGGCGCTTATGAAAAGTCGAATTTAGGTGCACGGTTCCAATTAGTCGTTTCCTATGGAGAAGAACCGGCAAGAAACTCCATGGTTACTCTTTTAAAATCCATATCTTTAACAATTTCAGTGGGTACAGTTATGACTTAGATATGAGAGAGCAAAGTAGACTTAAGAGCAGGAACCACACAAAAAAACAAAATGAAAAATATGGTTACAAATTAACTAGATATCCAGGCATCTAGCAAGTCTACAAAGCTCTCACATTTACAAAAGGTAAAAGGACGCTAAACTATATAAAACAACTGACATGGTTAATTGTCATCAAAACACATTACAAAGAAAATCACTGTATAAGATAAAGATATCTTGAGAGTAACGTTAGTAATAAAAAAAAAGCTAATCGAATGAGGTTAGTTAATAGACATAGGTACACATACGACGTTAATGAGGTACCAGGGAAGCCACATGTGCAGAAGGAGTTATTTCCAAACACCTTTATCGTCAACGTAGTCCTTAGTCTTGTAATATGCTTTTTGAATAAGGACACGTTTAATATGGGCTTTAAACTTTCCCTCGGTAAGATCAGTTACAGATTTCGGTAGCTTATTATAAAAACGCACGCCATTTCCTAGAAATGACTTATTAGTTTTACTCAATCTAAATTTGGGAATCACAATTTTATGTTTATTACGTGTATTTTTATCATGAAAATCGCTTCTAACATTAAACATATGCAAATTTTTCCGAACATACATAATATTTTCAAAGATATAGTGTGACGGCAAGGTAAGTATATTAATATCTTTGAACACGTTTCTAAGGGACTCGCGGGAACCCATATTGTAGATTGCACGGATTGCTCTCTTTTGTAAAATAAAAACAGAATCTACGTCAGCTGCTGAACCCCACAACAGAATGCCGTAGGACATAATGCTGTGGAAATATGCGAAGTATACTAACCTAGCTGTAGCTACATCAGTCAGCTGCCTAATTTTCCTAACTGCGTATGCAGCAGAACTTAACCTAGCCGACAGGGCAGTAATATGCGCACCCCACTGCAATTTTGAATCGAGAGTTATACCTAAAAATACGGTGTCATTAATTGTATTAAGATTATTGCCTTCGAGCATTACATTTAAACCTACTTGGGGAACATTTGGTAGTGAAAACTTAAGGCATTTTGTTTTGTTTGCATTAAGTAACATATTATTGGCTGCAAACCATTTAGAAAGAACAGTAAGGCTCTCGTTAACATGTAAAACGTCCCTGTCTTTTCTATCTATTTTAAAAATAAGGGAAGTGTCATCGGCAAATAAAATTATGTCTGATAAGTCGGTCATCATATAGGGTAGATCATTTATATAGGTTAGAAACAGAAAAGGTCCAAGAATTGAGCCTTGAGGCACGCCCATCTTAACCAGAGACCCCGAAGATATCGCACCGTTAGCACCAACTTTTTGCTGTCTATTAGATAAATAGGAGAAAACAAGGTCAGCAGCTCGGCCACGAATTCCGTAGTGGTGTAATTTACAGATGAGGGTGTTGTGGTCAACGCAGTCAAAAGCCTTGGAGAGATCACAGAAGATGCCAATAGCATCCTGAGAGGTCTCCCAGGATTCCAAAATATGAGTGACTAGTTTCACTCCTGCGTCAGTAGTCGACCTACCTTTCGTGAAACCGTACTGGCGACTATGCAATATCCCGTTCTGGTCAAAATGAGACATCATCTGATCAAGCATGATTTTCTCAAAGATTTTACTTAGTGCTGGAAGCACCGAAATGGGTCTGTAATTTGAGGGGTTATTCTTGCAACCTGATTTGAAGATTGGTATTACTTTACTATGCTTCATCAAATCAGGAAATGTACCGCTATCTATACATTGGTTAAATATGTCTGTAAGTAAAGGTGTAATGGTGTTAATGATAGCTCCAAGAACCCTAACAGAAATGCCCCATAAGTCTTCAGTATTTTTTATATTTAGACTTTTAAAAGCTTTTATAATCGAGGTAGCAGAAATGTGCTTAAATTCAAAGATAGGTATATCTTTACAGAAATTCTGTTTAAGGAAGGATTCAGCTAGTAAAGAGGACGAAGCAAGGGATTTCGTGACCTCTATCGGGATATTCGTGAAAAAGTTTTCGAGTGTCTGAGCGACTTCAGACTTATCTGTAATTAATTTATTATCTGATTTTAAAATTAGTTCGTTATCCCGTTTTTTTGTGTTTCCGGTTTCTTTATTTATTACCTGCCACACAGTTTTTATCTTATTATTAGAGGCACCTATTTTGTTACAAATTAATCTAGATTTAGCTTGAGTACAGACTCTCTTAAATATCTTTGAATAATTTCTTACATAATTATGAAAAGCTTGATCAGATGTCAATGATTTCTCATGATATAGACTATACAAAGTTTCTCTACTTTTTCTTATACCTAGGGTGGCCCATTCACTAAATTTAGATTTACAATTAATTTTACGTTTCTTGACTGGACATGTGTTGTTAAATTCTTGGCAGACTGTAGCGAACAATGTACAATAATTTATGTTGGGGTCCCTTGAACTAGAGCAGGATGTAGGAAGATTAGTTAATACATTATTATTAAATTTTTGCAAATTATTTTTAGTTAGTGGTCTTAATTCAATGATTTTGTCTAATTGAAGCTGCTTATTTAACTGAAAGGACACTAGTTGGCCTGTATGATCAGACCTAACGCCACTTATTAAAGAAGAGTCTTTTATTTGACAGTTTGTAAAAATATTGTCTATACATGAAGCTGAGGTAGCAGTTATTCTAGTTGCTTCATTAAAAATATACTTTAAATTAAAACATTTAAACAATGACACAAGTTTACATTTTTCCGGCGACTCAATTAAAAAATCTATATTCAGGTCACCACAAACAAAAATTAAGTTATTATTCCTAAAAAGTTTTCTCAATATGTCTTCCATTATGATCAAAAATGATGACAAGTTTGATGCGGGTGGCCTATAAACGCATAATATAGTGTGGCCCTCTACCTCTGCACATGCTACCTCACATAAGCGATCAACAGAACAGGCAGTGATATCTTTTCTTTCCTTATGTCTAAAACAACTATTACAAAGAATTAAAGTACCGCCCCCTAGCGAAGTTCTGTTGTACGCACTGGCAACTGCAAAATTATTAACATTGAACAACATTTTATGTGGTTTCAACCAAGTTTCACAAAAACATAAAATATCCATATGGTACTTATCTATTAACATTTCCACATCTAATATTTTGCCAGAGAAGCGATTAATATTTTGGTGATAAAGTAAAATATTATCACTATGCTTCTCTTTTGTCGGCACTAAAAGTTTAAACAGTCTATGACAGTATTATTAGAATAACTAGTTAATACTGATTCATCACTTAACCTAGTCTCAGTTAAATTACCAATAACTGCGTGTATATTATAAGCTATCAATGTAGCTAATAAATGTCGACATTTCTTCGACAGGAACATAGCTTCCTGAGTTAAAACAAAACCTCTAACAAACTTGTTAGTATCAAAATACAATAAATAGTCACTATGACGACATGTCAACATGTGCATTAAATTATTTAAACTGTAGATATAGTTATTCTCTTGCTCAGACAGAGAGTCTGAATATGGCAAGGCACACAATATTAATTTACCTATCTTTAGGTTAAGAAGGGCACCGATACCATTAACTATGTCCTTTTTTCTAATGTTTAGGCTGTTACCTATTAGCAGAACCACAGTGCTATGCTCGTCCAGTTTTGAGTTTAATATTTTGTTAACAATTTCATTAAAATGTAGGTCATGGTAACAATGGTTAATTATGTTGTGGTTCAGACAATTATTTAACAATGATCCAAAGCCTATTCCTAATCTATCTGAGTATAATATGGTCCTATTTGGCTTGATGTTTACAATTTCTACTGGTTGAGGTACTACGGGTAAGTCTGAAGGTGCAACAGCTCTTTTATCTAAACCCTCAATCTCATTTCCTCGTCCGTGTACCACTTTAGTTCAAAATGGCGTCTATTTCAAACAACCGATACTACTACAAAGCCTGCTATTAACGTAATGCTCATATAAATAGTGTGATTTCCTACAAACCGTGTATCGTACGAACGCTCCTTAAACTGGATCCTTCGGTGATGGGATCAATTTGTATAGCTTCCCTCGAAACCCCCGAACAACTTGCAATCGAACAAATTACGACCTTAATGGGACCACTTAAAGCTAAATTTCCCTCATAAAGCGTGATAGCGGTCTGCAGTCACAATAAACTGGCGGATGGGGTTTGAAAGCGACCATTACAGTTTGATGCTTAATTCGTCTCGGAGAGTTCCGCGCGGTCAGTTTCGGTGACGTAAATGTGGGGGGATGTAACTCAGTTTGCCAGATGACTAGACTTGGCTGCGTCCTCTAGATATTTAATGCAACGTACGGGTTTTAGAATTTAGGTACTTAGGTTCTATTGCACGGCTAAATTTTAAAGTAGGTAATGTAAAAAACACGGTTTTGGAAACAAGAGACAAAAATGCAATCGTGCAGTTCTAACAAGGTGCTTATAATTATGTATAAGTATGCTTATTTATTCAATTTAATTATAGTGAGTTATTTAATGAGTAGCAGTAATAGCTATTTAATGAGTAGCAATATTATCATTTGCGTTATCATCATCATTCAGCCGAAAGACGTCCACTGCTGGACATAGACCTCCCCCAAAAGGGGGGGGGGGGTTGCCGTAATCGCCACGCTTGGCAGGCGGGTTGCCGATCGCAGTATGATTGTTAAAGTACTCAGGGAACGCTGCTGCCCATCCTCTAGTCTAGATAATCCCTTATTCAAATTATAGTGAGAAATCGTGTATTTGTAATGGAGAAATTTACCACTTTAAGTTTTTCTTCTTTCTTTTCAATTATTTCCCTTCGTCGCCTTTTACGACACCTACGGTAAGAGATGGGGTAGTGCTATTCTTTAAGTCCGGCACTACACGATACACACACATTTGTGTTAAAGAACAAGGAAAACTTCGCGAAAATTATACAGAAAAGAGAAGGCTTAAAAAAACGTCGATGCCTTGTGTGGTCGTCCAACCCTCACCAGGCCAGCGTTGTGGTCTATGGGCTAAACCCTTCTCAATCTAAAAAGAGGCCCGTACCCAATAGTGGGGCAGTTATGGCTTGATTTAAAATGGACTCTATTAACACGACAACATAGTTCCACTTTTTTTAATCAGTCAAACTTTAATCCCGCAATTTCACGGATATTTTCAGTCATTTAGGCTTCACTACCACACGAGATAACGTTACGTAGGCCAATTGTGCGCATGAGTTGCGTCGTGCAAAGCTTCGTTAGCATCGATATGCGACGCTGCTAATGGTTCACCTGTCGGACTAATAGCCAACCTAATAAACTAACGTAGGTTATAGATCAGCGTGTGAGTAACGGGACAGTAGGCTTTGATCTCGCTCTGTTTCGCCAGTTTTCATAATCCTCGACTTGGTCGAAACTATGAAATTATTTTCATAATTACGACATTATTATTTCTGGTTACATTTTTTTTATTTTATTTTTTTTCTCATATACAAAAGGGTAGTACACAAAACAGCAAGCCAAAAACCACTGAGGTTTGTCCGGAATGCTGTGCATTCTGCTTTTTAAGCACTAATTAAAGCACTATACAACGTTATTTTTAGTATATACAAAAACCGAGACACCCCAACAAGATTTTCATCAGAACTGCCTGAATATGAGTTTTTTTTAATAAATCTCCAAGTTACACCGTAGTTTATGTCGCGTTAAGTTCCATAGCAAAGTGTGAAATGCCTGAGATGTGCTATGCAGGGGTTGTCTAATACACGGAAACTGAAAGAACGGACCATCTCAAGCCTCAAGGTGTCTATTCCCGTCAACTGTTATGGGTAGAAAACTATTGAAACAAAATTGAAAATGAAAAAAAAATGTGGTGTAAAAATATGTCAATCGATTCTCCTAGTGATTCTGAACAAACTAGTTTCAGGTTTAGTATATACTAAAACCACAGTGTACCTACTTACTGCATACAGTGGGTCAACGCCCATACATTTGACAGGTCCTATGAAATGTCAAAATTATGTAGGGGCGGAGGTTATGTCCCAAGTATGCAGTATGGCTACTCGGGACATAACCTCCGCTCCTTCACCCCGCAACCCCCCGCACGATTGCTCTGCGACAATGTTCTACGTTGACCGACTGTAAGGAGTAAGGTAGGTATAGATAGACTGTGCTAAAACTAAGCTTGTATACTACGTAATAGTTCAAGTAGAAACTAAGCTTAAAACATCAATAAATGACAGTTGACACAGTTTTTTTAAAATATTTTACATTCAGCACTGCCTCGTTGGTCTAGTGGTCTTAAGCGCGACTGCTGAGCGTGAGGTCCTGGGTTCGATTCCGGGTCGGGCAAAGTGTTATTAGGTTTTTCCGCATGGAATTTCTCAGTAGCAGCCCAGAGTCTGGATTTGTGCCTGGTTAGTGGCAATAGGCTCGCCCCCTATTACATGGGACTTATAAACAACGGCAAATTGTGGGTGTACTATCACACACCTCTGCCCAATCCTTCGGGGAATACAGGCGTGATGTTATGTTATTTTTTAATCAAAATATGGATTTTTGTCCAAAGAGCACGAATTCACATCAATATCACACTATAAATAAAGCATTCTCTTCCACGCTGATATGGAAGAAATAGAAAAACATAGAATTTATCAGCTGCTTGTCATCCCGCGCATGTCGTAAAAGTCGACTAAGGGAAATGTGTTTACTGTACATAATATCCACCAGTAAACACCGACCAACTTAGGGCATGCGGACTGCCACAGTATGCAAATGGCCTAGTTGGATAATTGACGTAAGAACAGGACGTCAATTTAGGGTGGTAGCGGAAGAACATTATCTGAATGTCAACGGTAGCACCCATGGACCGAGTTAGTAGGTTCACTGTTCACCCATCAACCCGCATCGGACAAGCGTGATGGGTTAAACGTCCTAACCCCTCCAACAACATGAAGAAAACGAAAAACAACAGGCCCCTAGTGCCCGGCGTCTCCAGTGGTGATGTTGCTGATGACGGTAGGCAGATACACTCTGGAGCATGGGGTGCTAAGAATCCCCGGGCGGGATCGTTCTCCCGTCATACGACCCAGGCAATTTGCAAACCTGACACCCAAGAATCGCTTCACATTATAACTTATAACACACGCACCTTAAGAACGGAAGATCGGTTACTCGAGCTTGAAAATGCTTTAGTCGAGGTCCATTGGGACATAGTAGGCTTGTCAGAGGTGAGAAGAGATGGAGAAGACACAGTAGAAAGAGAAGGGAACATATTCTATTATAATGGACAAAGTGCAGGACAGTACGGTGTAGGCTTCTTGGTCGCCAAAAAATGGAAAAATAATATTCAAGAATTTATTTCTTATTCGGACAGAATTGCAGTTTTAAAATTTAAAATCTCAAATTCCAAAAATTTAACCATCGTCCAAGTTTATGCGCCCACATCATCCCACCTCGATGAAGAAGTAGAAGAGTTCTACGACCTACTCAACAAGGCATGCGATGAACACCGTAGCACGTGGAATATTATCCTAGGCGACTTTAACGCAAAAGTTGGACCGAGGCAGGATTTAGACAATGGAAATGTCGTAGGACCATACTGTCTTGGAAACCGAAACGAACGTGGTGCCCGCCTGCTTCAGTTCGCATTTGGACAAAATTTGTGTGTGGGTAATAGTTTCTTCTACAAAAAACCACAAATACGATGGACATGGATCTCCCCGAATAATATCACGAAAAATGAAATAGATTATATACTTACCTCTGACAAACAAATTATTAGGAACATACAAGCCGTAAATCAATTTAAATTTAGTTCAGATCATAGACCCGTACGAGCAACCATTAAATTTAATATTAAAATCCACCGCGAAAAGATATTTAAGAACAAAATTAGAAAGTTAAATAAAGAGTCACTAATTATAAACAAAAAAGAGTTTAATTTAGAGTTGAAAAATAGTTTCGATATCATTGACACAGAGAGTGAAAATAGAGACATAAATCACCAGTTCAACGATATTCTAAGTAGTATAACAAAAGCTAGTAAAAAAGTAAGACAAACCAAAAATAAAACTAAGAAATTATCTGATGAAACAAAGATACTAATAGAAGAAAGACAGGCTTTAGATAAAGGAAATCGAGACTTACAGTACAGATTAAAAGATAAGGAAGTTAAGCGTAGCATTAGAAAAGATGTGAGAAATTACAACACAAAAGTCATACAACATGCACTAGAAAAGAACCGTTCACTTAAAATAGCTAAACAAGGAATAAATAATAGTAAATCATGGATAACATGCTTAAGAGATAGAAACGGCAAAAAGCAAATTAATCGACAAAACATTTTAGAGATATGCACAACATTTTACAAGTCTCTTTATTCTGATACATCTCAAATACACACCATACCTAATTACTCTTGTTCCGAAGATATACCACCTATCTCCCATAGCGAAGTTCATTTGGCGCTAAGCAAAATGAAGTTCAACCGATCATGCGGCGAAGATGGCATAAGCACTGAAGCCCTAAAGATAGGAGAACCTGCGCTTCTCCCCCACATTACCAGACTATTTAATGACATTCTCCATACGGGTAGCTTTCCTACAAACTTTTGCCATTCAAACATTATTTTAATTCATAAGAAAGGAAAAAAATCTGATATTAATAATTATAGACCAATTAGTTTAGTTTCTCATGTGTACAAAGCTTTCATAAAAGTCGTAGAAAATAGAATAGCCGGTAAACTAGATCAGCAACAACCTCCTGAACAAGCAGGTTTCCGTCCCGGACTTTCCACCACTGACCATCTACATACAATCAACCAGATCATAGAAAAATGTCAAGAATTTAAAATTCCACTCTATCTTGCATTTGTAGACTATTCCAAAGCCTTCGACAGCATCTCACACTCCGCAATTTTTAAAGCTCTTGAAAAGCAACAAGTGATTTCTACGTACATACAGCTGCTACAAAAGATTTACACCCATAGCACAGCTGCAATAAAGCTAGAGAGAATAGGCCCGAAATTCAATATCTTTAAGGGAGTCAAACAGGGTGACCCGCTATCTCCTAAATTATTTACCAGTACCTTGGAAGAGGTCTTTAAGACGCTGGCGACCAAATGGCAAGACAAAGGCATTGTCCTCGGCGGGGCAAGATTGACTAATCTTCGTTTCGCCGATGACATTGTTCTTTTTTCTTCCTCAGCCACTGGACTAGAACAGATGCTACAAGAACTGAGCAATGCAAGCCTTGAGGTTGGACTGAAGATGAATATGTCAAAGACTAAAGTTATGACTAATAGTTCACCACGAAACGTGCAAGTGGATGGGGAGAAAATGCAATATGTCCAAGATTATATCTACTTGGGCCAAGTAGTCTCCTTCCAGGCCAGACAAGATAAGGAAATTAAAAGACGTACCGAAAACGCCTGGAAGAGCTACTGGTCCATGAAAGAGCAATTCAAGGGCAGTTTGCCCATGTCACTAAAACGCAAGCTCATGGACATGTGCATTCTCCCCATCTTGACATATGGTGCACAGACTTGGTCTTTGACCAACATCCAGAAGTCCAAACTCAAGGTTTGCCAAAGGGCTATGGAGCGCAGTATACTTGGTGTTAAATTAACTGATCGAGTTCGAAACACAATACTGCGCTCCAAAACTCAAATTGTCGACGTGGCTGAAAAGGCCGCCCAGCTGAAGTGGGACTGGGCAGGGCATGTCTGCCGTATGCCAAATGAGCTGTGGGCCCGTATAGCACAAGAATGGAGCCCTGAGACAGCGAGACGGGGTCGCGGCAGACCGCGGAGAAGATGGCGGGACGAGTTGGATGCCTTTCTTGAGGTTTGGCATGAAGCTGCAAAGAATCGCGACAAGTGGAAGGAAAGGAGGGAGGCCTTTGCCCAGCAGTGGGACAGTACAGGCTAATAATAATAATAATAAACCGCAGGGCAGCTTGTGGCGAGCTGTTGGTGAGTGGCGACACTGCGTACCTTATTGCCTCAGAGAGTCGGTCAGGGCCTCGTCTCCAGGTTGCCTTTATTGGCTGGCTGGGGTGGAAGCCCAAGAGTGCCCGCAGGACTCTCAACTCTGGCTTGCCTTTATCGGCCGGCCAGAGGGGGGCCGCCAGAGCTATATGCTCGGGGGTGGAAGTGTCTAAAGGCGTAATAGCGGGGAAACCCACTCCGGGTCTCTTAGACCCGCGACGGCGAAACCGGGGCCACACCTCTCTACACCTCTAGCCGCTCACACGTCTGTTGCCCCCTTCGCCTATGTACTGGCGGCTTTTCAGGGGGCCCAGCTAGTGAGCTGGCGAGTCACCGTCTGCCAACACTTCAATTTTAAATGTTGAAAGGCAGACGCCGTTTTCTTCCGGCAATAGAAGTTATCTAGTCCACCTAACACCCCATCCCATAGACCAGATATTTTTCACCATATTTTACAATAGTCTTGCACCCACCCGGGACGGTCCATGACTGTACTCCAATAGTGCAGCCGTGGATAGTCCCGGGTTGGTGCCCCACCCCATTTTAGATTAAAGCTCTCAAAGGGGCCTCTGCGCGTTGGACCTGTGTCCCCGTGTATGCCTTCCAAAGGACCGGACATCTTTCGCACGGAAGATGAGCCGTGATGTCCAAAGAGATATAATAATAAATAAAGCATTAACAAAGTAAAATAATTTGAAATAATAAAGTGAATTTAAATAAACAAACTTTACTTTCAGTATTATCGTAACCGCATAAGTAAACTTAGTTTCGACCTAAACTCTTAATTCACTTGATAATTTCGAATGATTTTTCTTTCCGTAGAGTTTGTTCAAGCACCATTCCGATACTACATATTAAAATTACCTACAATAATGTTAAATGGCTCAAAAACAAAGGTTAATCAAGTCATTTGTTATAATTTTATACAATTGACCTTTACATATTTCACTGTTACTGATGACACGTTGATCTCCCACGTAAGCTAACCTGTGCAGGTGAACGTGTGTTATAAATACTTCACAAATTCCTCGTGTGTTTGCTAATTTTATTTATTGTGTTTACATCTAGAAAGGGGTCAAATAGTTCAAAGGTTTATCTCGCAAGCCGTCGCTACTTTCCTATAGCGTGTTTCAATAGAATTAACTTGAGTTAGGTTCTCCTTACGCTGATTTAATTTAATTTTAGTTTATTTAGGAAATAGAAACAGACAATAACGAAAATATATAAACGAACAATATCCAAAACAGTTTCCTCAGGTTATCTATCAGACAAATACTTAATAACAGTGCATTTAAAGATTTACATTGGTAAATTGAGTTAAATGAAATTGTTTTTTTGAATTTAGTATTTTCATATACTTAAAGTTCGATTTTTAATTTCGGAGACTGAAATGACAGGCACGAAATGTGAAATATGAAAATGATGTTCTAAAATTTTACTAGTTTGACATTTCTACCTACCTGTCAATTTAGTCTCCGAGATCAAAAAACAGATTGTAGAATTACCTACTTAAATTATCTCACGATTATGTGTAGGAATCGAACCCACAATTATGAGAACAAACAGTGGATACTCTGTCTCTGTACCATTCGGGTCATCTATCACTAGATAGTTTAGTGCTATGAATTCTCATAGCTCGATAATGTAACTCTTCATAGTTAGTCAAACCAATACTTGCCACAATCTAATCAAACACAAAAAAAGTATTTAGTTAAAGTATAAATGGTAATTATTTTCTTAACAAATTACACACGAAAATAATTATGTACCTAGGTCATCATCTGCCTAGCCTTTTCCCAACTATGTTGGGGTCGGCTTCCAGCTGATGCAGCATGCAGCTGAATATCAGTATTTTACATGGAGCGACTGCCTATCAGACCTCCACAACCCAGTAACTGGGTAATACGATACTCTTGGTAAGACTGGTTGTCAGACTTTCTGCCTTCTGACCAACAGTAACGACTGTCAAACATCTACAAATGACAGCCAGGACCAACGGCTTTACGTGCTTTCCGAGGCACGGAGGAAACTCGCTATGGTAAATGGTCACCCATCCATAGACCAACCTCGGCAAGCGTGGCTTAACCCGGAAGATCGGTCTATGCGGCTGTAATTATTTAGCCACGAGCTGTACCTAGGTACTGTAAGTAATATAAATCAAAATATGCTAACTCCTAATCAAACAGTAATTTAACAGCACACAGTAAAGTCGCTCGATACTATGACAAAGTTCTATTAGCGACACGACTTTATCTTTCCCGTGACTTTTAACAAATTAAGCTCATTAAGCGAGCGGCCTCGCTTATCAACTTCCCTTGCATTCAACAACTTATTTCCTAGTCCTCTGTTCAACAATAAAAACTTTTCAAAAAGGAAAATAATTGAAAAGAAAGGAAAGGAAAAGATTATGGCAAGTTTGCGACCGACCTCTTTGTGTACTGACACTTCGTTATACAAAGGAGAACTTATAAATAAGTCGATTGAGTTATAAGATCATCTTTTTATGAAAAGGTAAAATGTACAGGTATTAATGTACTGTAATAAACTCTCTTTAAAAATGAGAACATTTAACGTATAAACGACGTACTTGAATGTTTTTCGTATTTTTTCTGACATATTTTATCTTCATTTTGCGGTATTACAAAAAGGGCAATTGCTTAAGACCAGCGGAGTTTTAAATTGTAATATTTAAGATTTAAAAAATATCTATCTAGGTTAAAAACTACTGCCTTTTTTAAATTTCCAATCAAACACGCTCACCAGCTCCTCTAAAGACTAGCGAAGTGACAGCTAAGGGTATAAAGTATGGGTAGCAGTGTACTCATGTTTGCTGAAAAAAAAAAAACGATCACTGATCCAACAGCAGTGCTCATTGGACAGTCTATGTCAATGAGTGACGATACCCAGGCGCACCCTATGTTGTCAGCCTCGTTATCAACCTTGCTGGTTGGCTAATCTTTTCACCACGACATGAGCTATCGCTCAGATCGCTCGTGGCGACACGAGAAATGAAGAAGAATCTGGATGTTAAGGATAGCATGTAGAGAGCTCTTTTTATGTACCATTGCAGAGAAGGAAGTTGTACTAGTTTGAATTCTTCACGGTAAGCGACGGTTTGAAGAAAATGACCCAGAATATTTGTGCGCCGCGCCATGCGGGACTAACTCGAAACTGTTATAAAATTATAGTAATTACAAAAGTGTGGAAACATTTTTACACGCTCTGAACATGTGAAATGGTTATGATAAACTTTATTTTTAACCTATTTCTTAGTAAAATACGTTACAAGATTACAGAGTGACTTAAAAGACATTTACTGATTAGATGGTAGGTAAGAAATGTGCAGTTTTATGTTGATCGCTAGTTTGTGTATTGTTTCAAAAATAATTAATCGATAATCCATCTAGTTGGTAAGCGCCAAGTGTAGAAAATAGATGAAGAAATGATAACTGCTTCTAGTATCGCTTCACATCAGTTAGGTAGGTACATGTTTAATGCTGTATAAGAGTCGTTGTGATTCCAATATTGCCTGAATTACCAAACATAGAATACAAATAAATTATTATGTTAAAGGAGCATGATGCTGCCTGGATTCCTGATATTATAGTTCCTCACGTAGTTTTACGACTGTGTAGGTAAGGAAAGAAAGATAAAAAAATAGAAAGTGCTCTGTTGCACGTGAGACCACACGCGAAATTTCTCTCAGCTTTTAGTATTTATTCATACACTTCCCTTGAAATTTTTAACGCCATCTATATTTCAATCAAATTCTATTGTTGTGTATTCACCGCCTTGAACATTTCATCACGATCGGCAGCTCTCGGTCATAAACGAAGGTTTACAATCAACGCGTCGATTGCTCTGCGGCGACTTTCCCAAACTATCGTCCGTAGAGTTTTTATGTCTTTACTGTGATTACCATAAATGTTTTAACATTCATAAGTGATGGCACCTTTATGCAGTTACGTTGCACTAGTGATGGCACTTGGATTTGTTTGGTGTTTTTGAAAAGAGTTTTATAGGAATCAAGAAAACTTTGAATTGAAACTTAAAAAGCCTTAATCCAGCAGTTGTATTTGTTTAACTGATTCTAACCTTACAGCTTTGACGACACGTTTGGTGCAGTGGCTGAGCAATTGGCTTCTGCGCTACGGGTCGTGGGTTCGATTCCCACAAGGAACAAAAATTTGTATGGCCTACAGATAGTTGTTTCGGGTCTGGGCGTTTGTGTGTGAGATTTGTGTTTGTAAACGCACCCACGATACAGGAGAAATCCTAGAGAAGGGCAAAGTTTTTTAAAAAAAAAAACAGACATATAAAGCTGCGAAAAGAGCTCCTATTCGTCTTCCTAGCAACAAAAGGCACGGCAATAGCAAAATTTCTCAAATAACGCTTTCTAATAATATCTATTTTGCAGAATTGAATAATTCAACCAGAGCCAATTTCAACCCTTAAAATCTTTAATCACGCTTTATTTTAGTAGGTATCTAGATATTTTTAGAAAGAAGCATTTGCTCATTGTCCTGCCACCGTCCTTTGAAATTGATAAATACATGAAATATACTAATATTGAAAAACACAGACCGACCAACACAAAATTCCAAATCATATTTAAATACTTACAATGATAGAAACATAAAAAAAATAAACACATAACATTTATAGTGCCTCATTACAAGCTGTCGGTAAATTTTATAGCTTCATTATATTTTATCTAACTGTAAAACACAGTTTTAACTTCCTTTTAATTCCGACCCCGAGCGATAACGGCGCTATCATCGCTTTGGAGTGGAGTCGCGCCTGTTAAATGACGTTTATGACGTCATCGGCGCCTGCGCAGCCGTTTATTACTTATTAAATAATATTAAGGAAAGTTTATTTATTGTCCAATTATGAATTTCTTAAACGGAATATTAATGTCGGGATTGTATTAGTGTTATTGGGGTCGAGTTATTTAATGTGACATGGATGTACTGTGAAGGAATTCAACTACGTTCCTAATAGGGAGAACGTTTGTCGGGGAGTTAAGACGCTTTCTATTCTGATAGGTGTTGATGATTAATTAAGCGTAGAAACACCTTAAATATCTATAAATTACGTACTGGTGTTTAGGCAAACCGGTAACTGATTGTGAAGGACAGATGGTATTGGCTTTGCTAAGTAGCAAAACTTGCCATGCGCTTGCTAATAAGCGCCTGACTATTTCTTATAAGGGTACCCATACACGGACCACTTGCCACAAGCTGCGGATTAACTCCACACACTTGCACACGTGTGGCTGGCCACTTGTGGCTCAGTCGAGTGGCCCGTGTACCGGTCGCATAAGACTGGACAAAACTAGCTAAGTGAGGTAATTATATTTTTTGAACGATTTCTTCTAGTACAGCTTCAGTTCATCTTAATTGACCGTAAAGGCTCATAAAAGGTAAAAACTGTGTTGAATCTCTGCTCAAGCAAACAAGTTGTTTATTGCTATACCTTTCCTTGCTAAAATGGGTCTTATTTGCATTTAATAGAGTATAGATTATAATGGCGAAACTTTGTTTTATAAAAATAAAATCGAAGCCCTTTCTACTTTAAAATCAATTTCAAATTTTGACAATTCAATTACTGAAACCAATAATTCACTTAGAACCACTAAATCAAGTTCTTACTATAATCCAAGCCAAGCCTGCCTTAGCTTACTAATTGATAATTTCCACAATATAACATTAACATAATAAAGACATAATCCTCTGATTTATTACTAGAGTCAAACGTTTTCACTTGCCAAGCTAATTAATATTATGATAATTGTAATTTATGTACAAAATATTTATGCTTCGGTCCATTGAAATGTATGATACTTACTTGAGAATTAAAAGTGTTACTTAAAGTAATCCTGGTTAATATAGGAGATTAGAAAATAGGTTTTATTCTATTATATCGTGAGATTGAGTACAATACAACATATTTAAACAACCTATGCAGACAATGAATGGCTTATCCCTGTTTATTGACCAAGCGTTATTGGTTAAAATTAAGACTCTTTTGTCTTTACCAATAATGAAGCAAAGAACATAGCTTTGCATAGTAGATCCTCCCATACGTTAGTATCACAAGTAAATTAGCTTACGAGTAATATTTATATGCCCAGTTTAGCAATAATATAATGCTACCATTGGTGAGCAAAAAGATTCGTTTCTTGCCATAGGAACTTCGAGCATAGAACGTCACTAGTGAATTGATGCGTAACACACAATCGCAATAATATATTTTCTTAATTTTGACAGTTCAACAATGTTTATTATAACGTAAAGACTCTTCTCAAACCCAAAATATGCTTTTGTAGACGAAATAAAGTACGACAAACACGAAAGGGCACGAAGACGCACAAAAATCAACGATTTAATTTGAGTGATCAAAATTCTTATTAATGGCTCAAATTCTCATAAACCTATTCAACTATCTCCACAATTAGGAATCGCAAATTCCTTCCTACCCGCGATCTCCTTTCATCTATCCCAACTTCAACACTTAAAGCCTTAAGCAAGGACCAGTCATACATAATAGACACATGGGTGCAAAGCCATCCATTGTGAGAACCCTTGGCTTCCATGGGTGTTGGCAGAAGTGCATTAATCATCGCGGAGGCGGATACAACGCTGAGTTTTTATTACCACTCCAAGGCTCTGGGGATCAATGAGGGTGGCGGTGTGCAGAAAACATGTAGAAGGTTAAATCGGTTACAGCTGTAATATGATGCTATAGTCAGCCGATTGGAATGTTGGGCCGTGAAGAAGACGGATGAAAAAAGATTGCATGTAGCGGAGATGAGAATGTTGAGATGGATGTGTGGAGTGACCAGAAGGGATAAGGTCAGGAATGAGTATATTAAAGGAAATTTGAAAGTAGCGCCAGTGACAGAAAAGTTGAAAGGGAACCGTTTGTCTTGGTATGGGCATGTGAAAAGGTGGGATGAAACGCATGTGACCAAAAGAGTTATGAATATAAATGTGGATGGATGGAGAGGAAGATGGAAGCCAAAGAAAAAGATGGATGGATTGTGAGAAGAATGATATGAAACAACCTTCTCTTTCATATCATTCTTCACACACAGGGAGTCAGTGATATCATGACGGTTGACAGGACGGAATGGAAGAAGAAAACATGTTGCGCCGACCCCAAGTAACATGGGATTACGGCAGGAAGATTATGATGATGGGTCAACTGATTACTGACCCACTGCTAGGCACAGACCTCTTCTCGATGAGAAGGGTTTAGGCCAGTTTAGTACACCAGGCTGACCTGGTGCAGTTTGGCGAAATAAACAAACCACAGACAATGTTTTGAGGCTCTTTCATTTACCGTTAACGCAAGTGATAATCAATTTCTGGTCCGCACATGAATTCGACAAGTCAGAGATACGGGCCGGGTTGGAATTTGACTCTTCCAACCGCTACGCTATCACTGCTTTCGACACTAGCGATAACTAAAGCAAAAACAACTATGAGCCTGACGTGTTTCTCTTCGTGTTTCATATTCATAACATGAACAATAGCTGTACACAAATTGAGGTTACTGAATTTAACAAGCACTAAACTGAATTGCTTTTTTACTGCCTCAGGAAAATTATTTTCAATACATTTTTTAGTACCACATAGCGCAGCTTTTCTATTTCAGTATTGTCGAACAAAATTCTCATTGGCATTTCGACTGATGAATAAACCGTTATTTATCCGTTGAAATTCCAATACACTAGGTAAAGTCTTGTGTGAAGATATTAATACGTCTATGGTAACATTACAAGTTGCACAAGTCTGTGTATCATTAAGCTCGACTCCTACCACTCGTAATTTAGTGCCTTACTAGTAGCGGTAGGTAACACTTACCGTGATTTGCATGCTTGCATAATGTCAACGCAATTATTGTAGGTGCTGGAGGTCTGCTTATTTGTTAGGGAAATGTATGTACCTGGAACAATTAAAATGTTTTATGTGAGTGCACTAGAAGGGAAAGAATTACGATAATTATCTAATGGTTCTGTAAATAATACATGGTATAAAAAAAGTCGAAGATGACAGAAGAAAGGGGAAAATTATTGGACATTCGCTACGAAAAGTTTTATAACAAACATCATAGAAGAGAAATTAGAAGCAAAGAAGATGCAAGGTAGACCAAGAAGAAAGTACCAATTGAAGGAAAATACAGAAGTTATAAAATACAGACAAGTGAAAGAATTGGCATTGGTCAGAGAAAGATGGAGACTGCTGCCCCGATAAGTGACCAGCACTTAAATTATAGATGGATAGATGAATAACCACAGTCTAACCACACTATAGTCATCCAAAGAGGGAGCGTCATATCCCGAGCTGCTTTCAAAATTGTCAATCACTGTTTCGAGCTGCCTTTAAAAACTACCAAACTCTCATTGAACCATTTTGTACGGTAGATAGTTAGTGTGATAAAATATTACGCTGTAATTTCCGATATCGTGGGTAGAGGTGTACTGTTGTACGTCCACATTTTACGGTATTTAGTCCTGTGTAATAGGGTGGGTTCCAAGGAGGTGTACATCTAGCAGTGGCTGATGACAGACTGAAGATGAAGAAATAGAAGAAGGGGGTAGCCTGTTACCAGAAGGAATATTCCCAAACTACGGGCAAAAAAACCAATAGCGCTTTCCCCGATCTGGGCATCCAGCCTAGGAGCTTCCTCTTGGCAGCTGATACTACCTACTACCTTATTGGTTTTTCGACAACTTGATCAAAGCGAGATCCATTTATCTACTACGAGTATAAGAAATATTTCAAAGCTTGGAAACTTTATTTCCTACTAGTTTTTCTGCAATTCCTCTTTGTAACGTAAGGTCTAAGGGGTGTTATTCGGTCGAGTGAAGATAGCCGGCGGCGCGGGCGAGGCGGCTCGGAATGATTTACTGACGAACATGACGTGTGATGAAACGCTCCAAGATCATCGGAAGCCAAGGAAACGAGTAAAAAATGGCCGAGATAACGCGTATGAAAGGAAGCGAGGTTTGAATGAATGCAGTGCTTCGTGATTGATAGTTGGTAAAGCAGTCAGTGATTGAAATAGTATGAAAATTATGGGTACTTCAGTTGATTGATTGACACAATGGTTTGAAGGATAGAATCTGGTATCTGTATGTAAATATTTTTATTTATTTTATTCCAAAGTTTCCCTAAAGTTCCTTAAAGCTTGTTGTCCTGAATGTGGATAGCTCTTTTTCCGCTTAAAAGGAAGTCAGCGAAAATAAAGTTATTATGATTTAGAATAACCAATAATTGTATTATAACTTTCGTGAGACACATTCATATTTATGATAAGTTACGGTTTACTCACGTGCATTTTTCGGGATTGCCCGACTAGTTTCGGACGCAAACGAAGCCCGTAATCATGAGCTGATCACGCGGCTAGGTCGCGAGTCGAACATAGCCTAGTCGGACAATCTCGAAAAATCCACGTGAGTAAACCCTAACTGATCATAAATAATAATTGTATAGGTATGCTTTTTTATTGTGATAGTACAAATGGATCAAAATATTTATGTTGCTTTAAAAAATAAATAATTAGTCTCATCTCATGTTATAACCACAATTCCCTCAAAGGAATGAAATCGCATCCAAATCGTAATATCTTCATAGGAACCACAACTCCATTATAACCAGTATAATGCATGTTGTCGGTGCCTCGAGCGCGTCGCGGTCGCCACAAATCTGTTGAGTGTCAATTAATAACATCAGTACTTACAGTATTATATTATAATAATTATGTATGCTGACACCCTTCTGTATCAATAGCTTAGTTAAACCCTTCACCCAAAGGGTTTAGTTAAGCTTGTTAAGCTATTGGATTTATGGAAAATCATTTATGAATTGCATTACTTATATAATGTGATAAGCGCAGTTCAGACTACGCTATAATATGTAGCAAATATTGTATAGCACAACGATATCGCTCAGCATAGGTACATTTTATATGGACACGTTCACACAACGATATGCTATAAAGTATTGGCTTGCTGTACGCAATAAACTTGAGCGATTCTCAGAGCTATAACGTACGATTTTCCAGTCCCCGCCCCGCCTCACTTCTACCCCGTCCGTAAACCAAAGTCCAAATAACTTGCTAGGTATACATAGTAGACCGGCTTGCGATATAGCGTATAGTGTGAATCTCATTCTATATAGGTAGTTATAGCTTATGACGAAATATGCTTTACTTTATAGCGAAATAGTATAGCGTAGTGTGAACTGCGTTATAAGCCTTGCTTACGGAGACGCGCAGCTTGGCGCAGAGCGTGGTGCGGGGCGTGAAGCAGACAATTCAAACACATTTATGACAATGTAGTATAGTATCATAGAGATGCATTTTTGCATGCGTTATTTTGAGTTGTAGTTGTATAAATGACAGTACGCGGCGGAAAACGCAGCGGATTGCGCGTCTCTAAAACCGAGGCCTTATAGAATCGCGCGCGCGTCTAGCTACTTAATATAATTAAAGTTTAAAGCCCTCCATTAGCGCGGTAACTTGTGCACGCGAAAAGTACGGAAGTAGTGCGCATTGCAGGTCTAATAATACTATCAGACAGAAACTAACACTGCTGAACATGGGGCTTCCAATGACCGCTACAGTGACTGGTAAGGGAAAAGCAAAGGGGAAGGCAAAAGGGAAAGGGCTATAACCACCACCGTTGGCTGGCAGATTAAAAGTCAAAACAATAAAATAACTTATTAACCCGGGGCTTACAGCCCAAATACACGTCCGATACTTGCCTCCGATAGCCGGTTCCGATAGTCTGATCAGACTATCTGAAGGCCTCCGCGTCATACATTTGCTTGAACATGAATTACACGTACGATCAGACAATCGGATCGGATGTCAGAATCGTAAGCATCGTACGGGCGTCGTCGTCGTACCTACAGAAAAAATCGGACACGAGAATCGTACGTGTATTTCATGAATCCGATCAGATAGTCGGACCCGGCTCCCGGAAGCAACTATCAGACCAAAATACACTTCTGTTCCAATTAATACACTAATATGACAAACTAACTTGCCCTCACTTGAATTAAATCACCCGTCCCATATGACAGATAATCTAAATGAAACACATAAACCAGATTTTCCGTTACACTACCCGGTCATATATCAGGCAGCATGAGTTGAGTCGATAAGAGAATCCTCAAGGGATGAGAGGGGATATAAATCGCCCTTCCTTTCACCCCCCACCCCTTCTTCACCCCCTACTGTTGACCGCATAGCAGTTTTTGTGAGAAATCAGCGAAAAGCCTAATGTACAATTTTAGTCCAATAGACGGTAAGAAATACGAGTAATTAGTGGTTAGAACCTTGGGACGTAGGTAATGTCTGAAGGTAATTTACGACTTTCCTAGTAAGGTAAATCAAGGAATGCTTAAATAAAAATTGGTATTTTAGTTATTCTTGTGGGCAATGTTTCAGTTCAATGCTTCAAATTAAAGGCAAGACTGCACTAGGCTGCATTGCACTGCAGCGAAGCGGCGCGGCACGGTGCTTAGCAGTATTGTTATGGCTACTGTCGTACAGTCAATATCGTTAGTAAATAAAATTATTCTTCGTCTCCCGTGTCCGCTCGTGCTATACGATAAAAGCCGAGTTCATGCCGCAGTGAAATGATTAGCCAGTCAGCAGATCAGTAGCGGAGCAGTCAAAACGGTACGCAAAATTAAAAAAAACTTCATAAAATTATATAAGAAGAAGTCCACTTAATCGTTCACCAGTTTCGTAGGAAGTGCGAAAACGTATGATACATTTTCACAATTTTCCTTTGTATCAGCACCATAAACATGGAATTTGGAAAAGGCTAGACAGATGACTACCTTTGATGATCGATTGGAAGATGCTGGTGTCCTTTCTCTGGGACTAAATCTTCTATTCGCTCACTTAAACTACCCTCATGAAGAAAATATGTAGTTGGACGATTCTTGGTCAGAAACTACACGCTTATATTATAACCAGAGGTCACTCGCGGCTTCGCCCGCGAGTATGTCAAAGTAGATGATACCTATTATTTACTATTGCATGCTACATGGCAGAGTATAGCTGCACATAGATTGTTTTTATAACAATGTTCATGTAACACCTACCTGACCTATATTCGCAATAAATTGAATTGAATTGATAAAAGTAGCCTATGTCTTTCTTCATGTTCCAGACTATCTCTATACCAAGTTTCATCAAAATCGGTTCAGTGGTTTAGGCGTGAAACTGTTAGACGTGTTACTTTCGCATTTATAACTAGCGACCCGTCCCGGATTCGCACCGGTGCAATGTATTATACATATAAACCTTCCTCTTGAATCATTCTATCTATTAAAAAAAACCGCATCAAAATCCGTTGCGTAGTTTTATAGATCTAAGCATACATAGGGACACACAGACAGCGGGAAGCGACTTTGTTTTACACTATGTAGTGATATTAGTAGGGATTATTCCTTCACTCCCGTATCAAAGGACCATCTCAAGGCCATCGAACAAGTCAATCTACCCTCAATCAACCGCCGTCTTCATAAAAACTCACAAGTTCGTTACACTTAAACATTAGACAAAGCATGAACATGTCTGCAAGTTCTAGCTTTCTTTGAACAAGACGAACTTAAATGAAAGCAACGGGTAACGAGATAAGACCGGCTATTATAGACACTCGCTCGGGGCTAGTTGCGGGAAAAGTTGTACAATGTGTAGATGGCGCTGTACTGTATTTACTGTATGAGAGTAAGGCTCCTTTTTCCACTTCTCACGACACGACACGACAAAATGCGGTGACGACTCTAAGCACCATATATTTCTATGAGCCGTTTACTACGACACGATTAGTATCGTGTTGTTACGTTATGAAATGGTTCATAAAAATATATGGCGTTCGTAGTCGTCATCACGTTTTGTCGTGTCGTGTCGTGGACTGTGGAAAACGGGCTTAGAGGGCGACTTCAGTAATTGTTCGCAGTTGTTTTTTGTTTAGTAATAGTATAGACCAGTAAGTTTCTTGGAAATGAGTATAGAACTTACTTAAAGAGAGAGAGAGAGTAACTTGTTCTATGTCAACAAGACATTTCAATTTAATAACAGTTTTATAAGTAAACACCATTGTTAATTCGTCTTAATTACCGTAGCCCGCCATCACTGTGACTTAAGAATGTATCAGGATCTCATCCTTCATGAAAAACATTGTAAATCTTAATTCTTGTTAAAAAATCTTCCAATTTTTGTAGTGAGGATCGACATAAATTCCCGTTGTTGTGTCTGCAAGTAATGTTTCTTTCTTCCTTTTCTAATCAGCACTCCAATATACTTAGCGTTAAATAATTAAGGTGCGTCAATGAAACAGCAGTAATCATAAATACACTGTTTTTCCACGGGACTGCTTTCGTAAACGGAGTGCTAAGAGTTTTCGCTTAAGCCAAATTGCGCGGCCTACGACATGCCTCCATTTGCAAATTAGACATTTGCAAAGTTCTAAATTCACGTCTTCAAGCTAAATTTAACCTAAACTTTTTAGAAATAGAGTGCATAATCGTTGTGTGTATCAGTTAAAACTTTTTGGCGTGCTTGCAAATGATATTAACGGACACTTAAGTTTTTTATTTGAAGGCTAAAAGAGTTATGAGTTTTAAGTAATTCAATTATTGGGACGATGATCTGTTTGGAGTTGGATGTCTGTTGTAGAAGATTTAAGTTTGGACTGTATAATTCAATAGACTCGTGTCAAAGACTGTTAAATACGTTTTATTATAAATCGGACAATGAATTACAGTGAATTTCTTTAATGTTTTCGGATGTAATGCCTTGTATAACTATGGTCGAAAATCACTTGAGATAAGTTTGTATAACCATAAATAAAGTTATAGTTTTTTTTATTTTAGTTTTGAATGAGTATGAAGCTAATAACAAAAGTGAAACAAGTTTTTTTTTCTGATTAACTCTTGGGTTAACTCCTACTACAGCTGTTATTGCTAAACTATGCAAAAAAGATACCTAACTTTTCAAATGTAACAGAAGTTACTATAAATAATCCTGCTACAGAAAACACTGGAAATATAGCAGATCTTATGATTAAATGTAAGTGAAACGTTAACACTAAAAGGAAGCTGCTGATCAGCCAAAGAATTTATAATCCAACGCATTCACAAAAGCAACAGTGTTTGTGAAAGAAAGTCAGTGAAGACGTCTCAGTTTAAACTGAGGGCAAATATTTATTTAGCCAATGCAAATGCTGGAACGTTGCAGCCGGCACTAGGAGGCAATAAATTCTAAAGACAAGATTAAACTTGTCATGGGACCCCATTTACTTTACGCAAATTTATGCAAATACCAACTCGTCTTGTTGAGACCTCTGCAAATCGCTGAGATGTTTTTGTTTCGGTGTGATAAGGACCCCCTGAATAGTTCAGTAAATAGTTGATAAATTGTACCATCGATCAGTGTAGTGGCTTGCTTTGTCAATGCGCTTGTCGCTTTACTAATTTATTGCTGTGTTTGTTTTCATTGTACACATAAGAACGGTTCAGTATGTACTGATATCAAAGGAAATACGGTTAAGGTTCAGTAAACAAAGCTTACAATGTATGGCAGGCGTTTGTTTACGAGTTCTTGATGGTGTGTATTCAAATGTAGAAATAAATTATATTTGAGAATAGCTTTAGTTGTTTAGCTTTGGTTGCACAGTCTCATATTACACTAGATATTTCAAATCACAACATAATCCTTTCTATCTGATACTCGTAGTCGTGTCAATGTATTCACTATTCAGGTATAAAGCCATTGCTTTGATAAAGTTGGATTCTATTAACAACATCACGTAAAAGCAGTTCTGAACGTTGCTAAGCACATTCGAAAAGCTTTAACAGTTATCTCAGCAAAAACCTCCCAGACATGCAGCAAGAAAACTCGAAATAGAATTTAAAGAGAAATAAGAAAATAATTTCCTCGCAGTGCCTGGATATCGCCGTTTACGTAAAAACATAAAATATCCGCCTCCGGATTATTAGCAGGAAACATTTGTTTCTAATGAGCATTACTTCTTATAACCTCGGGTAGCAGCTTTATTTCGCATTTGTCTTATCACTGTTCCCGCGTTAGATCCTTGTTTTTCCTGCATTGTCTCACATAGATTTATGGTTCCCGCAAAGATTAAAACGTTCCTGCTCCAGTGTAAGTCTTCGTTAAAAAGACATTTTTAAAAAAGTGCCGCTATTATTTGAACTAATACATCAATGTAACGATTAAACACCTCCTCGTGTACATTGAGATCTGTTTCATTAATCACGTCGATGTGGGTACTTTGCGCATGTTCATTTATCAAAGTAAATTAGCCTTTAATTCTTTTAACATAAGGTTCATTATCATTTGTTAGAGTGTGTCCATGTAGTACAGAATGTAATGTTTAGCGGGATCAAGTTGATTGATTGGCATCGGTCAGGTCAGAGATCATTGCGCCTCCACTAATTCGTTTGTGTCGATTATTATGATTGATCGTAACGTTTACTACTTTTGTTATCATTTGACTGTTAAGTATTATGAATTAGAATAAGAAGTGTCTGCTAATTGATGTTTCCCGACGGGAATTTTCAATCAGACATTTGCATAGCTCACAATAGTCATCTTCTTGTCGTCAAGGGGAGAAGTTTCAGTATGAGCCTATAATTGTGTTTACTTAAGCCAAGCACACGATAAGTAAAGTTTAAATTACCCGAAACTTATAGCAAACTCTGAGGTTTAATGGAATTTACTGTAAGTAGGAAGTCTTTAAAATCCACTGACCGCTAAGTTAAGAACACTTAACACGGCCAAGTTATAAGCGGAGAGTTTGTGCTTTCTATTGAAGAGAACATAATTAATGTGTTTGAGAATAAACTCTGAAATGTATCAATGCAAATTGTTGTACTAAATTGCTTGGTAAAGACAAAGGTACTACTAGAATCAGACTGCTCGAAGAACAGAAAACGCTACAATATATTGAAATCAAATCCAATCATTCTATTCCTCTACTTCGTAAAGCACCTACCGTAACTAGAATTTTCAAAACAAAACTAAACCTTCAACCTCATGGGTTGCGCCAGCGGCACTCCGTACAATCTCAATTGTATCCTAGCTTAACCCGCGATCTCTAAACTGAAAACTAACAATGTCGAGCTCCGGCGAACTTCGGAAGCCGCCGTATCTTTGAAAATGTGAAAAGTTCACTAAACTAGCGATTTATTTTTCGACTGACGATTGTTTTAGCGTTTCCGGAGAAGAATTTTAAAAGCACATTTTGATGTTTTGTCCACTATTTTAAAATAAAAGTTTAAACATTAAGGGAGGCAAAACAGGATTAAGTATTGGACATTTGATAAAATCTTGGGTCGAGACTTCTAACACATTTTATCATGTCTAGTCTGGCTGTAATTAAGAACGCTCCAGGCTCTATTTCTCTAATGAAAGACATTTGAAGCACGTCTGAATAGGTACTGGATTTAAAAATAGCTTTCAATTTCGTTTCTAAAATGAATGAATGTCACCAACATTGAGTTGAATTTCAAAGCCACCAAAAATGGACCCGTGAATTTACGACCAGAGGAAATTTTCCCTCTCAAAGTTGAAACTTTTACTAGTATTGGTCCTAAAGGTCAGGACGTTAATGTGGGTGTGTCGTGTGAAATGTGTGAGTGGTGCGCTCTCCCAGGTCAATCAGCTGCTAAGTGGCTAACGAAATAAACTGTCACTTCCACATTCGTTCACGTGCTGGATATGATAGGGCTGCCGGTTTTAAGAGCTATCGTTAAACTACGATCTTCAATATGTGGCTTCGTTGACCTAGTAACAGACTTTGTAGTTACAATGTTTCTATTTGTTAGTGTCTTTATTTTATTTCATGTTTAAATTGCCACACAGCTATAACTGTCCGTGGTTTCACCTGAAGGATCTATACCAACGTAGCATGTGATTGCTATGTTGCAGCGTATTGCTGAGCTGATAAAAGCCTTTTTACTTTGCAGTTTTAGTCTTATTTTTATCATTCTTATTTAATGGATTTTTATTTATTTAATTTCACATTTACTCATTTTTATTAGTATTGCGAAATATCGTGCACACCGAACTAATCATGAAAAGAGTTAGGAAAATGATATGGACTTTTAAAACACTACGACACGTGGCTTCAAGGAAACTTCTGCAGCAAGTGTACATATCGTTGGCCCAATCAATCCTCACTTACTGTTTGCCATGCTGGGGAGGGACAACAAAAATAAAATTTCTAGAACTTGAGAGGGCGCAGAGAACTTTGCTTAAGGTAATTTTCTTTAAACCCTATAGATTTCCCACCCAAAGCCTTTACCAGTTATCTGATCTTCTGTCTGTAAGAAAACTTTATGTGCTTCAACTCATTCTAAGAAAACACACTTCTCTCTCATATGATTCCTCTAAGACAAGTAGTAGTAGAAGGAGCTATTTAGTCGCTCCAACAGTCACAGTTGGATCTGTTTTTGCTAAAAGGCAGTACGCAAGACAATCTTCCCACCTATACAATTTGCTAAATAAAAAGCTACGTATATACTCCCTGAAGCTCCATGATTGTAAAAAAGTTTTTACAATCATGTTTTTACATCAATCATTACCTACGACGATGTTGAGTCTATTGTAACTACGCTTCAGTAGCCTATTTAACCCTATTACCTCCTACCTGCCCAATTTAATTAACGTGAGATTTTGACTTATAGCGGATTGCTGTGGGCACGGCTAGTGGAAGAAGCCATATTTGACTTCTTCCGATCCCAAGACTATGTCGCAGGGCTAACTTTTAACTCTAAAATTACTCTTTAACTTACAGTTAAACTCATACCCTATAATAGTAAAGTATTAAGCTATTTTTACTCATACACACTCCACACTCTCACACTATCACACATTCGCATACATTACACAAATACGCGCATTTTTGTCTACTAGTTCTGTGCAAGACTCTTTCGTTGATTTGTTTTGCCATTATAATTAACCAACTTGTTATCATTGAGTTAATTTGTTTGTATTTTTACATTGTTTACACTCAATTACAATTATTTAGATTATGCTAAGTGGAAGAGCGGAGTCTCCTAACACAAGCAATTCTTGCTTAAAAGGTGTTCTCCAAATCTTTAAGTTGTGCTTTTTGTAATTGAAATAAACATTTTGATTTTGATTTGATTTGATCGTGGTGGCCCGGAGGTTACAGACCCGCTTTTTAAGCATCGGGTTGCGGGTTCAAACCCAGGCATGTACCAATGTGACTTTTTCAATGTCATATGTACTTTCTTAGTAATCTAAGACGCCGCTGACATATGGTGAAGGAAAACATCGTGAGGAAATCTGGACTTTAATGGTTTTAAATCGCCAACCCGCAGTGAGCAAGCGTGGTGATCAATCCTTTTCTGTATGAGGAAATGTCTTTGCACAGCATTGGGACAGTTACAGGCTAATATTTATTTATTAGTTGTGTAAGCCAAAAAAAGTTTTTCTCTCTTTCTTTCTTTAAAATATACAAAATTTTCAGTCACTGTCCAAACAACCCAACATAAATAGAATTGCCTCTTTTAAAATTCAGATCTGATGTACCTACACTATGCGTGCCCATATAATGTATGATTTTTGAAATGTAAATGTACCAACAACATTAAAATAATAGGGTGTTGTTGAACATGCTTGATTGCTTACACAGTCCTTGTTTACATTTGCTATCCTCATCTAAACGTTGAAGAGGAACCTTCAAGGAAACCCAAACATTGCATTTCATTATGATTGCAAACACTGCAAAACCGAGTCAAAAAATATGAACATTTGGAATGATAGGAACCCTCGTCTACATTCTGCATAAAAACCACAAGATTGAGATTAGTCTAAGATATCCATCCCAATGGGTTCTCCGACCTTCGTCTGTCTAAGTCGGATCCCTCAGAATGGATCTTAATCCCCCTCGCGTCTAAGTGTAATGACCGTTTAGAAAAAATCCCACTTCTCCCATTTTGGATTAAGATAGCGAATGCAAAGTGTAACTGCAGAAGTTTGAACGGAAAGATTCGTTCAAAAGCTGAACTTGTTATAACCTTTGTTAAAGAGGGGAATTACTTTGGGATTAATCCAATTTTTATGGCTATTCTAATATGAAAAAAAGATTGAACTGCTATTGTTGTGTGTTGTCACAATGATAAGGAACAAACAGGCCATTTTGCAGAGATCGCAAAAGTTATTAGCTTGCTCCACTTTGTGAAAACGATAGTTGACTGAAGACAATTAAATAATGCGTAGAATATGTACATAACGCGAAAGCGTTCTGAATACTTGAGTATGACTTAGCATTGCAATGCTATCAAAAAACAAGGATGAAAGCATGAAAGAACGTGGAACAAGCTGTTTCTTCGCATGTCATTTGCTTCATAACAACCAAAATCAGAATAGATGGTAAAAGGAAATGTATCAACGGTATTAATTTTCATCCGTAACATTTTGTGCGGATTTATAAGAGCAGATAAGATCTCATTTGTTTTCCTTATGTCTTGAGATACATTTGCAAGAACTACCTCCCATGTACAAAGGTATTTGCAGTCTATTGCTGGGTTTAGGATGCTTCCAAAATTGAAGAAATATACAACCTTATTTTTACTTTATACGAAAACCGAGACACCCCAACAAGATTTTCATCAGAACTGTCTGAACATGTGTTTTTTTTTAGTAAATCTCCAAGTTACACCTTAGTTTATGTCGCGTTAAGTTCCCTAAAAAAGTGTGAAATGCCTGAGATGTGCTATGCAGGGGTTGTCTAATACACGGAAACTGACCGAGAGGACCGTCTCAAGCCTCAGGTGTCTATTCCCGTCAACTCTTATGGGTAGAAATCTAATGAAACAAAAGTGAAATTAATGGAAAAAAAAAGTGTTCTCAATCGATTCTCCTAGTGATTCTGAACAAACTCGTTTCAGGTTTAGTGTATACTAAAACTAAGCTTGTATAGCACTACTGGGATGACACAAAACATAACTTAGTTTACGTTATACTCTCGTACTGCACCACTAGGGGTAGTACAGACGAGTATCGATAAGATCGTCGCGTCACCGGCCCGCGGCGCACCAGGACGGCCACGGCACGGGGACGGGACGGGAGAGACACGGGAGGGGAACGAGACCTCGACGCGTTACAAACGAATTAATATTATTTTAATGCCACTTCCTCTCTCATAATTTATTCTTATCTCCAGTTTTTAGCGATTTCGTTCTTTTAAGAAAGTGGAAGCGTTTTTATGAATTTTTAACCGTGTTTTGTCGGAAAATTATGTACGTATGAATAATGTACATTGTATACGATTTATTGGCGTATAAATTCTCGTTATAGCGCCAAAAAGGTTTTTATTAAAGGAGAAAATAAATCTTCGGCGTATTGTTAATAAGATTCCAAAAATATTATCTCCTTATGTAATATTCCTTATCTTACATAGTTATCTTTTTCACGCTCTATTTTCGTACATATAAATATGAAAAGGAGTAGGTATCTTCACCTAAAAGCAACACAGAAGCCAATTTTCCTTATAACATGTGTTAGATGATATTCTGTTGATAAACAACTTATTTTGTGACATGTGGCACATCCACCCTGTTTATTCCGGCAGTGGCTGCAAACTGTGGGGCAGTGTATCTTGGAGGAAATTATGATTACCGAGTTGATGAACGGCATTTTATGAACACGGATACGGAATCATGTCCATCCGTTGTGGCCGTGGAATAAGTGGCCCATGCTCCGTAATGGACGTTAACGTGCTGCAGATGAAGATGACGATGAGAGCATATAATTTTTTTTACCTTTTATCAAAATAATCTAGTGTAAAAAAAAAAGCAAAAATGTGTCCTAAAATAATGAAAATTCTCCTAAAAATGTTATTTTTTATTTAAATACTTCACTTACAGGGTTCCCCTTTACAATTAGAATATTGAGCCACACTTAAAAACTTACCTCCGGTTTTTGAATTGGGAATTCTAGGATAAGCAGTACTTAAGTATCATTTGAGTAGGGAGTTGTCAAAAAAAAAACACGGATTTCAAAGCATTTTCTTGACAACTCCGCACTCAAATACTACCGGAACCGGAGACCGAGAGAAACCGGAGCTTAGACTTATTAATTCACTCAAGTTAGACCACCCTAAGAGATGTTACCTATGCCGAAACATTTCCCGTTCGCCGGCTTGCGGGATGCGGGGAGAGACCTTAACTTCCTGGATCACACTAGTCCAGCTCAACTTGACCCTCAAAGCAAAGAAGTCTTTTAAAAGTAAAAGGTTAGCTTACAGTGGTAATTAAGCCAATTAGCTTCGTAAATGTACCACCTTAATTTTACTACAAGATAATACAGCTTTAATATTTTTTGTTTTGAATTATGTAACTCTGTAGGTATCTTAATTGTTATACCTTGAACTGAGTCTTTTGGTCAGATCATTTTAATTTCTACCTTTAAACACTCATTGCTAATTGGTATATCAATTAGTACAGAAAAGTAAGCAAATATGGAATAAATTACCTAATCATTCAGCCAAATAACGTCCACTGCTGGACATAGGCCTCACCCAAACAATGTTGGGGGGGGTTTGCCATAATCGCCACGCTTGGCAGGCGGGTTGGCGATCGCAGTATGGTTGTTAAAGTACTCAGAGAACGCTGCTGCCCATCCTCTAGCGAATCCCTTAGTCGCCTTTTACGACACCCACGGGAAGAGATTCTTTACGTCCGGCACTACACGGACGACATTACCTAATATGAAATAACAAACTAAATCAATTGTTATTCCATATTAGGTCTACTATTTCAACTTTCCCCTTTTTTATCCCTTTCCCCTGTACTGTCCCACTTCTGAGCAAAGGCCTCCCCCAAGTTTTCTTTTCCTGCGCCACCTCAAACCAGCCTTCGCGGTACGCGTCTAGGTCATCTCTCTACCTCTTTCTGGGCCAACCTTGCCGGCGCCGTTCATCTCCAAGCACCCATTGTGTGGAGATTCTTGCCCAGCGGTCATTATGCATGCCGCTGACGTGACCCGCCCAATCCCATTTGAGCTTGGCAGCCTTTTTTTCCCTATAAATTATTATTTTATAATGTACTAGCTTTCGCCCGCAGCTTCGCTTGCGTGAAATTTTGAACCCGTTAAGTGACGATTTTCCATACAAACTTTCATCCCCTATTTAACTCCCTTAGGGGTTGAATTTCGAAAAATCCCTTCTTAGTGGATGCCTACGTTATAAAAGGAACCTACTGTCAAAATTTCAACTTTCTAACCCCAGCGGTTTAGGCTGCGCGTTGATAGATCAGTCAGTCAGCTTCTCCTTTATATGTATACTCGTAGATTTATCTAAGGAGGTCCAAAAGTAGCCGTCTTTCAAATCAAATGATGATTCTTACGCCACCCAGAAAATACAGCCCATGCACGAAGATATAAACGATTTTTTATTTCAAAAATACTTCTTCTCCATAAAGCGTGTCAAAAACCAACATTTAATTAATTATTTCTTTGATGAATCAGTGTGTAACTGCATTCACAAAGCACGACAAATTGTATGCTATATCAATCCGTGCATTTCTTGTCGTGTTTTCGCAAGGCGTCAAGGAGTGGACCGGCTCATTAGCGACCGCTTTGATCACGGCAGGCGTAATGCACTACTTGTGTTTTCTTAAAAACCACTCACACTCACATACGTACTCGTATTACTCGTATACACGACTTTTCTTTCGTTTTACCTCTTTAGTAAATAAACTTTAAATTTAAACTTAACTCTGTGGTAAAAAAACAATTGTCTCGGTTTAAGTGTAGATAAGGTTGAATGGCAAAAAAACG
The DNA here is from genome assembly GCA_905220435.1 of Amphipyra tragopoginis. Taxonomy (NCBI): domain Eukaryota; kingdom Metazoa; phylum Arthropoda; class Insecta; order Lepidoptera; family Noctuidae; genus Amphipyra; species Amphipyra tragopoginis. Next base: position 28,385,321 of record HG992001.1, on the reverse strand, counting down.
CAGTTCAGACTACGCTCTAATATATAGCATTTAGCAAATATTGTATGGCACAAAGATATCGCTCAGCATACGTTTTATATGTACACGTTCACACAACGATATGCTATAAAGTATTGGCTTGCTGTACACGATAAACTTGAGCGATTCTCAGAGCTATATCGTACGATTCTCCGGTCCCTGCTCCGCCTCACTTCCATTCCGTCTGTTACCCGACGGATCGCCGTCAAAACACTTGCTATACTAGACTGGCATGCGATATAGCGTTTAGTGTGAACATCATGCTTGCATAGATATAGCTTATGACGTAAAATGCTTTCTTATAGCAAAATAGTATAGCGTAGTTTGAACTGCTCTTAACATTTATTTCCATCGCTGCATCGTTATACATAGCAGTGCCGCCCATTTTGAGTGAGACTAATAATCCATCTTTTAAGCTATTATTTCTAAGGCGTATACCTAGTTTTGCCATCAGAGCATTTCTCTATTTTTTTGCCACTGTTTCAAAAAATCGTCAAAAATAAAAATATCGCTAAATCCCTTTTTTTTTCATGAAATCAGATAATTTATCTAATTAGTTATTGGATTTTTGACAAGGCACTCTATTTTATTTAGGATTTATATGAAAAATGTATTAAAAACGAAATGAAGGTAGACTAAACGTTCTTATTTTGTTACTCTTTATTTGTTAAAAAAAACTTTAAAAGTCGCCAATTCTATATCTAAAATGATAAATTTCTTAAACTTCATGGTGTATTTAATAACTTCATCGCAAAGAAAGACCATAAACAGTAAAAGATAATTTCCAAATAAGGTGTTTTAATTTTTTTTTGTTACCTATGGCCAAAAATAAATTTAAAGTTTTGATTATATGATAAATAAACAACATTGAAAGACGTGTACTATTTCATATTAAAGTACTGAGCATCCTCGAGTTATATTACAAGTTATACTGTTTTATATTAATAAATAATTAATTAAAACAGGAAATCAGAACAGGAGATTTTTGGGACAGTAACAAAAAAAGAGTTATTGGTAACAAAATAAAAAATATAAGGCTGGGTCTACTATGCCTATTATTAGGATTAAAGATATATGAAAAACTATGAAGTTATAATTTTAAAGTCAAAGCCATTAAGTGATTCACAAATATTATAAATGCGAAAACTTGTGGGCGTTTCTTTGTTTGTAACATTTTTATGCCTAAACGGCTGAACGAATTTGGATGAAATTTGGAACTCTTCATCATCACCATCACTATTTTTCATCACCACGCGGGTGAAACTGCAAGGCGTTAACGAGTACGAGGATAAAAAAGACACATTTAGTGCTTAATCAACATTAATGCACTTCATTTTAATCAAGTATCTTGTTTAGTGTTTCGTTCACACTTATTTCGATTTAATTCTTTCGAAATTTTTCTTTCTTATTTGTTCTAGCTTATCTAGGTTTTGTTTAAAATTTTATTTATGACTTTTCATCTTTTCTGCAGATGTTAGTCGTATTTTTTTGCGCTGCAATGCAAATGTAACTTTATAATTCCGTTTTTGTAACTCAAATTTCCACTTATACGTTACTACACCAAAGTAACAAAATAAAAAAGTAACGAATCACATGTTTATTTGTTTCAAAATATTATTGTGGTGGTTAAAATTAAAGTTACGTCTATTATTTTATACCAAATTTTAGTGTAAGTTGTTAACTATTATGATGTAATAAAAAAAGTGGTAAATTTTGTCAACTTTCCTTGAAATAGCTGTAACAAAATCGGAATGATGTTCACTCTAAATTTGGAGTACGTGTTTTTACAATTTACTACTGAACGGTGCTGACACATGAATGGATATGGTGGCACTAAATGGCATCTACAGTATTGCCAAATTCAAAATAATATAACTAAATGGAAGTTTTTTAACTTTAACACGTCTAAAATGGGTAACAAAAACTGAAATAAGTTTTTGGAACTTTTTCTGGGACAAGTTTAAAATTAATCTAAATCTGTGAAATTGAAACAAATTACTGAAAAGGCAATGTAATGTGGACCTCCTAACCTTGCAGAATAGTTTCAAAGCAAAATCTAAGTATAGTTTCATTGAACATCATCGAAATAATTGAGTTTGAAATTACGGATTGTAGATTGGGACACACACATTTTCATACATTGCAATTTTCGAGGGTTTGTATTTAGTTGATTTTTTAATTAAATACTATGTATTTATGATTTGTTTATTTTTTTTCTGTGAATGTGATTAATAAATATTCTCCTAAGCAAAACAGTATCAGTAATTTATATATTACACAAAAGTTATTCATCTTCAAACTCGTGGGACACTCCCAAAATCAGTAATGGCAAAAAAAAAGAGAAATGCTCATCAATTTTTTTTTTCGATATGTCTAAAGTTGAAAAGTAGTCTCCCATTGACTTAACGTTTCCACCCCGTATAGTGTACTGTTAACGGACCATTGTAAGCATCTATCTCTTGTGTCCCGGAAAAACGAGAGAAAATATTATGTGCACGCACACACACACATAAACACACGCACACATACACATTGCAGAAAATGTGTGTGGAATTGGAATTGCAGTGTAAGTCGTGAGTTAAGGACGTGAATTAAATTAAGTAATGAAATAGCTTTTAACTTTCTGCTGTAGAATTTTATCTTAAGTATAGAGTTAGGTAGTAGTGCTGGTTCTATCCAATTATCTGGAAAAGATTCAGTGTATCAGTGTAAGTAACTAAGTTCTAAGTTAACAAAATAAGAGAGAAAATAGTTTTATCGTAGAAACACGACGTTTCTGGCTAGTTAGTAGTAGAAACTTGATTTTCATTGGATTAGCTTTTATTTTTACATAACACAACATCACGCCTGTATTCCCCGAAGGGTTGGGCAGAGGCGCATAATATACCTTTATTTCACCGTTATGTTTATGTCCCACGTCATAGGGGGCGAGCCTATTGCCACCAACTGGGCACAAATCCAGACTCCAGGCTGCTACTGAGAAATTCCACACGGAAAAACTCATTAACACTTTGGCCGACCTGGGGATCGAACTCAGGACGTCACGCTCAGCAGTAGTGGCAGACCAACGAGGCAGTCAAACCTAAAACTATTGTTACTTTTTATTAACAGACAAAACGAGAAAAAGCCGGAAATTTTGTATAGTTATCTGTAACTATGTAATTATTACATGGTGCTCCCATACTGAGGTAAGTATAACATGTTAAAGAATATAACAAATTAGTTACCTAAAGTTTAGAAATTTTATACATACCTCCGGTTTCTGAATTGAGAATTCTAGGATATGTAATACTTAAGTAGTATTTGAGTACGGAGTTGTCAAAAAAATGCTTTACAATCCGTAATTTTTTTGACAACTCCGTGCTCAAATGTTACTTAAGTATTGCTTATCCTAGAATTCTCAATTCAGAAACCGGAGGATACTGTTACAAAATGTTATATGTTAGGTAGGGTAGAGCGGGGCTAAAAGGTCCAATTTACACATATCCTCCTACAACTCTTTAACTGTTGGTTTCATAAAAAAACTTTTATTTGTATTGAGTAGCGTAATCCTTCATGTTTAAGTAGTAACAGTTGAATTTGGTCAATGTTATATCTAAATGCCAGATAATAATGATTTTAAACATTGTATCCAATGGTCCTTTATGTCCCTTATGCGGGGTAAAAAGGACCAGTGCTGGGGTACAAAGGACCAGTATAATTTAATGCTATTTTATGGTTAATTCGGGAAAAATAAAAAACGTCAATAATGCAAAATCAACAAATCTTTATATTTATTTAAGAAAAGCAATATATTTAACAATAAATCACATTTGTTACTCAGTTTAAAGGTATGACACAGCATATCAGTCTTAAAATTAGTCTTTATTTTGTTTTTAAATTTAAACTACCTTAAAATTATCTTTTTGTAACATAATTATTTTACCTGTGGCTTGATGCCTTTCAATAACATAAAACAAATTAAATGATTAAAGTTGCATGAATCTGGGTAAAAAAGTCAAGCGGGGCATAAAGGTCCAAATGACCGGACCTTTTTACTCCCATGGTAGGGGCACTTTTATTTAAAATTATGGAAAAAAAACAAAAATGTTTATTAAAATTACTAAGGCATGATGTGTAACGTGAAACTACAAACAATAGTATATCAAAAGGTTAGCTTGGTAATATTACAAATATAAATCTCAGACAAAAAATAAGATAGGTGAAAAATAATACTTACGTGATTTTTTTGCGCGGGTACCGCTTACACTCACCGGCGCTCGCAAACTCACTGCACGGGGCGGATGTTTAGGGGTTACGGAAGAGGTACCCGTAACCCCTAAATACGCCTTTCATTCAATTCTTTAAAGCTCTTGTAATTTCGGAGATATGCATAGTGGACCTTTTTACCCGCGGACCTTTTAGCCCCGTCTTACCCTACATGTTATAACCTCAGTGTATGAGCACTATAACACATTAGCGTGTTTTTTTGGGCGGCTTATTCTGAGGTATTTATAAAGGGACTAAACACACTTATCAGCGTTAATTTGCATTTCATTCAAAGAGAATGGGTACCTATTAAGTACCTACTTATTAACAGCTCTATTATTAGCTTTCATATTTTCGCATCGATTCAGATTTCGCACGCCTACGCACGCTTTAAAATGCTTTCGCATACACGATTCAAATATTTTACAGGTAATGCGGATAACTGTGTTTAAAACTATCCAGATTTTTCGAGTGAAACTTATTAATGTTATGTCACTAAATCATCATGATTGTCTTTTAACATTTTTAATTCAACCTAAGTTGACAAAGATCTAAAACTCTTCAATGTTTTTCTTGTTTTATCTACAAGAAAAGGATAGCAATTTCTTAAATTAAGTTTATTCGATGCTCAACAGAATCGTGGCTATTATAGCTGAACGAAGTTACAATGTTACAGCAGTGAGTTTAAAGTCCATTGACGGCCCGCCAGACGCGGCAATATCACGGCAAATATTTGTGAAACTCGACAACCGTGCAGGGTGCAGTGTATGCCAAGTGAATCAAGTCTGCGACACTAGGAAGACAGTTAATGGATATAATGTACATGACATCTTTAAAATATTGAAAAATAGGTATAACTACGAAAGGAATTGCAAAAAATAAGAAAATAGGTAGGTAGTGTCAATTTGTCTTTTAGAATTAGTAAATCTGATGGTATGTCTTGATGATAGCCTCTAATTTTACTGGAGTAATGCGGCATTTTTCTTTAGTTTTCAGGATTTTGTACCCACAGTCACAGTCAATATGTCCGTCTGTCACAGAGCTGTATCCTTTTAACCGTAATAGGTTGCCAATTGTTTTTTTTTCTACACGTAATAGTAATAATAGTCCTGCATCGAAGTTGCGTTTGCAAACACAATTTTCACATACACAAACATCTGGAGCCGAAACAATTATCTGTAGGCCATACAAATACTTGTTCCGTGAATTTCGCGTGAATCGGACCTGCGACTCTTAGCGCAGCAGCCAAGCGGTCAGCCATTGCACCAGTCGTGTTGTTGTTTTTAGCCCAACCTGTATATTGATATTTATAATTTTGAACGATGCTGACGAAACCTTGTTAATATTTTTCAGCATCTAAGCCCTGCATGTCCGTTTGCCTGTTTTGTTTGAACAAAGGTTTAGAGCAGTGGTTCTACTCTTCACAATTTTGCTACTGACGCTTTGACGCTGTCAGTCTGCCCAGCGGCTAAATGTGACTGTTTGACAACTGAATAGATGTGCACACTGCATTCATTGTGTAGGTGCTGAGGTCCCGTACCCGGCAATAAAGACACAACCAAACCAATGATAAAGAAACAAGTTTTGAAAGAGAAACAACTAAATACTAAACGGTATTACGTTTAAACTAATACTTAATTAGCGCGACTGCTGAGTGTGAGGTGCTGGGTGCGATCCCCACGCCGGCTAAAGTATAATTGGGTTTTTTCGTGTGGAATTTCTCAGTTACAGCCCGTAGTCTGGATTTGTGCCCATTTGATTGCAATTGGCTCACCCCCTATTACTCGTACATGGGGCGTAAAAAAACGGCAGACTAGGGTGTAGGTACTGTACACCTCTGCCCAACCCTTCGAGGAATACAGGCGTGATGTTATAATATTTAATTACTTTTCAATAACCTATCAATCTGCTCTACTATAAACAGAATTTTAACATTACTTCTATGGAGGTTATATCAACTGTTTAGTAGGGCAAGTTGTCGATAGATAGCGTATCGAAAATACCTAAGCAAACAAGCCGTCGGTGATACAATCAGAAAAGGAAACCAAAAAACAATGATTGAACGTCCATCAATAAAGTTAGTTTTGTGTTTCCGTTAATCGTCCTTCTTTCATCTGACTTATAGAAATTACAGCAGTGGGACTCCTAACAGAATTTTCCGAATTAACCAGCCAAACCTTTGCAAATAAATTCAAGCCCTGTTAAATTCACTCAACTCCAACCCTTTCAGTTTGATTCACGTGCGGCTAAATCCGAGTCAACCTCCACAGGTATGTCAAAGTTTTATCTCGCATTTCGTCTACGTCTGTTGAACACACGTTGAACATGTCTGACTGTCATGTCAATTGAACGAGTGCAAACACGTCGCGATCCAGACGCGTACATTCCGCAAACTCACGAGCCTTCATCAACTGCATCAACCCCCTAATTAACCCTCCTACCCTTTACCCCTTTATAACCCCTCCATAGATCATTAACGATCTGTATATTTACACAATGTGGATGCTACAGTTTACACCTATCATCATAGGTGGATGTTAAAATGTCGTATGTCTCTGTGATTAAGTTCTAGAATTTAAACTCTCTGAATTACTTGGAACCACTTGGAACTGTTACTAAATTGCATTGAACGATAAAATCAGTTAATCTATTTTAATTTATGACTAATTAATTTTGTTTTCCAAATTGTTTGATTGTAAACATTAAATTCTAGTTTATAAATTATCTGCGAACGCTCAAAGTATAAGTTTAGATTAGAACTGCATCAATCTATGTTTAAAAATAGACTTCGTACTTTTTTGACCGCCAGAGCATATTATAGTGTGACTGAGTTCCTTGATGAAAAAGAATTTGTGTTGACATAATTAAATTTATTTTGACATTATGATTATTTTGTACATTCTTTTTTAATTTTTTGTTTGCCTAGTGCGACAAATTTTGTATGCCTGAAATGGCAAAACATGTAGCTACCTCATTTAATTATAAGACCTTTATACCATACTCATGTTTTACAAAATAAATATAATATCTTATCTTATCTTTAAAAAATCTAAATGAAATCTAAAACTAGCTTTAATGACATAAATTGTTTTACTTTAAAGTCCTTATCTATTTTCTTTTCTCTTACTTCATTATGATCGTTTTTAATATCTTTTACTATTCCGATATCAAAACATTATATTCTATATCACGTTCAATAACTTCAACTTACCATAATATTTCATTATCAAAGGCCAACGGCTGTCTTTAATAATTCGATCGACCCAACTCATAGCGAAAATAGCAGGCCAATGTAAATTAATGAATTTTTCCAGGCCGATTTTTAAACACAGTGGTGTCTGCCGATATGACTCGTAGGACTCAGTTACGACAGTAGTCGAAATCATTATTATCTGTTAAATTAAAGTCCATCGATTGAAAGTCTTGTTGAACCGCGTTAAGACTGTAACAAGTCTAAGTATAATCTAAAATAATTCAAATTAAATGAGGCTGATCCTCCCCCACCGTCCTGGAGGACTTGAAAGCCCTCTATTTCTGTCCCTCCCCGAGCTGTCGTTATTTACACGCCCAGATTAACGAGATTGATGGAATAGTTTAAAGAAACGTTTAATCTTTGACTTTTTTAACTAAATTCCGAGGGTTTTTTCGGCTTTCAGTGGATTTACTTTGATTTCGTTTCAAAAGGACTTTCGTTAGAGCGTTTCGGAAATAGTAATCTGCTTCTTGAGTGTTGAAAGTTTATCTAACTATGTCAAGTAAGTTATGCATTTGATATTCTATAAATATGCCTTTGGTGTTTTATTTATTGCAGTTATTAGTGCCAGCAAGATTTTGTTATCATTAAAACTCACATAATTAATTAATTAAATAGGTCAAAAGTATTTATGGATTTTACAGATCTTAAAATCTGTGATTTGTCTATTCGGTGTTGCAACTATTTTAGCACTAATATTCATCTGTGTCCTCGCGGCTCCGTCCGCTTTAGAAGTTTTTTTCAGTTAGAAATCTTCGCCCTATTGCCAACAGCAACTGTACAAAGTTGCGCGAACGCATTTATAGAAAACGAAGAGACGAACTCATAAACATTATTTTTGTATAAAAGATTGTCAAATTCATTTCTATATCTTAGTGTGATGTGAAAGTATATTTACTTAACAAAATATTTCTCAGAACTTCGGACGCGTAATTTCCGTTAATGGTAATGGAAGTGCCTAAAATAAATTTCGGTTTAATTCGTTTGGGAGCGACACATACTATCGCCACTACATAAAAAGGGACAGAAGGTAAATGCTTTACAATGCGCGGTAACAAACTCATGTAGGCTCATGTTTTAGATAGGATACTTATTTTCGCGCATTATAACAGGGAACATCACATAAATTACCCCCAAAGGCAAGCTCAATTTCAAGCAGTGCACTGTCCTATGCGTTTAATCTAGGTTAATAATACAGGCTTCTTTAAAAAAGTAAACCACGTGTATAACTAACTCTCTTTAAAGAAGCTAATCACAAGAGAGGGTAGCGTTAATCAGAAAGTTGTCAGTGTTCTCACTTCTGGTTCCCCGCCTTCTCATGCACCGGATGTGTACGAGAGCTTTTTATGACATTTTGTATGTTGTTAAGAGCAATGGTTCTTCTGCATCTGCCTACTATGTCGTGCTATCGCATTGCGGACGGAGCGAGAATGAGTGTAGGTTGCACGGTTCCAATAATCCGGGTGTGTGACCATTCTAACGGTCTACTACCGGCCTGACTCCCGGACTTCCGAGCGGACGACCGGTGGGGCATCCTCGTACACTCGATACATAGATGTACTGGAACTAGATATGATCCTAATATATTGTGATTTTTAGTAGGTAGGAAAACCTTGTTGAGATGGATGTGTGGAGTGACCAGAATGGATAAGGTCAGGAATGAGTTTATTAGAGGAAGTTTGAAAGCAGCGCCAGTAACAGAAAAGTTGAAAGGGAACCGTTTGTCTTGGTTTGGGCATGTGAAGAGGAGGGATGAAACGCATATGACCAAAAAAGTTATAAATATAAATGTGGACGGATGGAGAGGAAGAGGGAGGCCAAAGAAAAGATGGATGGATTGTGTGAAGAATGATATGAAAGAGAAGGAGTCGATGATATCATGACGGTTGACAGGATGGAATGGAAGAAGAAAAAGTGTTGCATCGACCCCAAGTAACATGGGATAAGAAGAGTAGGTACGAAAACCTTCACTGCCTCGTTGGTCTTATGTTAGCAAGCGCGACTGCTGAGCGTGAGGTCCTAGGTTCGACCCCAGGTCGGGCAAAGTGTTACTGGGTTTTTCCGTGTGTACTTTCTCAGTAGCAGCCTGGAGTAGATTTGTGCCCCGGTTGGTGGCAATAGGCTCGCCCCCTATTACATGGAACTTAAACGTAACGGCGAAATACGTACTATACACCTCTGTCCAACCCTTCGGGAAATGCGCTACGGGTCGTGGGTTCGATTCCCACACGGAACAAAAATTTGTATGGCCTACAGATGGTTGTTTCGGGTCTGGGCGTTTGTTTGTGATATTTGTGTCTGTAAACGCACCCACGATACAAGAGAAATCTTAGTGTGGGGCAACGTTTTTTAAAAAAAAAAAAAAAAAAATACAGGCGTGATGTTGTGAAAACCTTCAGGTAGCAAACTTCGATGAAAAACAACTCTTGTTCTGTGTTTTTGCAGTTCAAAGCACGGGATAAAGCAATCTTTCACAGGTAATGCGGATAGGTGTGTCTAATAACCATCCAGATTTTTGAAAATTGATTAATGTTAGTTAGGATAGCGGTATTGCCCAGTAACGCAGTTGCGGAGGTCTGATGGCAGTTGCTCCGTGTAAATACTGGTATTTAGCCGGATCTGGTTAAACTAGAGGCTGATACCAACATAGTTGGAAAAGGCTAGTATTAATGTGGTTCGTTGCCTTATATCAACATAATGTGATCACTAATCAGTTTGCCAAAAGGATCATGGAAATGTTCCATTCCATTCTAGCCCATATTTAGCAGTGGACATTTCCTGTTTGATTATGTTGATGAATTAATCTGAAGTTACTATTGCCACTTCCAGGAACCCAATATCTAGTGCATCCTGTGCTGTACGCGAGAATATCTGACAAAAGGGCCCGAATTACCAACGGATTAAATTATCGTGAAAGGGTGTTGAGTTATGACCGGCTCCACGGAAACTCGTTTAGGGGGTGAATGGGATGTACTCGTAAATACACTGCGATGTATTATGTACTGTTATTACTTGTACCGGGAATTTCATATTATGAGTGAGAGAAGCTGTGGAAGTTATGTCTTCGGAGATTGTTTGGAGATTGAGTTGAGACTTTAAGTTGAGTTTTTGATGTTTCTTGCTTAGCTATGAAGGTTATGAATACTGTCGGGATATCACAGATAATATATATTGGTATTTTTTCGATACAGGAACTTGGAAGAAGTCTACCAGCAGTTGATTTCGATAAGCCGAGTTAATTGATTGAAGTGTTGTCAAACCCGAGACAAGTACACTTGGGGCCAAATAAATTGAGCCACTCCTTTTTTCACGTGTCCTGGTTATTATTAGTTTTGGTTTCATGGATTATATACTAAGTTGACAAAAAACTACTCTCATTGTAAAGGTTATCAAAAAACCTTTTAGGATATAAGTTTCGAATTGATCTGGGGCCTAATTCTCCTAAAATAAATTGTTGTCAAACGCAATCGAACCACAACCGTCAGTCAGTTTTTGTTTTCGAAAACTTTCAAAATTATTGATTTTGTTTTTTGTGTCAAACAATAAGACAGCTTTTGAAATTGAGAACTGTCTGAATGAACGGTTCGGCCTTGGTTCGGTTGTGATTTTTCAAGATTTATTTTAGGAGAATTGGGCCCCTGTTCCATAATAGGTACCAAAAATAATAACAATCATACGCAAAAAATAGAAGTGGCTATTCCATACCCATACTATATGGGCATTAAATGATGTTGTGAAACTTGTGCATATACATTGGTAATCCACCTATCCTAGTCCAGTATCTTGTCCAATAAACAACAAAGAGATACCACTCAAACGTTTACCTCTAAATTATCGCCGGAACCAGTCAAAGACTACCCAGCGACCCCGTGTTTCTCACAAGTCAGCACAGCGCAGGCATTCATTCGATTATAATATCAGTACGATACGATATGATACGGCACGACTGTCGCTGTCGCTCGACTCCGTACATTCTGTCTCAGTGTTGATAATAATATATGCATGTTAAATAATAGTTGCTCATTTTTGCGGTGATAAAATGAGATAGATAGATAAACGAATATGTACATACAGTAATTTAAAACATACAGGGTGTAAACGAATTCGTGTACCTAATTCCTTCAAACCACAACTACTAGTGACACTGATTGACTCAGCATACTCAGTTTCTTTTCAGAATCAACAATTTTTATTTTTTTCAAAATATGTACCTTTGTACGAGTATTCTTTATCTGAGTAATTTTAGCTTCCCAAGTTAATTGACTGTGTGGAGCGATATCGCGCTAGTCGTGCCCGTCAGCTGTGTCGCCGTGCTTTTATTTATTTATGCATGGCACTGAAATTTTCTATCACTTAAAAAATTTATTTGGTAAGAAAAAAGTTAATTTTTATTTTTAATCAATTGAAATCCCGTGCGGGGTTAATCTATACCATTAATAAATCATGTGGTTTGAAGGAATTACAAGAATTCGTATACACCCTGTATAAGGTATACAGGGTGTAAACAAAGTCGTGTAATTCTTTCAACACGTGATCTACTGGTGACACAGATTAAGCCTAAAAAGTTTTTTTACGAAAACAACAAAATATTTCAAAAGACAAAACTTGGTATTCTATTTTTAAATCATTCAAAGAGCGATATCGTGCTAGTCAGCCGTCAGCAGTATCGTCGTACTTTCATTCATTAAGGTTCGGACTCCACCAAAGCGGAGACGAGACGAGCGGAGTGGAGATGTTTTAAAAAACCAATAGATTTTCGTTATTCACACACCTCGTCTCCACTCAGCTTAAGTGGATACCAATGAGCGGAGACGTATCGTATTTGTATGGCGCAATGGTAGCGGAGATGTGAGTTTTGCCTCGCAAGCTGACCACCGGCGCGCAGCGGAGAAGAGATGTGTGCGGTGCCTTTCGTGTCAGATCGCACTAAACTGTGTTCACATCCAACGCTCGACGCACGCAGCTCAGTTCCGCTCTAGTCAGCGCACATATCCACCCTAGCCAGCACACATCTCCGCTACAGTCTACCCAGTACGCATCTCCGCACAGTTTCGGTGGATACACCCTAGCTGAAAAACATCTCGTCTCCGCTTCGAACGTCTCCGCACATCTCCGCTTTGTTGGAGTCCGGACCTTATGCGCGGCATCAAAATATTCTAAACACTTAAAAAAAAGTACTTATTTTTTTTATTGAAACCTTATTAGGTAGTTTAGATACGATCCGACTTAGGGTCAAAATACACGTCCGATACTTGCTTCCGAGAGCCGGATCTGACTATCTAATCGGATTCATAAAATACATGTACGATTCTCGTGTCCGATTTTTTCTGGTCGACGACGACGCCCGGACGATGCTTACGATTCTCACATCCGATAGACTAATCGTACGTGTAATTCATGTTCAAATAAATGTATGACGCGGAGGCTTTCAGATAGTCTGATCAGACTATCGGAATCGACTATCGGAGGCAAGTATCGCACGTGTATTTGGGCTCTTAGCCGTAACGCAAGATTTTTTTATTGTATTTTTGATCGAGCTAAATTCTTTTCGTAATCAATCTACACCACTGGTGTACTACTACTGGATTCTACTACTGAGATCATGTGGTTTTAAGGAATCACACGAATTCGTTTACAGCCTGTTTATAATATAATATAGATAACAAGTACATAGATAGCGCTAACTGTTACAAAGCAGCATACTTGCTACATTATCGGACTTGAGCAAAGATTCAGATAAATATGGTCATACACGGTAATAGGAGGACTTAGAGCCCAAATATTGTGTATATTCCTTATGTTCTGGTAGCTTAACAAAATGTCTTCCCAAAGCCAGACTATATTGCCCAAATAAGACAAGATGGTTTCTGATTTGAGAATTCGAGATAAGCAATACTTAAGTATTATTTGAGTACTGAGTTGTCAAAAAAATGCTTTAAAATCCGTCATTTTTTTGACAACTTCGTACTCAAATATTACTTAAGTACTGCTCATCCCAGAATTCTCAATTCAGAACCCGGAGGTATGTCTATTCTTCATGTTACAATAATACGTAAATGCGGAAGTCTACACGTAGCCGGAATATTTACGCCCACTCAATCATAACTTCAATCTTTCCATATCAGACGAATTTCATCACCAGAACCAAGCAGTTAAACCCAATTGTAGCGGTCATTAAGCTAGTATGCCAGACGTACACAATGGCCACAATAGTGGACTTCCTCCATGGCTGGTTCCCGGAAGGACACCGACAGTTTACTCCACTATTTTTGTAATGGACTGTGTCCATTAGCAATAAATCGTTTGGATTCATGTGTGTGGGTGCGTCTAGACATCTCATCCTTTGTTTGCGATCTGTCTTAGAATGTACCAGGACTAAATGAATGGGCAGAGTAAATATTGCGTTGATGCAAATGTATGGTCTTACTGAGTTGTTTATAGCGTTGTTGTTGTTAGTTTTTGTAGTTGCTTAATGGATTGCGAAATGGGAGTAATTTACTTCTTGATTCATGTGTCAAATTCTCTAGGAACGGAAATCATTATCTTCGTTTTCTACAACGCGTTGAAACGGACAGCATAATTATTATTAACTATCAAAATGAACCAATACTATATAACTGATTAAAACCAAAGAACCTTAAGTAACTTTTACCAAATAGTTTTTCTTTTCTGTTACTCTATCTTTAGCATTCAGATAACATTATTCATTACCTTTGTTCTCGAAATCTTGCTCACCTTGAACAACAGTCCATAAATATAATTCTTGATCAATCTTTCTTATTATGTTTAACATTAGCCTCATCTGTTACATTAGCCGGACTATTACGTTCCTTACAGACTATATTTGATACGTTCCTCTTATCAGCACTTTCATTACGGCTTTGTTTAGTCCTAATGTTATGGTTTATCAATCTTTACGTCGCGGTAATGGTAATTAGAAGCTATTTGTTTGATACATTAGTGATCCCTGCAAGTTTGTCATATTTGGCATAATTATGACAAACTTATCAACTAACTTATGTAGTTTCAATAAGATTTGCAAGACTGCAAGAGTGATACATTTCACTATTTGATAATTCATATTAAGTACACAAAAATTATCAACAGCGTTTCGAGTTGAAATGGGTCCTGAACTGTAGATTAAATCTTTTTCGTGAAATCTGTTGGAGACAAATAATAATAATCTTATAATTATTTGCGATTATTAACACTGAAATCAAATAAACTCTATTAATATCTTCTCTATCTTAATGCCGGAAATATAGGAACATTTAATGCCAAGCTTTCCTCAATTATTATTGTTGCTAAAACAACTACAATAGCTTACATTTCATTAATGTCTCCGTCATTCAACAAGAAAATACAATGCCATCCCTTACATTGAGAAACAATGAAATATACAGGGTGGTAATTTGAGATGGGGCATGAAGGGCAACTACCTTAACCATTGTAGCTACAGAAAAACGTTCTTAGAAGACCACCTCTAACTTTTGGGATAATTTCAATCGGCATTCACAGATTTTGAAAAAAAAGTACAGTCAGCGAGAAAAAGGGATGTTTTCACAAAACTTTTTTATGATGCCAATCGATCCTATTTCCCTTAAGGATCAAAAGACTCTTGCGGACTAACTGAGGTTTGAGTACTAGAAACGTCAGAAATAGCAAAAAACTATTTGAGATGGGTTATTTATAAGGGCAGCTACCTTAATTGTTGTCGCTACAGGAAAATTTTGATAGCAAACTGGCCATAATTTTTGACAGTATTTAAAATTTCATAAAAAGAAATTGAAAAAAAAAATTGGTACAGTCATCAAAAAAATGGTCAGTTCTCACAAAACTTTTTTATGATGCCAATCGATCCTATTTCCCATAAGGATCAAAATACTCTTCTGGACCTACTCAAGTTAAAGTACGAGAAACGTCAGTAATCAAGAAAAACAATTTTTGTCAAAAGTGACGCTTATGCCGAAAAAAAAACTTATTTTATTTTCAAAATCTGTGAATGCAGTTCGAAATATTTTCAAAAAATATGGACAGTCTCTTATGAACATTTTCCTCTAGCCACAACGGTTAAGGTAGCTGCCCTTATAACTACCCCATCTCAAATAAGTTTTTTGCGTTTTCTGACTTTTCTAGTACTCCAACCTCAGTTGGTCCGGAAGAGTCTTTTGATCCTTATGAGATATGGGATCGATTGGCATCATAAAAAAGTTTTGTGAAAACAGCCCTTTTTCTCGCTGACTGTACTTTTTTTTCAAAATCTGTGAATGCCGATTTAAATTATCCCAAAAGTTAGGGGTGGTCTTCTCAGAACGTTTTCCTATAGCTACAATGGTTAAGGTAGTTGCCCTTCATGCCCCATTTCAAATTACCACCCTGTAGATAAACCTACGCATTAACCTTTGAAATGTCAATACGCAACTGTAAAGGTCTGCACGCCCACATTTGAAGAATGCAGTAGTAATGAGGGGTTTTTAGCTCAGCTCACTTGTTCGGCTACCATCGGCTCTTGTCGTGACTTACTCGGCTTTCGAACACGTATCCGTCACGAATTGGAAATTTTCAGTTCCTTGTGTAAAGTGCTGTTGATTGTCTGTCATTATAATATCAACGGTAAATGCTGCGTATTTAGATGCCTTCTTAATGATACGGTAGATGGCTATCTTTTAGTCAAGATCCTTCAAAAATATTGCCACATTATCATGATTTGGACGTAGTCTGGTTCCAATATATTATTAGTTTAAGGATTGCTGATACATGTTTTCCGGGAATACGTTCTCAGGTTTTGTCTCGAATCCATGAGACGTGCGACAGATACGTCTACGGAGTATCTTGCTTGTCAATTTATCTCAAAGTTCTGAGAGTGTTTCAAGGAACTTTTTTGGAAGGGTAGCTAAGGTTGGATGCCAACCAACCTTCTTATTTAATCTATTAATCAACTCTTTACCAATATACTTGTTTTTTTTATTCTTAATATTGACAAAGCTAGGGCTCTATGTATAGCGTCATACCAACTTCCCAATAATAACAAATACCTATGCAATAGTAACACTAGCATCCCCAACAATTGACATAGATATGATCAGCAATGAATACCTCTGCTGACAATGAGTGCTGAACAAAGAGCACTACGACACGTGTAGCCTGCACACTTGAGACACAAAATATAGTAAACAGAAGGATCATTTGGCGATGACAAGCTTGTTACGACGATGTCTGCTTAAAATGGTCTACTGCTAAGAATGAGTCCCTCAAAAAAGGGGTAGATATACCAGAAATCGTGTCATTTAGGAGAATTGGATTGACTGGACCGCAAAGCTAACCGTTTCGAACCCTAGGAACGCTATTCATCTCTGGCCTAGACATGATTATCATGCCATTAACCAATGGTCAGACATTGTTGATCAATGGCATTAAAACAGCTTCCACAAGTGATGATACATAAGTTCGCCTGGCGTACCTTGTGCAGTCAGCTCCGTTGCCAACCACACTAAATGGCCAATCTTTTCACCACGGCATGAACTATTCTTCTATAGCTCGTTTCGACAAAAAGTGGAACTATAGAGTGTACCACTTCCAGGTGATGTTGAAATTTGTGGAAACTGGACATTAAGCACTTTCATATTTATGATTAGTTACAGTTTACTCACGTGCATTTTTCGTTATTGCTCGATTAGTTTCGGACCCAATCGGAGTCCTTAATCATGAGCTGATCACGCGGCGAGGTCGCGAGTCGAACTAGCGCTGCACCGCGCCGCGTAGCGTTGCGCCCGCGACGAGAGGGGCGCGCTCTGTGTCGGTATTGCCTGTGCATCTTCGTCACTTGTCGTGTCTGTGTTGTTGTGATACTGGGTGCCGATGCATACCGCGCTTACTGTGTCGCACTCCAGACTTAACTCACTGTTATATGACGTAGACTTCAGAGCTGGTCTCCAGGCAGGTGGCAGTGTCCAACCACCGTCTCTATTGAAATTCGGATGACGGCTGATTTCGATGGCTTCACGTACTTTTCGCGGCACGAAATATTTCTCCTTCGCTAGTACGGAAGCCTTATCAAAACGCATGAAGTGAGCCGTGCCCGAGTTACAGACGTGTTCTGCCACTGCCGACCTAGTGCTGTCCATACTCTTCATACTACTTATGCACTATATATTAAGCACTTTATCTCTCTTCGACACTCATGAGCTGAACCGTTGCAGTCACAAATGTTATACGTTTTACTCATTGAAAACAAGTTTCAGAGACACAATTGATAAACAATAGATGCCGTTGCTGTTCCGCGGCGCTCGGACAATAGCGGAAGCGATTCGTCGCCAGTGCAAGTATACGATCGCGCTTTGTACGAATAGTGTCTTCTGGAACTTTTTATGTTCTAGTGTCATTGTGGCACTATTTGTGCGATACGTGTTACTTTGATTGGTTGAATGCTGTTGTGTAATCTCGTTGAGTGACAATATAAATAGAGCTGGAAGGTCGTTCATATTGTGCGTAGTTTTGCGACTTGCGCGTACAATGGAAATGCTTTAAATATATTTTGAGGTGATGATGGGCATAAAAACTGGGTCAAAACCAATTGAACAAAGCAATCAATAGTATTATAAATTGGTAACAATATTTTACTACCGTAAGACATCTACGTATACGTCATTGTAATACATTTTTATTATTATTTATTTATTTAAAAAGCAATTGCATAATGTACTTACATTATTATTTACTGTAGGTACTTATATTAGCATAATTACCATTGAAAGTCGCACGAATTTCGACGACTTTTCTAACTGCATAGTTCTCATCTAAATCTAAAGAGTAAATAATAATGTTAGAACCAAATAACAATGATTGTCGTACTTTTAAATATCCCTATTTAATGGCCGTACCTGACACAGTTTAGTTCAACTTTTACTTAGGTATAAACTATAAACTTAATACATTACAGCATGTACGTTTCAATTGCGACAACACTGTATGAGCTGATACAATATCTATTCTATTCCCGCTATAAATGATAAATAATGTGCACATAAATTTTAGGAGCAAGTATTTGAAATGGTCAACAATAGATATATATATTATCGACAAACTATAGCTTTCTAACTACCTCTAAATTAAACTTACTCTGTGTCCTAGGTGAATGACAAAAGCAAAATGATGCGATATGAGTATGTGACACGTTATATGAAAACTCATTGACGTTGCTGAGAGGACTGATTTGTTTTTCTGCTTTGTGAATGAATTCGCAAAAATGACATTATATTATGTTTTGCATAGTTTCAGGACCACACTACTTCACTAGGAATATCATGTAATGATAGTTGTGATAGATTGATAAATATATGTATGTTACCGGCCAAACCCGATTTCAGGACAAACTAGTTTTGCCTAGGCTAAACTAGTTCCTCCTATACGCGGTAGGAGTAACTATTATAGCCTAGTCTAAACTAATTTGTCCTAAGCCCGATGGGATAGACCAGTTTAGGCTAGGCCAAACTAGTAGATCCTGATATAAATACGCACACTCTAGGATAAACTGGTATGGCCTAGTCTAAACATTATAGTATATCTAGAAAGTCAAAATAAATAGATAAACTGATTGAAATACTCCGTAATTGGAAAAATAATAATTTTTATTAAAACCATACTGATTCGTCGTTAAAAGTTATGGATAATTGGTAATACAAACAATCATACCATAACAAATAATAAGTGTTTTTTAATAGAAGCAATAATCATATCTCAATTATTAAAATTGTTTTTTTATTTTTACAATTTTTACGGTTTTTTTTGGTGGCACTTAGAATTGGCTTATTATTTTCCAGGTGACTAATAACTTAAAAGGCGACTAAGTGTTTGCAACTAATAAAATGAGGCGAGGAGCTATAAATAATGACTTGGCGAGTAATAATGTTAGCAGGGTGGTTAAGGGGAATCCCGACATGGATAGGTTAGGTTCGAAGGGGATGACGGGGGCTAGAGTGAGCGAGCGAAGCGAGCGAACGAAGCCCCCGTCATCCCCTTCGTGTTAGGTTACTTTAAACCCTGCAGACAGAAATAGGAGCCCCGCACAGCGGGGCTCCGTCGACTTAAGCTCCACCTAGTTTGAGCGACTTAAGCTCCACCAATGATGTTTCTGAGATCACCTTTGCCTTCGTCAAATGACATGTTTGCTCAATTACTTTCGACTCTGCAAATTTTTTTTGTTTAGACTGTTTAGACTAGGCCATACCAGTTTATCCTATAGTGTACGTATTTACCTATATCAGGATCAACTGGTTTGGCCTAGGCTAAACTGGTCTATCCTATCGCGCTTAGGACAAATTAGTTTGGACTAGCCTAAACTAGTTTATCCTATCGGGCTTGGGCCAAATTAGTTTAGACTAGGCTATACTAGTTACTCCTATCACGTATAGGAAGAACTAGTTTAGCCTAGGCAAAACTAGTTTATCCTGAAATCGGGTTTGGCCGGTAACATGTATAAATAAATAAAATGTTATGCTCATGAAGAAACTTTTATATTTTATCGCATCACATCAGATATCGTATTTCTCGCTTACATAGGAATATAGACGCTATTGTATATCGAACTTTACCGTACACATTTTCGCGCCTTGAACATAAAATTACTAGCTTAATTTCCCATAATTTAACAGTTGTTAGAGATCGGTGTCAGACACTAGTGTCCATTCAATAACACGTAACGACAGACATTGCATGGACATTTCAACACGATACTCCGTTAATAGTGGGACACCGGCTTTATTACTTGGTGGATGGTGCAAAGGTTGAGAAAATTGAATTAGTTGAGTTTTGTTTTTACCCTTTTGCGTGTTATTGGAGTGAGGGGGGACGAAAGTGTTATCAACACTGTACAAACATGGAGTTATGTTATAAGCAGAGTTTTAATGCAAAATTATTAGGAACAATATAAGGCCCCAGTTCCTTCATAGTGACTTTGTTCCGTGGCTGTTATATTATTAATTTTAATGGCATTAGTACGCATGCATTTCCTGGATGGAGAAGGGAAGGTGTAATTTACACCCACTAAGCGTGGGTGACGAAGTCCCATGTCACTTAGAGGAGGCAGGGGTCTAGCAGTTAATATTACCGATTAACTATTGTTTTTCAGAATTTCTAAAACATCAGGGTTTTATTCATAAAGGAATAACACATTGCCCGACCTAGAATTCGAACCCAAAACTTCAGCTTATTGCAAACCATTGTGTGTGGGCCATCGACGAACGCTGTGAATACAAGAAGGAACTCGCTGACTACTGCAAGGGACGTAAAGCTATGCTGAATGCTGACTCTTACTCGTATAAGCACTTGATTGTTGTTGTTATGTATTAGGTATTGAATGCTCTACACATTCTTTACAACTGGTGTAGCAGACGTGCTCAGGAGATCCTGGGGCCGTCTGTTACATTACAGTTTGGCGCAAATGTAATGTAACAGACGGCCCCAGGATCTCCTGAGCACGCTATTACCACATTGCTGGACACAGGCCTCTCTCGAGTTGCGACCTCATTCAATAATAGTTTGGATACTATGGGGTGTTTGATACCCTTATGCCCATTGTGTATTAACACGTTCATTTTTAGGGTTCCGTGCCCAAAGGGTAAAACGGGACCCTATTACTAAGGCTCCGCTGTCCGTCTGTCCGTCGGTCCGTCCGTCTGTCACCAGGCTGTATCTCATGAACCGTGATAGTTAGACAGTTGAAATTTTCACAGGTGATGTATTTCTGTTGCCGCTATAACAACAAATACTAAAAAACAGAATAAAATAAATATTTAAGGGGGTTCCTACACAACAAACGTGATTTTTTTTTGCTCGTTTTTGCTCGATATTGATAACGGCAACAGGTAGACGCTTGAAATATTTACAGAATATTTAGTTAGATATAAGTATATTCAATTTAAAAATAAGTAGTTCAATTAAAATAAAACAAATATTTAGGGGGGGGCTCCCATATAACAGACATGATTTTTTTGCTATTTATATAGACTACGGAACCCTTTGTGCGCGAGTCCGACTCGCACTTGGCCGGTTTTTATTACGTAGTATCGTGTTTTATGACACGGTTTTTAACCTAATGCCAAAACCCTCGAGGGTTCACTGTTAGCGCAAACGTAATGCCGATGCCTACTGGAAGGTCTACTAACCATATGTATGGCGGCATGGCATTTGCGCTCTATGAAAAGTGTGGTGGACTCGAATGTGTTAAATTATCCACTCCGTTACTAATTCAATTCAGAACCCTAAGGGCCCTTCTCCTGTCATCCGTTTTTTCGCCGGCGCGCGGATCTGGTCCGCATGCGGGTGATAGCACGCTCCTGGCCACACGCAGGACAAAAATTTCGTTCACCGCTGCAGTGTCGTGCGTGTCGCCAGTGACTAAACTCGTGCACAAATATGAACGTTAAAAAAGTAATCATGCGTACTATGACCATGCGTGCGACCCGCGTCACAGTAAAACAACACTGAAGGCAGAAGAATGCCGCCCGCATCCGGTTAGCACGCACGCAGCCAATCCGCGTTCCGTGCGCGTGCTGCCCGCATGATAGGAAAAACATGTATGAAATGATGGGATGCGGGCAGCCTGCACGCGGACTACATCCGTGAGCGAGCGAAAATACGCATGACAGGAAAAGGGCCCCAAGCATACCTTTAATTGAGAATCACAATTAAAATTAGTACTTATTTCTTTATCGCTTGCCGCTTCTAACTTAGTCAATTTATGTAATTCAAGTCGGAACTAAGTTATCAAATATCGAAGTACTTACATTAAGTTTTATTGAAGTGTTTCTTAGTGGGTCGGTTCTCATTAGTGCAGACTATCAGTGATTTTGTTGTTCGCTTCGTGTTGCATTTGTAACTGCGATTTTATTGTTAATATATTATTAGACTAGACTATTTACAATGTAATTTAATTTTCAATTATACGTTGGTTGAGATTAGGTATCTAAACTAAAATAAATTAAACATGTTATGTACTAGCAGTGGTTTACAACATTGGTCTAAGGCCTATACTCTATCTATATAAATAAAAAGAAAAGTTCTGACTGACTGACTGACTCATCAACGCCCAGCTCAAACCCTTGGACCTAGAAAGCTGAAATTTTGCACAGAGGTTCCGTTTATAATGTAGACAAAAATAAGGATTTTTTGAAATTCAACCCCTAAGAGAGTTAAATAGGGGATGAAAGTTTGTATGGAAAATCGTCACTTAACGGGTTCAAAATTTCACGCAAGCGAACCTGCGGGCAAAAGCTAGTTTAACATAATATTCCCATTTTGACAAATGAGTCCCATTTTGCACACAGCTACAGATCGCGAGGGTTCGATTCTCTTGGCAAGTTTTTGTTACGAAATTTTCAAAAGTTGCCTGGAGTATTGTGGCCGGTAATACCAATGGGCTCGCCTCTCAACTTCGTTGTCTTATGCATCAAGAAAAACAGGCGTGATGATATAAGTAATTATACATTCCGTTTATTCAATTTAAGTACGTATAAAATTGTATCTATAAATATTAAAAAAAAACATTAAAACATTTAAAAAGATTGTAACCCACCGGCATGGTGGCTTCGGGAACAGGGTTCAAGCTATCGGTGGTCAGGGCCTCAGAGAGAGGAACTTCTCTCTACTGCTTTCTGTATCAAGCCCTTAATCCAGCCGCCCAACGAGAGCCTCTTTAGATATTAGTCGAGGCTCATACTTAATTATACATATTATTTGGACCAGCAATAATTTGTGAATGATGTACTTTATAGCTATCCCTGAAACTAGGCTAAACATGCTTGTACTGGGTGTGTGCCAAATATATACCAATATTAGCTAGCATTGCATGTGTATTCTAGTAAATTGACTAATGTAAAGTGTATATTAGGCGATCTATGTTTGTAAGTCAATAATAGAGTGTGTTTTGAACTCAGCAGTTACGACTCTTTGGTGAATTAGAGGTTTTACTACAATACCTATACAAGGTTAGTCGGAAAGGGGGTACTAATCCGAAGCCCACTTATAGTATCACTGATAACTGTTTGAAAGCAAGTGTTAAAATTTCAAAATTCGATATATTTTTTTTCCAAATAATATGATTTTTATTGTAGTTTTTTCAAAAATTCTTCATCCCTTTTTTCAAAAATTCTTCATCTCTTCTTTAGTTACAAATTCAGAAAATGGTGCTTCTAATTCATGACCCCAAATATGACCTAAAATTTAAACACAGTTGATCATAACTGGGGATAGATAGATTTTAGAGTATTTTTTTTGAGATTTTTGAACAACTGTTTCTCTTAAACTACTGAGTTTTGGGAAAAGTTGTAGAACAAAAGTTATTCATTATTATGTGTACTTTAACACCCTTTCGGATTAGTACCTCCTTTCTGACTAACCTTGTATAAATATAGCAGAGTTAATAATTGTGGATAAATTGCTTTTAGTTTTTAACCGACTTCAAAAAGAAGGAGGTTCTCAATTCGCCTGAATGTTTTTTTTTGTGTGTTTGTTACGCGATATCTCCGCCAATTATGAATGGATTTTGATTATTCTTTTTTTGTTTGGTAGGCCATACTTTAGAGGTGGTCCCATATAAATTTTATCGAAATTGATTCAGCGCTTTTCGAAAAAATCAACAAAAACAAAAAATATAGTACTTAGATGACGTTTTGGTTTGTGGTTCCCTTCAACAAATGTTTTGATGTGGACTTTCAATCTCTGTTTTAACTGTCATCACAGAAACATTAGCCAAGAACAAAGAAGATTGTATGTATTTGTAAGGAGCCGTCATGATAAGTATACATGAAAACCTATTTTTTTTTAAACTACCCAGTTGTTGGAAAGATTACAAAATAGTGTAATTTAAATTTGAGTCTTAAAGCGTGTAATTTATGGCACTAAAACGTATTTCATAAATGACTTTAAATAAACGTAAAAACCGACTTCAAAAAAAAAACTAAAAAGAGTAAAATAATTACCGTAATATAATATTATCAGTTTCAGAAGTCGGTGCAATTCTACACTGAAACAAATAAAAGCCACCGACTTCTGAAACTGGTAATTTTATGTTATAGTAATTATTTTACTCTTTTAGTTTTATTTAGAAGTCGGTTTTTACTTTTATTTAAAGTTATTCTTTGACTAGGTCGCGTTTGATTTACGTTGTACCTGCGCAGACAGGATCTAAGATGTAGCACAGGGATCCAAATAACAAAGATATAGAAGAATTGCCCTAAACCTCTCTGGCTGTCACATACACACGACGGAACACAGTAAATTGCTTGGCGCCGGACTTTAATGTTCAGGTGGTAGCTAGCCAGGTGGACCGTATAGATCCCACCAACAAGCGTACTGGGTTTTGTTGAATGTTAAAACACGCGTCTATTCCTAGCGTGCGGTGAGGAAGTTTTATATTCTAGCTCGTCCTCGCACGGAATATAAAAATGACGAGGTTTTTTAATGAACTTACTTGCACATACATATTTCTCGCTCTCTATAAGGAGATGCGGTTTCGGTGTCTAGGAACTGCTGCTCTAAAATGTTTACTAGTAAAAAATAAAAATACCGTTACATTTCATACAAAAGTGTTATTACAAGCAGTAGCATGAAGGAAGTGGCTCGTATACTACAATCAGGGTGACAAGTCTGCGTAATGCAACGTTTATTGGTGTGTGGGGGCGCGGAGACTACCGCATAACGCACTTCTTTGTCCGTATTCCGGTGTTCACTTTTATTCAAAGACAGATTTATTTTAATTTGCTCTGTATTTTACGCTGTGTTAGATGTATTGCTTAGGTCGGACACAATTCATGATATCAGCTCGCAGACGTCCAAGACTGATGTTCATAACATAATTATGCACAGACCATATTCTTTCCTTTTGTCTGCTTGTAAATGGCCCTTGCGGAACATTTGTACGTAACCGAGCAGTTATTGGCGAGACCTGAAAGGTCTCCAGGCAGTGGTGGGGAAGTAAAATACTTAACCTAAGCTAACTACTTTTACTACACTAACATCATAACTAAGGTTAAGTAAGGGCGACCCCTAGTGGGGGTCGGAACTCGGCTTAGGGCGTTGCTGGCGGGCGGTTGGGAGGTAAACAGCTTGATGAGGGCTGAATTATCGTTGTGAACAATATCAAGCGTAGTTGTGAGAGAATATCGTCACGATCACCAAATCGAAATACAGTTTGTCAACTTGAATCTTTAATGATACCCGCGGCAAGAGAGTGATCTGTTTTATCTGAAACCAAGACCGGAAGACGGTGGTTAACAAAATACTCTTGAAGGTAAGACACCAAAAGATCAGCAGAGGTATATTTTTGGCCCATTATTAGAGAACATGACGATATTTACAATAAATATTGTAGGTATTTATTAACTGGTCGACTTACAAGTGGTTCGTTACGTAAACTTCCTAAAGGTAATTGAACCACAAAATCAATGCGACAGCAGAAGCAACAAATCGTGTTAAATTATTCAAAGAAAAAAACCAAGACCGTAATATTTGCATACGAACACTTCATAAACTCGTTCGGTTCGGGTCCCGCCCACGCGGTACACTCAAAAGGGTCGTTATTGTTATATTAACAAAGCACATAATCCTTTGACAGCCTCTAAAAGTAAACTTGCAGGAGTGGAACTCAAAAATACCAAATTAATTGGTTCCATTTTTGAAAATCGAGCCACGTAATCTTGAACCTTATAGCTTTGGCTTAAGAGTCAATTATTTCTAAATTTTGGAGATATAAGGGTAGAGGTAGACTGGCGGTTGTATATGAGTGAAATAGTTAGTGTTGCCGCGTGAGTGCAGTGTAAATTTGCCGATCTCGTTGTGTGGCAAGCCCGTTTATATCGTACCCTACAGATGGGTTTGTGATTTGTTTTATTGATATTGCCTTATGTTTTGGTACGAGTACCTTTATCTGGAGTATTCTCGTATTGTGGGTTTTATCTGGAGAGGACGTCAAAGACCGGCTTGGGACATGAAATGTGTATCATACCTACTTTGTCATGTCATGCTTGTAAGAATAAAAGTAAACTACTACATATCGCTCATTTTGCGAAATGCATTTTTTCTAAGAAGTTCGAATTGCTTTAACAAGATTTTGTGTGAGCTTAATATTGACCTATTCTGCACTAATGCAAGCACAGCAAAAAGGCTATTAGCCAAACAATTTTTTGGTGAAGAAGTATCCAATATCGGCACTTAACTTTAAACAAATCTAAATAATTATGTCTTTATAGAATTAACCTTATTGTATAACTTAAGATATATGAATGAATTATTTTACAATACTTAATCGGTATTGGTATCTATCTGTGGAGGCTTGTTATTGGCAACTTGCTTATGTTCTTTTTGTTTCCATAATGTTATGAGTTTGTAAGCCTTCTTAAAAGTAAATAAATAATTAGAAAAAAAACTAATTCTAATAAATTTTGCGATAAGAACGTGTTAAGTCCGATAGTCAGATTTTTCAAAACTTTCGATGGCGTTTTCTGAAAAATCCGGTTATCGGACTTAACATGCCCTTGTCGCAAATGAGCGATATATTAGTTTAGCTAACATTGTGGAGCGTGAGGTTCGATTCCCAGGTCCCAGGTACCCACAACAAAGTGTTTATGTAAGGAGATTCAGAGAGGTTCAGAATTGTGACCAAAAAATGGCAATAAGCTCGTTCCATATAATACAAGATAAATAAAAAAACATAAAATTACTTTTCTTAACGATACAAACTTTTTATCAAACTCCGGTCAACCGAGCCAACAACTTAGCAACTTGGAAACGTAATTCAAAAAGTAATCGTGCCCTACCTTGAAACACTAACTAATTTAGTACACACAACTTCAAAATAAAGTTACCCTCGGCAAGTTTGAAATGAAAATTTTACCGAACAAATGTTAGTTTCAAGCCTCCGCGCTGTAAACAAAGTGGAATAACGAAATAAGCGGCTGTTGAAATTGTGGGGACTTACATTTTTATATTTTACTTGGTAGATCGTCGGATAACTTTTATCTAAGGAAAAAAAGAGTCAGCAAGAATGTATACAAGGTTAGTAGGAAAGATTGTACTAATCCGAAAGGGTGTTAAAGTACCCACAATAATGAATTACAAGTTTTGTTCTACGAGTTTCCCCAAAAGTGAATAGTTTAAGAGAAATAAGCGTTCAAATATTTCATTAAAAAATCGCTAAAATCTATCTATCATCAGCTATGATCATCAGCTATGATGTATTTACATTTTAGCTCCATTTTCTGAATTCGTAACTAAATCAGGAATGAAGAATTTTTAAAAACGCTGAAATAAAAATCATTTTGCATGGAAATAAAAGACGAAATTTTAACAATCGCTTTAAAAAAGTAATTGGTGATACTATATGTAAGTGGTCCGCGGATTAGTATCCCCTTTCCGACTAATCTTGTAAAACCTTCTTGAATATCAATAACGACCACTCATGGGTCAATAGAAAGCTATTGTACCCCAATTTTAGTATATTCTATCACTTATAAATTAAATCATAATATTTATCTATCTTAATGCTTTAGTACTTATTCTAAGATCTTAATAATAATTGTTTGCTGCACCGAACGACGTCATTACGTCGGCGCCGGCTGTCGCTGAAAACCAGCGCTGGGGCTCTGTCTTGCATAGGGTCGCAGCATAATGCTGAGCGATAGCCGTTTTGCGTGGATATGACGCATGTTTCCCTCAACCTTCTTATTTTTTGTTTTTTGTGTTTATTTTCTTTTTGCGTCATGTTTACCGCAAATAAACGTATTTTCTTTTCTTTCTTTCTTTCCAATACTAATTATGGTGGCTCATTTCAAATCGCAGTGAGCATAAAACTATAGCGTTGTTGTATAGTGCTGCATTCCTACGATCTGTTCAGCCTAGCCTTTTCCCGCAACTATGCTGGGCTCAACTTCTAGTCAGCTACATACCACTATTTTACACGGAGCGATTGCCATCAGACCTCTGCAACCCAGTTACTGGGCAATGCCTATATCCTAAAGTTAGACCGGTTGTCAGAGTTTTTGGGCTTCTGACTACTAGTTAAGACTATCATAGGTATTCGTATGACACCCCGGACCGATGGTTTAACGTGCTCTCCGAGGCACGAGGGGTCACTAACTCTGCTGGAATATAAAGCTTAGTTCTTAGGGCTCTTTCAATTTAGACGTTTCGTGTCGGACCGCTGCCGCACGTTTACCGTGCCGCTGGTTATAACCCGCTGCCGGGCCGCTGCAGTGCGGTTGCAGTCCGACACGAAACGTCTAAATTGAAAGCGTATCTGACTGCCGTGCGTTTGTATGCTAGTAATGTTTTATATACATATATTTGACAGCAGTTAAGCCATGGGCTTTGACGAAGAAACATTACTGTTAGTGCTCTTGTTGAAAAACATCAAACAGAAACAAAAACGACGCCCCCGTAAAAGAGCATCACCGATGTTTTCGTTAACATGCAATTTTGGTGATTTCCATAATCTTTACCCTTGGTTAAAACAAGATCCAAGCAATTTTTTTAATTACCTAAGAATGCCTATAGAATGTTTCCACGAATTACTTGAATTAGATAAAAGTAAAATTCAACGGCAAAAAACTATTTTATTTCCGTGCGATTACTGTATTTGTCGCTTTTGGAGTTCCTTAAAGTAGGACGTATTTAAATTTCATTTATAAATTCTTCCACGTTTATATCATCCATTTTAAGCAAAAAAATAAATGAAAATTCGATGAAATTAGCTCTCACGTCTATTCACCGCACTATTCAACAGCGAAAAGAACACGTGGAGTTTGCGATGTTGCCGTCCTGTTGTCGAGCGTTCGCTGTACCGACGCCGCACTGTTGCCGTACCGCGCGCTTTGTATGAAAACAAGCGACCGTCCGTGCGCAATACGACAAACGCACCGCTTCGGTACCGCAGCGGTCCGACACGAAACATCTAAATTGAAAGAGCCCTTAGTGCTTTTATAACTATCTGTGCAAAGCAATACCTACAATATTCTACTCAGACCCACCCTGACAAAATTATGAGTAAAATCGTAACTTTCTCGCCAATATTAAATCTGGTATTACCACTAAGCAGAGAATCTGTCACCAGGAGCTTATAGTGGAGAATTTAGTGAAGATAAATAAACTAGAAAGACTCATGCCCAACAAAAAAGGAATTTAATTCGCTCTTGACTGTTTAAAAAAAACATGAGTGTTCTAAAAAATCCATAAGTGTGAAATTGCAGAAAATTATTGCAGGGCAACGATGATACCTGGGATTTCAGAAATTCCTAGGGATAACACGAAATCCCGGATGGAGCCGAAGATTCGAAAAGTTAAAGTCGTCTTTCTGAAAAAATCTAGTGATTTGACATAATGCTAATCTATTTTCAGTGTCGTGTTGGTTCACTATACTGATTCTATTAAATATCAAAAAAAGAATACGTTTCTAGAATAAAACAAAATTCTAAATTAATCATACAAATGTACTTAAATAAAAACAAAATGTCTAATGCGGATAGTCTTTATCGATTTCTGAAACAAAGGTCAATAAAGTGAGTCAGCTGCTTCAGTTCCCGTCTATGAAGCAAATCAAGTTACAGGCAACACGCTGTCTATCAATCATCATACCTATATTAATGTACGTAAAGTTCATTTAGGCTTTGAAGGTTTTAAATGGTGAAATAATTATGTTGGAGAAAAAAATTTTTTTTTTCGTCTTCTTCGCGGTTGTCTTTTAACGCACCTGATGGTAAGCGTACACAGGGTCTAAGATGAAACATACGAATTCAAGTAGCAAAGATATAGAGGGAATACTCCATATCCCTCCAGCTCTAACATACGACAGAACACGCTAAACTGATGGCGCTAGATTTTAAATTGAAGGTGGCACTGGTAGCTAGTCAAGTGAACCGTATTAATCCTACCATCAGTGGTGGATTTTGTTGAATTTTAAGGCTGATTTACACGACGCCAGTTTCTTGAAGCCAGAATCAGAGATAGCATGAGAGTTGGTTCAAGAAACTGGCGTCGTGTGTATTCCGAGCGTGCGGCGAGGACTAATCCGTCCCCACACAGGTATGTAAATTAGAAAAAACTTAATTCAGTTTAGAAGCAATTTATTATGAATTAAGGACTGTAGTAAATTGAGCCGATCGATTAATTGATGAAAATATTACGACGTAATCGACCCCAGAACAGTTGGTAATGCAAAACTACAACAGATAAGAAGTCTTCATTATAACATCATCATACCATCACGCCTGTATTCCCCGAAGGGTCGAAGGGGATGAAAAGTCTTATTTATCTACCTATATCATAGTAATCAGTTGAGTAAAGATTTGCAAAAGGTAATTCTTAATTCGAAATAAGAATAATCTATCGTCATAGTTATTTTAAACCACAAACCTTAACATTTAATTTCATGCTTCGTACTTCAAAAATTACTGACCTCACATACAAACTTATTTCATTATTGTGAGGCTTTATACATTACTACACTATTTTATCTTATTATCCATACAATATTTATATCGTCATAGTTATAATCACGGCGTAGCGACAACTAGCAGGAAAATATTAAATGTACAGATTTAATTAATACGCAAGAATATTGTATGTATCTCGACACCTCTAAGTGCGTTACATTATCTAAAACGAAAACAAAAGTGAACTTCCTCGGGTATTGTTAAGAGTCGACACTCGACGGGGCGGCGACGTACTTGACACGCGCCTACGCAGCCGCTGCAAACAATCACATGCACATAAATCGCTTTACGAATCAAATTCACCGCGTCGTCACATACACCGCTTTTATGTAGTGATGCTCATCAATGTTACCTCATTTATTTATTTACCTGCTTGTGTGTTTCCCAGCAAAGAACAAACCACCCCCTCTCGACCAAAAAACTATACTAACAGTCTTGAATTCTTACATTTGTTTACCAGTAAAATGTCACAATAACATCACAGCAAACCAAAAACCCTGAGGTTTGTCTGGAATGCTGTACATTCTGCTTAAAATTTATCATTAATAAGCAACATCAGTAGTTAAAAATAATCTATCATTATAGCAAAAATAACTAACAATATTTGCGGCAAACGACACCTCTGCTACAAAGCTAGCGATACCTCTGCTACAAAGCTAGCGATACCTCTGCTACAAAGCTAGCGATACCTCTGCTACAAAGCTAGCGATACCTCTGCTACAAAGCGAGCGATACCTCTGCTACAAAGCGAGCGATAACTCTGCTACAAAGCTAGCGATACCTCTGCTACAAAGCGAGCGATACCTTTGCTACAAAGCTAGCGATACCTCTGCTATAAAACGAGCGATACCTCTGCTACAAAGCGAGCGATACCTCTGCTACAAAGCTAGCGATACCTCTGCTACAAAGCCAGCGATACCCCTGCTCCAAAGCGAGCGATACCTCTGCTACAAAGCTAGCGATACCCCTGCTACAAAGCTCGCGACAGACACTGGGGAAGCAGAGTTCTTTCGGAAAAGAACACACATCTGCAAGATTATATAGTTATTATTTAGCATTTTGCATGCTGTATAGAATGGATCAGATCCTCTCTTTTTATTGGGTGGTAAAAAAAACCTAAGGAACTTCTGGTTTAACGATAGTGTGAAAGTGATCTCCATTTCGGTAGGTCATTATTTAGAGTCAACGGCGCGGCGACGTACTTAACATGCGCCTACGCAGCCGCGGACAATGCGCACGCGCTCGTATATCGCGGTATTCACTGCTTTTGTTAGGAACACGGTGTAAATGAATATTGGTGTTACGTGGACAAAATTAATACGTACGTCAAAATATTTTATGTGTAGCTAATTACTAATTAAGATTCTGTGTTTTACGTAAGAAATATCCTGGCAAATCTGGGTACTAATCTACACTTGGGAGCAAATAAATCGAGCCACTCTTTTTTCACGTGTCCTGGTTATTAGTTTTGGTTTCAATGAATTTTATAGTTCAAAATACAAAAAACTATCCTCATTGTAAAGGTTATTAAATAACCTTTAGGGCCATATATGTTTAGAATTGATCTGCTCCATAATACCAAAAATAATAACAATTATACCTAGGTGAAAAATTAAAGTGGCTCGATTTATTTGCTCCCAAGTATAATTAACAGGTATAAGCCTCCTTTAAATGTATTCAATGTTTAAGCTCAAATCTAATATTAGATTAATCAGCCCATTATTATATTAGCCCCTGTCCCCGACGCTGGGCAAAAGAAACTTCTCTGAATAAGAAGAATTAAAGTGAGAATGTCCATCACGCTGATCTTGTGCGGGCTGGCAGACTTACCACTCACCATCGAGAACTTTATTATCCATACTAATATGATAAATGCAAAAGTATCTGTCTGTCTGTGATGCTTTCACGCTTATATCGCTGAAACAATTTTGGTAAAACTTGGTACAGAGATAGTCTGGAGCCTGGAGAAGGACATAGGCTACTTTTATCCCGAAAACGCGATAAGCGCTATGTCTCTTATCGCGCCGCGAGCGGCCTCGAGTCTATAATAAATACATAGTCATCATCTGCCTAGCCTTTTCCCAACTATGTTGGGGTCGGCTTCCAATCGAACCGGATGCAGCTGAATATCAGTATTTTACATGGAGCGACTGCCTATCAGACCTCCACAACCCAGAAACTGGGTAATACGATACTCGTGGTAAGACTGGTTGTCAGACTTTCTGGCTTCTGACCAACAGTAACGACTGTCAAAGATCTACAAATGACAGCCGGGACCAACGGCTTTACGTGCTTTCCGAGGCACGGAGGAAACTCGCTATGGTAAATGGTCACCCATCCACAGACCAACTTCGGCAAGCGTGGCTTAACCCGGAAGATCGGTCTATGCGGCTGTAATTATTTAGCCACGAGCTCCTCATATTAAATACATAGTATGTTATATAAATAAAGAAAATGGGTCGTTTATTCTGATGAATGCGACGATGACGTAATGTTGTCCCTGTCAACGAGGGTGACAATGCCAGGTATATAACATTAATACAGCTAGCTCATCATCATCATTCAGCCAAAGCCAAGGGGGTTTTGCCATAATCGCCGCGCTTGGCAGGCGGGTTGGCGATCGCAGTATGGTTGTTAAAGTACTCAGAGAATGCTGCTGTCCATCCTCAAGTGAATTCCTTAGTCGCCTTTTACGATACCCATGGTAAGAGATGTGGTTCCGGCCGTGGTTCTGTCCATGGTCGGGAGCGAGAGTGCGTGGGAAGCCGTCACCTCCTTTTGCGAGGTGATAATGGCAACCAAGGAGGGAGCGGAGAGGGAGAGAGAGGCGACCGCCACTCTCCCTTCCCGCGCCAGATGCACCGGGCGCCGCCGGGGGGCCCGCGACGATCTCCGGCCACACTAGCGTGTGGCCTGCGAGTGACGGGTTAGGCAACCTGTCGCCCGACCCGTAACAGGCCTGAGAAGGCGGCGCGCAGGGTTCCGTGCGCGCCTCTCAGGAGGACGTGGGGCAAGGCCCCACAGAAGGAGACGTCCGCCAGGGGCTGGCGGATCGAGGCCTGCCAGGGTCGCGGTGCATGCAGCTGCGAATCCCGCGACCCCAGCCAAGTGTCAGGAGAAGGAACACCGTGGGTTTTTAGCCGGTAAGAGTCCGGCATAACCCTTCGCCTTCCCCGGGCGAAGGGTATCCATGCGGATTCTCTCACGATAAAAAAAAAACAAAACAAAAATGGTAAGAGATGTGGTAGTGCTATTCTTTACGCTCGGCACCACACCAACTACTATTAATACAGATAGCTATTGATTTACAATTTTGAAATACAATTGTAGAAACACAAATACCCATCAATCATCATCCCCCTTTCAATAGTTACACAATTCAATCTGAACTAGCCGTCCAACTTAAACTTGATCTAACTTTCTAGACGCAGTGCTTTCCTAAGTATTTTCTGTGTGTCTAATGGAGCATTCTCACCAAGCGAACGGGTTCGATAGTTATAAAAGGAGCGGGTTTTCTCAACTGCTGTCTATCTTATTTTATTTATGGGTGATCTAGTCGTATTTTAGTATGCCTAAGGCAAAGAAAGCAATATTTTTCATTACTGAGTATTCAAAAGTGGAGCCAATAACACGACGTTTTTTAACCCCCGACGCAAAAAGGGGGCTATGTGTGTCTGTGTGTCTGTCAGTCTGTGTGTCTGTCTGTCTGTGTGTCTGTCTGTGGCACCATAGCTCCTAAACGGGTGAACCGACATAGGTGCAGGTTTTTTTTATTTAAAAACTGGTTTTCTAGCTGTAGTTCGTAGACATGTTTTAACAAAATCGGTTCAGCCGTTACAGGGTCATCAGCTGTTTTGTTATTTGCGTTGGGGGTTTTTAAATTTTAGTTTTATTTACTAGGGTAAAACTCGGTAATACGCCCCAAGTGACAAAACGCCCCACCACTCCAGCACTCACACTATCAAAGCTGCGCCGCTCACAACTAGACGCGCGGAGACCCACTAGTAGGCGAACAACATGGCCGACGTGTGCACGTAGTTTGTGATGTCCGTTTAAAAAATATTGCAAAATCTGTATTTATTGGAGTGAAATAATTTGCGGTAAGTTTCTAAGAAATTCATATAAATTGATACTTTTAGATTCTGTGTTATAATGACCCACACTGTCGTAAAATAGATGAAATTACCTTTATACTTTTATTTTGTCGAACGTTATAACCTTGAATCTACTGCTTTGACCTCGGTGGGGCGTATTGAAAATCAAATTTGACAATATGCTCCTAAGTCAATTTACAAAACGCCCCAATATTTGAACTGTGTTAAAGTATTTTTTATCGCGTGTTGTTATTTCAGATTATGTCTCGGAAGTATCAAAGAACAACACTACGAGCATCATGGAGTGCAGATGACTTAGACAAAGCCATGCGCAGTGTACTTAGCAAAGAAATGGGTGTTAATGAGGCATCCAAAAGCTTTGGCATACCATCTCGAACCCTAAGAAGACACATTTTATCGGGAAAATCAAAGGGCCCTCTAGGACGCAAACCAGTATTTTCTGTAGAACACGAAAAAAAACTGGTTGCCCATATAAAGAAATTGGAGAAAGTTGGATTTGCCCCTGATAGAAAAGATGTTAAAGAAATGGCATTTCAACTTGCTAGGAAACTCAATATTAAAAATCCATTTTCATCAAGTTCAGCATCAGCTGTAAATGTCTGGTTTTCGGGATTCATGGCTCGCAACTCAGAATTAAGTCAGAGAAAAGGAAAGTAATTGCCGACAAAAAAAAGCCAGCAGCTGGAAAATTAAAGCAGACTAAGACCACAAAAAGAACTAAACCTATCGAAGAAAAAGATGGTGATAAAAAGAAACAAGAAAAAGGAGGTAAAAAGAAGCCAAAGAAAGTGTCTGTCAAAAATAAGAAGAAGAAAAAAGTAAGCTATTCATCCTCTTCTGAAAGCAATGATGAAAATGAGGGCAGGGTAGATACTTCTGAAGAAGAAATCTCAGACGAACATGACGACATTATCAGATGCGTGGAATGCACGGAAGATTACTATAATACAAAATCCACAGAAGATTGGATTCAATGCCTGTCTTGTTTAGCATGGTTACATGAGTTTTGTACCATGTATAACCCTATGTGTAATGGGCGTGAACGTAAAGCCAAAAAAGAAGCTGTTAAGAAAAATAGTCTAAGTTGTTTTTATTGTTTAATTTTAAGATTATTGCGGAATTAAAACTTATAAGACTGATTGAATCTCAAACGGAAGCTAAATGTTATGTTATTGTGATAATTACAGAAGGTACCTTTTATTTTGTTTTTCTTTACAATAATCTATTTAGTTGATTTAATTTTATTTTTTTATTTATTTAATTCAGGCATCAAGGCCCATAGAAAATACATATTACAATACAATAATATAAAATACTATACATAAACAATATAGTTGATTTAAGTACATAAAGCTTAAGTTTTATTCAAATGTTTATTTAAAAAGTCTGATTTGATAAAGAGACTGAGTAACGGCCTCTTATTATCCTAAGTTAAGATTAAGAATTAGTTTTTGTCAAAACAATTGTTGTTATAGTTTAAAATATGCAAAAATATATGATTAATACACTGGGGCATTTTATAATATGAGTGAGTCGTATTAGCCAACGATCACATTACAAAACGCCCCACCTAAGGTTTTTCTAAATAATAAATATTATTGTATCCTTAGTTCCTATTATCATTATCACTTGTGGTATTATTGTTAAAATACTAAATATTGTTCCAAAATAAAAAGTTTGATTATATCTTGTTAGATTTTTTATATCTTACAATTTTAAAAAAAGTGGGGCGTTTTACCGAGTTTTACCCTAATAGCAGAAGAATAAATAGGTACTAATGTGAAGTACAGCTATGAGATTCTCTTTTAAGCGAAATTCAGACTACGCTATAATATAGCAAATATTGTATAGCACAACGATATCGCTCAGCATACATTTTATATGGACACGTTCACACAACGCTATGCTCTAAAGTATTGGTTTGCCGTACGCGATATTCTTGAGCGATTCTCAGAGTTAAATTGTACGAGTCTCCGGTCCCCGGCCCCGCCTCACTTGTACCCCGTCCGTCGCTCGACAGATCGCCGTCAAATACCTTGCTATACATAGTAGACCGGCTTGCGATATAGCGAATAGTGTGAACGTCATGCAAGGTTAGTCGGAAAGGGGGTACTAATTCGAAGCCCACTTATAGTATCGCTGACGACTGTTGAAAGCAAGTGTTAAAATTTCAATATTCGATAAAAAAAATCCAAATAAAATGATTTTATTTTAGTTTTTTCAAAAATTCTTCATCCCTGCTTTAGTTACAAATTCAGAAAATGGTGCTTCTAATTCATGACCCTAAATATGACCTAAAATGTAAACACAGCTGATCAGAACTGGCGATAGATAGATTTAACAGTTTTTTTTTGAGATTTTTGAACAACTGTTTCTCTTAAACTATTGACTTTTGGGAAAAGTTGTAGAACAAAAGTTACTCATTATTATGTGTACTTTAACACCTTTTCAGATTAGTACTTTATGACTAACTTTGTATAGTTATAGTTTATGACGCAATATACTTTACTAAATAGCGAAGTAGTATAGCGTAGAAACTGCGCTATAGAATCACATCACTTCGGCATCGCTGCGTTTGTAGACGAGTAAGCGTCGCAGCGCTGTTGCAGCGAGACGTGTTTCTATTAGAAATTAATACTGCTGAGCTTTCTCGAGTAAAGGCGCTAGTAAAGCATGTGTATTTTGATGTTAAACTATCTAGTTAAGTATCAGGTATAACTTAATGAATGTATTATATGTTGTATGTATACTGCAGCAAATCCCAAACGAGTCCAACATTGTGGTCCCCTCAGCGATACATCACCGCCTGCGCATCTCCCGCCGCTCTAATTACTGAAACACCGCATTCGACGGGCACCGCTAAATAATCAACTGTTGTATACAGGCAGACAAGTACGTTACCTTCTTCGGACAAGGCAATAGACAGGGCTTATAGTGTAATTTATGTAAGTTATCTCCACGGTATACGGAATTGAATTTAATATAGTTAAATTTAAACATAAAGAATCGTTTCTACAGAAAAAGAAACGAGGAAATTAATAGTATTTTCCGGGAGAAACGCATGCACTATTAGTATGGTTCAGAAAATATTATTTGCCCTGTTTCCTGAATATTTCCTGAACTATACTGTTGCGGACGGCAAGCCTAATTTCAACTAAGACGTAAACAAGGTCATAAAATACGTCACAATGTATAGAACAAGATGACTACTAGCTATAGACAGTGGACCATATAGCCACAGCTAGCTACAGTAAATAGAACAATTTGAGAAAATATAATGGTAAATGAACATTACCGGGGGGTTACACCATACACTACTTGTGCCACCCTAAATGGTACCTAAGCAGGTGCATCCGCCGGCATTTTGGTCGGCACTCATTCTACGCTCCAGGAACCTATACGAAGAACTGAACCCTGAACCCCTGAAGCCCAGCAGCCCTGAAGCCCTGAAGAAAGAAGAACGTATAGTCGATTCGTATTAGAATGAGTGCAAAAGTTTTTAGTGTAAATAACATAAGTTTTGTTTGAATAAATACGGCAAGTGCCTTTCACCAAGTCAATTGTTTTACTGGTTGTCCTCTACAGCCAGTCGTTGTGGTCCTACGAAGCCGGATCGAAGAATCAGTTAAGAAGATTTGAAGATCCAAGAACAGGGTGCCAGGTGCTCAAGATTGTTGCTGTCAGGGGTTCAAGATTGTTCCTGTTGGAGGTGCCGGGCGTACAAGAACTGTTCCTGTGTACGTGCCGGGCGTACAAGATTGTTCCTGTGGAGGTGCCGGGCGTACAGAACTGTTCCTGTGGAGGTGCCGGGTGTTTCAAGACTGTCGTCGTTGATACATTCCTATTTCTTTAAGCGGGTGGACCGCGGCTCTGTGTCTCTAACCACCTAACGGTGTCAAACGGTTAGAGGCCAGAGTTAACGCCGTTCAAGGCGGTGTGGTATTGTGCGATACCACCGGTTCGTCAAGAACGCCTTTTTCAAGGCGCGAACCGAACTAGTACACTACGCCGGTAAGGTCGTGTGTGGTGTGGGGGCCGGACTGTAGGCACTGCCGAAGGGGCTGGGTATTTCCCACCGGTCCCCGAGCGCCCCACAGTACGCACGATCCTCTGCTGGGTAGATCCTACCTGTCCAATCCTGCACGTATCCATCCCTGGCGGAGCGTATCCCGGTCAACCCCGGACCCTCCAAGAGGACTGATAGGGCTGTTAGGGCTGTTAGGGGGCGTCAAATGCCGAAGATGCCGACCACAAGGAGCCAAGCAGCCGAGGACAAGACAGCAAGAGTGTACGAAGATCCCCCCGCGTCCCCGTCCGCACAAGCATCCGCGTCCGCATCCGTGTCCGCACCGACCGGTACCACGTCGCGCGCGCATACCGAACCGAACCCCCGCGTGCCCGCGTTACCCGCACAGACAAGAATAGACGCCAGCATAGCCGCAATGACGTCACGCGCCGCCGCCGCCGCAGCCGCTGCCGCCGCGCCTGACGCAAGAGAAGAGAGGAGATCGAGAGCGCCGTCCGTGCGCTCTCAGAGATCGACTGCCAGCGCTGTTGCCCGAATACGACAAGCAGAATTCGAAGCCCAGGAACGTCTAGCCGAAATTCAAAGGAAGGAGCTGCAATTGGAAGCGGCCCTTATCAAGAAGAGGCTAGCTTTGGACGTAGCCACTATACGGGAGGAGACAGACCGTGAAAGCGTCATCGCCCGTGAGACAATAGAAGTGGACAATCGAATCGCTGATTGGCTGAAGAACGCTCAGTCCAGAGGGGATGAACTACCCCACATGACGCCATATGAAGAGATGTCATCTGCAGTCCGCGCCTCGGCCCTGTGCGAACCACGGGGGGAGCGTACCGAACGCGCACCGCAGACCGAACGGCATCGCGAAAATGACGACAACAGAGCAAGATATCAGCGCGAGAACGAAGGGCAGCGATCACACCACTCTTTTTACAAGTATGCACCGCCGCCGAGGCAAGAACAAAGAGGAGTTACGATCGAGACTCCGAGACGCAGAGATAGATCACCTACACCGGGACGATCACGAGAGCGAGGAACAGATAGATTAGCCGAGGTGTTAGAACGAATGGTTATTAAACGCCCGCCGCCCAGACAAGCGCAAGAACTGCCCATCTTCAGCGGTGCTCCGAACGAGTGGCTACTATTCCGAGCAGCGATGCGTGATTCAACCAAAATGTATGGCTATACACAAGCCGAGAACCTAGCGCGTCTACGAACATGTGTAAGAGGCGAAGCAAGAGAATTAGTAGCCGCCTTGTTGTATACAGCTGCCGACCCCGCAATCATAATGCAGACACTTGAACAATATTACGGCCGCCCAGAGATTATTATTGATAAAACGTTGAACGATATAAAGAAGTTACAGCGACCCGGACCAACGGCCAGTGAACTAAATACGTTTGCAATACGACTTCAAAACATAGTCAGCGTACTCACTTGTATAGATGAGAAAGGGTACCTACAGAATCCTATGTTGGCTCGTCAAGTGACCGAGAAGTTAAGTCCGCATATTAGAGCGAGATGGTGCGACTACGCAGAAGAGTACGGAAGCAGGAGCGAGCCAGAGATTGTCACTCTGTCTCGCTTCCTCATGAGAGAGGCTGATCGCGCCATACGTTTTTCCTACTCGTCTGCAGCAACCGGAACAAAGGAGCCAACACGTAGTGCGCCAGCAGCTAGACCTAGCTACGGTTCGCCTAAAGGCCTAGAAGGCAGGAAGCGAGGCGCAGCTGCTTACGCTGCAACCGAAAACAAAGACGAGAAGATGTGTCTGTGTTGCGGGGCCGAACACGATACAGTAAAATGTAGAAAGTTGGAAGCGATGACGGTACCACAGAGATGGGAATGGGCAAAGGAAGCGCGCGTATGCTTTCGTTGCCTGGGTAGCCGTCATCGTCGGATGAATTGCACTGCCAAGAAGTGTGGTGTAAACGAGTGTCGCCATCCACATCACGTGTTGTTGCACGGAACGCAGCAAACCGCGCTAGGAGGCGAACAACAAAATAACGTAGTCACCGCGTCGGCTCACGCCGTAATGTCAACTGGCGCGGTGCTATTGAAAATATGCCCCGTGATAATTCGAGGGCCCGATGGACTGGAAGTGGAGACTCACGCCTTACTCGATGAAGGATCTACGATTACTCTGATCGACGAGGAAATCGCTAGAAAAGTGAACGCGCATGGAACGAAATGCGCGCTGCGATTGCACGGATTAACGGCAACGCGGCAGGAACCAGAGAGTCAGAGCGTGGCATTGGAGATAAGGGGAGCACGATCAAGCTTCCATCCGATACAGGCGCGAACCGTCAAAAGTCTCAACATTACCAGTCAAGCGATCGCAGCTGAGTGTTTGAACTATAAACACCTACAACAGCTACCACGGAACGAGGTCTGCTATGGAGAAGCACGACCGCGCATACTATTAGGCGCAGATCATTGGCACCTAATAGTATCGCGAAAGCTCCTGACCGGAGCAAGGAACGAACCGGCCGCATCACTAACAGAGCTAGGATGGGTAGTGCACGGTACGGTGCCACGAACTATAGTGGCGAAGGAAGACCCAATAGATGGCGCCACAGTGCTACACGTACGTGCGCCTCAGCATAGAGAACGATTAAGAAATGATGAAGAGCTACATGACTTAGTCACGACGCATTTCGCAATAGATGCGCTAGGAATTTCGAGTAAAAATAAACCCGTCAAGGAAGACGAACGCGCCAAGGAAATATTTAATGAAACAGCGCGACTAACCGACGGACGTTACGAAGTTGGTTTGCCATGGCGTACGGACGATACTCGCCTACCGCCTAGCTTTGATATGGCGCTACGAAGGTTGCGCACCATGGAACGAAAAATGGATCGAGACACGAAGTTTCGTCAAGCATATACGGCGCAAATAGATAACCTGTTACAAAAGGGATACGCCGCTCCAGTCGGACACACAGACGACAGCGCAATAACATGGTACCTGCCACACTTCGCAGTGACTAATCCGAACAAGCCAGGAAAAGTGCGCCTTGTATTCGATGCAGCTGCAATTA
Source organism: Amphipyra tragopoginis (assembly GCA_905220435.1). Classification (NCBI taxonomy): domain Eukaryota; kingdom Metazoa; phylum Arthropoda; class Insecta; order Lepidoptera; family Noctuidae; genus Amphipyra; species Amphipyra tragopoginis. The sequence goes on along the minus strand of HG992001.1, from coordinate 28,343,142 downwards.
CAAACGGAAAATGTCTGAACGACGAATTACTTGCCGGACCCGACATGTTAAACACGCTTTACGGTATACTGTTTCGATTCAGAGAAAAGCCGATTGCTATAGCGGCCGACATACGCGAAATGTTCCTCAGAATCAAGATTCGACCCGAGGACAGAGCAGCGCAACAATTTCTGTGGCGTGGTGACGAACGAAAAGGCCCGCCACAGAAATACGTAATGAACTCAATGATATTTGGCGCTCGTAGTTCTCCTTTCCTAGCTCACAGCGTTAGGAACAGAAACGCTGAAAAATGTAAACACGCGCACCCGCGCGCCCTCTATGCAATAACAAAGAACCATTATATGGATGACTGGGTCGACAGTTTCGAGTCAGAAGAGATCGCTGCACTCACGATCGCAGAAGTGCAGCGCATTCACGAGCAAGCCGGCTTTGAACTTGCCGGGTGGAATTCTAATCGACAACACTTGCTCGCGAATATCCTAGAACAGGATAAGGCTAACGCCCCGAAGGAACTAGGTGCGAATGCACACCCGTACGGCAAGACGCTGGGTATGATGTGGTTGCCAGAAACCGATGAACTTGCATTCAACACCGCTATGCCTCGCGTACCGAACGACGTACGTGAAGGCACGAGAACACCAACTAAACGTGAAATGTTGGGAGCAGTAATGTCAATCTTTGACCCGTTGGGCTTGTTAAGCCCTTTCACGATTACGGCAAAGATCACTCTACAGGAGCTATGGCGAAAGAAGATCGGCTGGGACGAGCAACTACCCGCCGAAGAAGCTATCGCGTTTCTCGAATGGATAAACGGTCTGACGAGCGTGGCGGGCTTGCGAGTCCCCCGATGCTACGCGAATCACATGACCATGGAGCGATCGTTGCACGTATTTACAGACGCTAGTGAACAAGCGTACGCCGCTGCAGCATATTGGCGATTGACACGGCCCGACGGATCAATAGACGTCGTGCTAGTCGCGGGAAAAGCTAAAGTAGCGCCAATGAAAGCTCAGAGTATTCCACGCATGGAGCTACAAGCGTGCCTGATAGGCGCTCGACTATCCTCCGAGATACGTAAAGAACATAGATGGGAAACCGAAGTGACCTATTGGAGTGACTCTAAGACGGCATTACACTGGATAAGGAACGACTCCGCGAAATATACACCGTATGTTGCGCATCGGCTGAGCGAAATTAGTGAAATAACCCCCGCTGAACGATGGCGCTGGGTACCGACCGCTCAGAACGTAGCTGACGACGCGACTAGACACGGAAAAACGAGTCTCTTACAACACGATCGATGGTTCAATGGACCGGCCTTCTTGCGCGAACCGGAAGAACAGTGGCCACAAGAAATGAACCAATGTGAAGACGAAATAGTAGCCCATACTAAAGAAGAGGAGAACGTTATGAACATAAAACGATTCTCTTCATTTGATCGAGCGTTGCGTGCCATGGCGAACGTGTTGCTCTTTATAGATAAATGTCGTAAACGCGCGACAACAATGGACGTGCGTCATCTCAAAGAAGCCGAACTAACGCTTATACGAGAGGCGCAACGCGACAGTTTCTCTGAAGAAATCAAAAGATTAACGTCAGGGAAGAACGTAGAGAAGTCGAGCCGGCTCAGCAAGCTAGACCCGGTATACGAAGAGAACGTAATTCGACTGAACGGGCGAATTGACGCAGCAGATGTACCAGAGTACAGAAAGAGGCCACCGATCTTAGACGGCAGGCATCCGCTTGCGCGCCTACTTATAAAACGTGAACACGTCACAAATGGACATGCTGGCCGAGAGCACGTAGTAAACAACCTGCGACAGCGATACTGGATAATAAGATTACGAACTAGCGTGCGCATCGTACTGAATGAATGCATTATGTGTCGCATGCGACGGAAATCACCGCCTATACCGGTGAAAGGAAATTTACCCAGTGAAAGGCTTGATGCATACGCTCGCCCTTTTACGCGCTGCGGTGTCGATTGTTTCGGTCCCATGACAATAACCATAGGAAGACGTAGAGAAAAACGTTGGGGCATGTTATTCACGTGTTTGGTGACTAGAGCCGTGCACATAGAATTGCTGCCTAGCCTCAGTACGGATAGTGCGATCATGGCACTAAGAAGAATGGCCGCGCGTCGCGGTTGGCCACAAACAATAATGTCAGACAACGGCACGAACTTTCGCGGTGCTGACGTCGAGTTAAAAAACGCCTACAAGGAATGGGCGTCTGAACTTAAAGATTACGCGCTCAATAAGGGAATTGAGTGGCGCTTTATCGACCCTGGTGCACCTTACCAGGGGGGAGCCTGGGAGCGGCTCATCCGTAGCGTAAAAACGGCGCTCGCGGTAATACTAAAGGAGCGCATGCCAAAGGAAGAAACTTTGACAACCGTTATGGCTGAAGTAGAGAATATATTGAACTCGCGACCGCTCACTCACGTGTCTGTAAACCCAGAAGAAGCAGAAGCGTTAACCCCCAATCATTTCCTGCTGGGGTCAGCATCGGGGCTACCGGTCACTGGAACGTGTGACGTAGCTGATAAGCGCGCTTGGCGAGCAGCACAAGCGCTGGCAGATCGATTCTGGGCTAGATGGATGAACGAATATTTACCTACACTGACACCGCGCGGTGACGTCAGACATAGTCGCGCAGAGCAAATAACGGAAGGCGATGTCGTCATAATCGCTGACGGCTTACTACCGCGGAACGTGTGGCCGCGGGGCCTTGTTGTGCGCGCGATATTCGGTCCTGATGGCGTGGTACGGAGTGCGGATGTGCGGACGCGGGGCGGCATATTTAGAAGGCCCGTGAGAAGGCTTATCGTCCTCGACCATATAGAAGAAGAAGCTCGCGAGGCTACGCTGGGGGGAGACTGTTGCGGACGGCAAGCCTAATTTCAACTAAGACGTAAACAAGGTCATAAAATACGTCACAATGTATAGAACAAGATGACTACTAGCTATAGACAGTGGACCATATAGCCACAGCTAGCTACAGTAAATAGAACAATTTGAGAAAATATAATGGTAAATGAACATTACCGGGGGGTTACACCATACACTACTTGTGCCACCCTAAATGGTACCTAAGCAGGTGCATCCGCCGGCATTTTGGTCGGCACTCATTCTACGCTCCAGGAACCTATACGAAGAACTGAACCCTGAACCCCTGAAGCCCAGCAGCCCTGAAGCCCTGAAGAAAGAAGAACGTATAGTCGATTCGTATTAGAATGAGTGCAAAAGTTTTTAGTGTAAATAACATAAGTTTTGTTTGAATAAATACGGCAAGTGCCTTTCACCAAGTCAATTGTTTTACTGGTTGTCCTCTACAATACCTACCTACATCTTCATAAACTTTTAATTAAAACTAAATGCTGTACAAAGTAAATTTTTCGATTATTATAATACAATACATTACTTTTAGTAGAAGCTAAAAGACGATAAAATTGCTTCATTTACTAACTAGCAATTTTTTACAATTTCATCTAATCCATTTCCTACTCTGCAAACATAGTAATTAAGATTGCTTGTTCATAATACATTACATGTACATTATTAAGTTACCTTGTTCCCTTACTTCATCGTTATTATATTCTACGAGAAAATAAACAGCTCTGTTATTCTTTAATTTTCACATCATCTTGGAACAAGATATTGTGTTTGTACTATTAATATCGTAGGGAGAAGTTGCTCAAATGAGATGAGCTGGGGGTTGCTTTTTTAAATTACTGGATAAGGTATATAATAATGTACCTAAAGAAATACTGTTTCATTAGTTTAGTGGCTGTAAAGGCAGTTGCCGAGCGTAAGGTCCTGGATTTTATTCTCAGTTATGGTAAAATGAATTGAGTTTTGTCTGTTAGGTTTGCAGCCCGGAATTTGAAATTCAAAGAATATAGACGTTTAGGTTTTTTTACTTCGGACAATCTCTTATGCTCATATTAATAAACAGCTCTCATTTCAGAGATCGCTCTTAAGTGTAGATTTAAAAGAAAAATGAGAAGTATAAAAAAAAAAGTCGTCACATGTATGAAATTCTACTTTATGGTAGCTGCTGTTGGAAGATCTATCAAATAAAAGCTGTCTATTAACAGGGACTTTAGTTTGAGATATTGTGTAATTTTTGCCTTGTGAAATTACAACCGAGAGCTAGACGAAAACGAAAACTTCAAAAAGTTACTAACATAGGTACAATAATACCTACACTAGATTTTGCGTTTGAAAATCTTTTATACCAATATTGGCTCGTAACATCACTATTTCCATAGCTATAAAAATAATAGCTCACCCTCTGTTGGAACTACTAGTAGTACAGCGGTAGTCGACTATTAGTTGACGAGTACTTCACTATAGCCACGGTAACGAGCCGACTTGAGAATCACTTGTGATGTGGCCAGGGGACCAGCGGCTACTTAAATTATCATTTAATGAATTCGAGCTGCTGATTCGCAAGAACTTCGAAGACAATTTTTACACTGGGAAAACAGTATCTGACGAATATTCGTAGTGTGTTTTCGCGACAACGCGAACACGCATTGCACACCGTCAATGTGGTCTTAACAGTGAAACGTGCTGTGACGTATTGTTCGGCCAGACATTGTCGCGACACTGCGAATATTCGTCGAATCCCGCCATTGTGGCCCAAACATTAGATACTTCAGTTCTTAAATAAATCTGGAAATTAAGTAATGTAAACGATGTCAATTGCTAGATATTATACACCGATAGACGCACTGAATAGTTTTTGAGCTGAAATCCAAATACAGGCACAATAAAAAACCAATGTGTCGACTTAAAACAATGTAACACCGCCTATTGCTAAATAAGCTCACATCTTGTTACTTGTCTTATAAGTATTTTATAATAGCCAATCAGTAAAATCCGATGGTACTAAGCCAGCTTTCAACAAAATTTTATTAGACAAGGATTATATTTTATTAAAAAAAAAAGAACTCAGACGGCACACAAATTATTTTTCCTAAATTATGTAAGTACACTGTTCTAAAACGTTTCAATAAAATTTGCTTTGAGAGACAACAATTTACCCCGAGGCAGTAAAATGAAATTGGTTTTTAAAAGTTTTAATTTATAACAAGAAGACATTAAACGTAGCGAAACGTTGAGGTTACGTTTGAGAACCATGTCAAAAAATCGTAAAATAACAACTGATGGAACACTCATCGAATCCCGTCAATGTGTGTGGTAGGCTGGCACAGCATCACATTAGGTGGAGGAAATTTGGCATAATATATTACTTTGAAAGGGATATTCTTGCCCTAGTAATAAGTGCGTGTTTGACCGACTCCTTTAAGCCAGGTGCTATGCAAGCGAATCATAATTCAGAAAAAAAAAATAAGGAAAAATTCAGTAAAAATTACCTAGCTTACCATGCCGGGAAAGTTCTTAGAGTTTTAAAGGAATACAGATAATTTCCGTGTTCTAACACGGAATTGACGTTTTGCTATACACGTGTGAGATTTCGTATATTTACAAAATCTCACACGTTTATTGCAAAACGTCAATTCAAGCACCACGCAAGTAAATACTGCTTGGAGTGCCGGAAAAGAGCACTTACATAAGCAAGCAATCCCTATTTACCTACAAGAGGGGTACCTCTTGATATCTTCAACCCTTTCGCGAATTTCGTGGCTCCGCGCACAACGGAGAGGTTTCTCCGTAAGTCAATATTTGAAGTTACACACGACGATTGGGAATAAACTGTGTCTATATAAGGGTTTGGGGGTAAGCAGAAGAGGTGCTATCGATCACTTGAGAGATGATATAGTTTGCGTTGCGTTACTACTGTCGGTTTAGATTCGACGATTGACAAGTTTGAGGAAGACAGGGATGAAAAGGATTGGTGGGGCTGTATCTGTTTGTTTCCTTATTCTATCCCGAAGTATTTAGTAGAGGTTTACTGTGTTTACGGATAACGATATTAAAGCGCATTGCAGACTACGCTATACTATTTCGCTATATAGTAAAACATATTGCATCTTAAGCTATAATTATAGGTATCGCATGACGTTCACACTATACGCTATATTGCAAGCCGGTCTACTATTTATAGCAAGTAATTTGACGGCGATCCGTTGGGCGACGGACGGGGTAGAAGTGAAGCAAGGCGCGGACCGGGGAATTGTACGATAAAGCTCTGAGAATCGCTGAAGTTTATCGCGAACAGTAAGCCAATACCTACTTTATAATATAGCATTGTGTGAACGTGTCCATGTAAAATGTATGCTGAGCGATATCAATGTGCTATACAATATTTGCTTTATGCATATACAATGTGTCCGGTCATGGACTAGCGATATTCTAGGTACTTATAAAATAAATATTCTAGTACTTAAATACACCATACACTAGGGTCCAATTCATTTCAATTTTTTTGTTGAGATATTCTGTACGTGTGTACAAAAAAAGTCATATCTCTCAAAGTTTTGGTCCTACTAAGATAAAAGTAGGCTTATTCGGAGGGCAACAATATTGTCTATCGTTTACATTACGATACAATGGGTTCACATAAAGACCTACAGTTGTAGACAATATCTCAACAAAAAAGCAAAATGTCTGACAAATAGCGGGGAAGTGGATTGGACCCTAGTGTATGGTGTACTTGTGTACTAGAATAGTTGCTATATAAGAACCTAGAATATTGATTATAGATTGAATAACCGGACACATTGTATATTATAGCGTAGTCTGAACTGCGCTTAAGTCCTATGTAATTAAAGCGAGCGAGCGAGCCTATTACCTTTCTACAGTAGTAGAGCTACTTGTGAATGAGTTCGTCCAGGGAAGCACTATCAGCGTTGTAGCAGCTGTGTTTCAGTTTGAGGCGTAGGTATGGGTGCGGTGATTACAGTCACATAAGACTTTTCAACTTCATCTTTAAGGTTGACAACGCATCATATACACCTACAACCTCTAGAGAATTGTCTCTAGAGGTTGTAGGTGTATATGTTACGGTTACTGCTAGGTGGATGGATAAAGCTAAGTATATCCATATAAACCTAGTTCTATCCAAGGCTTTTGGATAAAGTCCGAAAATTATTATAAACTTGGACATCATCCAGCTATTACTGGACAATTGTAACTTTACTGATGTATCTATATATTTGAAATTTGTGTATTTTAATGTAGTATATTAGTATTTCTAAAAAGTTTTATAGATACCCTTATGCTTATTTTTGATATCATATTATCTTAGCAAAAAGAAGTGTGCACCTACCATGTATTGTCTCTGCATCACCCTAAGGTCGACTGGTAAAAAATGCCTAAGTCATTAAGTCCGCCTCTATACTAATTTTGTGCATAAAGAATAAATAAAATAAAAACTTTATCCAAACGCAATTGGTTAAAGATCGGTTTACTGTTGGTTTTCATAAAAACGACTGTCTAAATTCTAGGTAGTGTACTATTTGCTACTGAGAATGTCCTAACAGATAATCTCAGTAATCTTTGGATTAAGGTCCTCACGTACAGCAGCCACACCAGACCGATGAGGTTGTCATTTTACTGATTTCAAAATCCCATATCTATTATCTGATTTAAGTAGACAGTGATTACTATTATAGAGATTAGGCAGTCACGCTGCGCAGCCAGGCGTATTAGTAAATCCGACACGAAGAACGTTATCTGTTATTGGTCCACAAATTACTGCCATATTTGACTTTGATCGATCAAACTAAGAACTGATACCATTAGGGAATGTGAATTCAAGACATTTAGGTATGTGATTCATAGGCAAGGAGCAGAGCTTAGTCATACCAAATGCAGCGCGTTTGTACGCACGGATCAAGATAATATATCCAGTATGAGCTGATCTGGCATTGTATAAGCTTTCCGTGCAATGACAGGTCAACTTACACTGGCGCTGTGGAATTTGATATGTAGCCGAGTGGTATAAACTAAACTTTGAGTATTGTGCGGAAAGAGCCAAAAATATGATAGGGTAGCGGTTGAACGTTTACCTTCTATGCCCAGACCCGCGCCCCTGACTATCGAATTCATACTTAGTTCTCAGAATTTGATTATCACTTGCGTTAAAGGTGAAGGAAAAGAGCTTAAGGAAACGTGTACACCTGAGAGGGCTCCATAAAGTTCCCGATGGTATGTGTAGTGCGCCAACCCGCACCAGGGGGCCCTACTCCGAAAAACGAACGTCGAAACAACGTATTAAACCTGAAACTAGTTTGTTCAGAATCACTAGTAGGAGAATCGATTGACATATTTTTTACACCACTTTTTCTTTCATATCTTTTAATTTTGTTTCAGTAGTTTTCTACCCATAACAGTTGACGGGAATAGACACCTTGAGGCTTGAGACGGTCTTCTCGGTCAGTTTCCGTGTACAGCACAACCCCTGCATAGCACATCTCAGGCATTTCATACTTTTTTAGAGAATTTAACGCGACATAAACTAAGGTGTAACTTGGAGATTTACTAAAAAAAACACATAATCAGGCAGTTCTGATGAAAAACTTGTTGGGGTGTCTCGGTTTTCGTATAAAGTAAAAATAAGCTTGTATATCTACGATCAAAATATTGTCAGACAACGAACTACTTACTAGATGTCAAGTAATATTTAGAAGTAGGGTGAACGAAAGACAAAATCTAATATCGCGAAAATTTTATGGATCGTTGAATCCGAAACACTTTCGTGGTTGGAAAACGTGCGATCCGTCAGCCGAAACTTCGTAGTTAAATTTTCGGAGTAGGCCCCCAGGTCAGCGTGGTGGAGTAAGGCCTAAAACCTTCTCATTTTAAGAAGAGGCCCGTACCCATCATTGATCTAAAATGGATTGATCATGAATTAACAATAGGCATGTTGACAGCATCAATAAATTGCAAACCTAATTCGTCCGCCAGTTAGAGTTTGGAAAAATAATGGACCGTATTTTTTCTTTTGTTAAATCTATGAATATTTGGAAAGATAAAACGCATCAAAACTCGAGAGTGGGGGCTTGTGACGTCAGAAGCAAGTAAAAATTGTACTAGCTTGTGACGTTTTGCCAATTTTAAAAGTGTCGTATCTTCGTCAATTTTGGTTTACGCAACAAAAGAAAAAATACGGGTCAAATATTTTTTGATAATCTAACTGACGGACTAATTAGATTTTTTCAGTCAAATACCCTATTGCTTATTTCTAATTCACTATCACCCATAATTCTCTTGTACTATTTAATTATCACTCATCACTAAAGTATCGATCGCGTCAAGATTTATTATATCGACATCTTTATACCGATTTCCTGATGACGTGATTTAAAAATAAATAAACCGTTAACACGTCGCCATTCAATAAATAACCTCAAGCGAACCCAGGAACCAACTGTTGTATCAATCAGATTGTCAATCACTCAGCAGGTGATATTTTCTTAAGTTTTACAATAAAAATTTTAGGTGCAGAAGGTCTATTCATGCGAGCTCTTTGAAAGATATTGAGCATCTTTACTTGATGTTTTGCTGGTGTATTTGTAAATGTAAATTCTAGCTTGCATGTCAGATGGTGTCTTGAGTAAAAGATACGGAATTAAAAACAAACGCTTACGGAGAATCTGACTTATACCACTGCAATCGCAATAATTGTAGATGCATTGATATTGTTGCGTTATTTGACGCCACTTTACTAAATACGTTATTTTTAAGCGGTGTTAGGGGTGGGCCTTCTTCTCCTTCTTCCTTTCCTTGTCACATTGTCTGGGGACGGCTCTCCTTGTCTACCTTTCTACATTTATTTCGAGCCAGAGCGCTCGCGCCGTCTATTTCGCTCTCCTTCAGGTCCTTCTGGATTGTTGTCAGCCAGCTCGCGGGGGGATTTCTGCGATTTCGCGTCGTTGTCGGTAGGTTTAGGGCTAATCACACCATGTGGTCTTTGGACGGCAGAGCACATGTCCATATCATCGAAGGTGTTGCTCTTTGACCTTCTCAGCACTGGGCCTTCTGTCTCTCTTTATATTGTAGTTCTACGTTGTTGACTCAGAATTTTCTAGGAGTGATTGACAAGAGTACAAGATAAATAGCGAGTGTCACGGCAGCTGGGATATGTGTTCATGTATCAAGCACATGCTGAATGACTCTCCCGTTAGGAGAGCGATTTAAAAGATTTACTGTTGATTGATAAGAATTATTGTGCTTGAGAATATTTAACGGTTTTGATGTATTGGGAGTTGAGATTTGGTAGTTTTCCGTTGGGGTAGTGAAGATTACAGTAGCTGAAATAATTACCTTTCTGATCACTCTTTTGTTTTAATTTAATAGTCAATGTAGTTTTTTTTTCTTTTGTACTGCTGTAGATTGTCCTAGGGTACCGTTTGTACGTAACCGGGCAGTTATTGGCGAGACGTGAAGGGTCTCCAGCCAAGATGTAGTTTTCTGTGCCACTCCCTTTTTAGAACAAAATTGTTTAAAATCGTTATTGAACCGCGGCTGGACCGCAGATGAACCGCAGTTGAACCACAGCTGTATGACTTCGTAGGGTTTCGAATTCAAACAAGGAACCCTTATAGATTCGTCATGTCCGTCTGTCTGACTATCTATCCGTCTGTATATTACAGCCGTTTTGCTCCAGTTTGATTGCCAATCAAAAGATGATGAAAAAAAGAAACGTTTTGTGTTTTAAAATTCCAATTGTGGTAGCGTTTGATTATAGCAACAATAAGATCTTTATCTATAAACATATTGGTTTCAACACCGAGCCATTTACAGAAACAAACATAAACAACAAACTAACAAAAAACATTCACAAGTAATCTATGCAGATATAAATATCATTGTGTTGTCACCATACAGCTGAAGTTAATTTAAATTGAACAATACCCACGCAAACGAACAAACCACGAGAATTGAAATTACCAAACTGCGATAACAATATGTTACTTTGCTATTTTGTTATACATTGAACGCTATGTTTGGTATGGTAAGGGGCTATGTGGTACGGAGCGCACAATGTACTAGTTAACACGCAAGTAATTGGTTCGCGATTTGTACACGTGTGTTGTTACAATTTGTATCGGTGTGGTGCAAAGTGGGAGATGCAGCGTAAATTCGTTAAATGAAAAGTAGCAATTAAAACTTATGTCTTCCTACTAGGTATGTTTCTATCAAAGCCTATCTTTTAATTTACAAAGTATGTTTTTCAATTATAAAGATGTAGATGGATAAGTTACCACAGTATAAGCCAACTCATCTAGCATACCCAAAAGTGAAACACACACGCTCCTCGCCACCGTTGCCGAGGAGCAATTATGACATCATATCGCTCATTTGCGACAAGAACGTGTTATCAACTCAAAATATCGTTTTTGAGTAATTATGTAGAAAAATCCACCGTATCGCGCTCTACATGCTACAAAAACGCGATATTTCTAGCGCCAATAAAGAACATTTTGTGAAAGAAAAAGACACCGCGTATCGTTTTAGTGCCATATCTTACGACCCCAAAGTTCGTTTCAATATCGGTTCACACCAGTTTATTTAAACTTCATGTACATTGGTGGCACACAAGGCGGACTTAATGCCATAGGTATTCTCTACCAGTCAACCTTTGGGTCAAAAATGAAACACTTCGAAAGTGGTACAAAAAAAAAGAATTTAAAACCATTATTGTTAGTTTACCCCACTCGCTCTAAATATTATGTCGAGATAACTCATTAGCGAGACTTCATTGTGACTAACCCGCGTGTCTAACGAGTTTACCATTTTAGGAGAGGTTCAGGTATATTCAACTGTGTACATCGGCGAGTAGACCAGAACAATGCCTCGATTTGTGTAGCATTTGGGTAGGTTGACAAACATGCCAACACCTGATGGAAAGAAATTACCACCGCCTATACAGTGTGTAAATGGTGACAGACTAACTATAAATGGGTATTTCTGATATCCAACTGAAAAAAATAAAATCTTTGTTTTCTATTTTTGAGTCATTTTAGAGCCTCAAGTTATCGGACTGCAAAGAGCGATATCGCACCCGCCAGCCGTGTCGCCGTGCTTTCATTAATTTATGCGTGACATCGAAATGTTCACAAAAATAAAAGTACTTAAAAAGAGCTTTTTTTTACTGATTCCTTATTATTTTTTTATTTATTTAGGACAACCAACAAAGCATACACCAAAATTACATGACACTCATATTATTTTTACATTTTATAGTGTAGCCTTAATTAAATTAAATTAAAACTAAATTAATTAGGTGGTTTAGATATGATCAATTACCGCTACCGCATGAAAAAAAAGATTTATTTTTTTATTTTTAATCAAGCTAAATCCCGTGCGGTGCCAATCTACACCAGTAGTAGATCATGTGGTTTTAAGGAATTACACGAATTCTTTTACACCCTGTAGACACCTGCAGCACCAAGGACACTGCCCATTTTAGAGACAAAGCTGAAAAGTCTCATGTGCCTGTAATTTCACCGATACGATAAATCTTCCCCGCTCATTACAGAGACCACACCCCAGCTCCTGATAAATGTCGGCACAACAGGCAATTAGGCGGAACACGAAAATAATAAAGGACACTCGCTCTCGGACAATGTCTACACAATTTATATACGCGGTCACAGACTAGAGTTATATTTGAAACTAATTGTCTCTCTGGTTTTCGTAAGGATAATTAATTAGGCTGTTGAAAGAGTTTTCCTTTGTACATAACCAATTTATTATTTTAGTTCATTAATTAGTTCACGTTATTATCAAGAGATGGCAGCGTACGTGAATAAATGCTTTTTGGTTTGAGCCTCAACAGTTTTTTTAAATTAGTAAACCTATTTACATTATGATGATTTTGGTAGGTTGAAGAATCTTTTAATTTTGTTTTTCTAAACTTTCACCAACAAAAATGTAGTTAAAATCATAGGAGGAAGTATTACGTTTATTTTCAAAGTATTTCCATAGGAAATACTTTGAAAATAAACGTAATTCTATTCATCTTTATTCTACGGAATAAACATTTTCAGAATATCTCCATAATACTAGAGCTCAATAAAATAGGCTCATAGGTACAATAAATTCAAAGAAATTGAGACTTAACGCGCCGCGGTGGCGTATTTACAAACACCATTCTTCACGGACGCACAGTCGACTGGGTTTGCGCTGGGACGCTGTATAGTAGTATACTGCACAATTTATTCATTGCGCAGTCGAACGCTAGTAGATTTATGGGCCGCGATATCGCTTCCGCGCCGCGTATGAAACATCGATTTCTCGAGACACTGGCTGACGATGCTGGTATAGTGACTTGGTTAACGAAGCTTAAAATAGTTTAGGTTTAAACAATATGCGTCTGAATAGTTAGAAATTTGTTGGAATAAATTGTTGCTATTTTACGACCCAGTTACTTTTTTTTTTAATTTTTTGCTTTTTTATTAAAAAAATAACATTGTTAATTTTCTTTTATCCTCAATGCTTATTAACTGGAAAGTTAAAAGTTTCCCCAAAAACGATATATATTTTATCCGCAATCTCTACACTCACAGAATAATCCAAGATTTTCTTTTATCATGAGAACTCCTTTCAAGAAAATGTTCATCGACCATTTCATTCAGCTATTTGAAAATTACCTTTCCAGTAATAGTCTAATATCCTAATAGCTGGCTATACAAGTTTCAGGAGGGCGTGGATGATTTAAATGCACAGAGGAATAAGCATATGAAATGATAATGTGAGATACCTCGATACAAACACTGTGTACTTTTAACTACGCCACAGTGAGTGTCTCCAATCGCAACTCCCGAATAGAATAGAATAGAAATATTTATTTGCTTAGAATGTAGGTATTACAGATAAGGTGTTAATAAATTGTTAACGAGTCCATGTACATTCTACCTTACGGCATGCATAAATTAAAAAGTACAGCTAAATCTTAAATTAAAACCCGAATCCCGAATTAAAAAAACGGCCTACTTGTTTGTGGATCTGTATAAACTATCGACAAGCTGACTGTAAAATGATTGAAAATTACCTCCGGTACGTGACGAGTTTATTTATTTATTTAACTTTTAGTATCTGCCACTAAACAATACACTAAATAAAAAAAGTGCATGTGTGTGTCTACCCTATAATTTTTTGTCAGTCGACACTAGCAACTGCGGATCGGTTTGTACTTATAGTGGCAAATAAGTACTCCAGTTTCTGAGTACTCCAGTTGTTTATGTCTCCGTGTCTGCCTGTGAACTCGTTCGGAGGCGTGCCATAACCGATTTATGTTGGGGTCCTGAGAGCCCCCGGGGGCGCCACTAGTTACCGCAGAAGCTTTGTTCCACTGCCACCCACTCTCTAACTTATTGTCTGCTGATTTTTGAGATATTGCTCACTATATCAAATATATACGAGCTGATTCAGAAATGTGATTTGTCGCATGTTTTCTCTGGTAGGAAACAGAATTTCACGCAATAATATGAAACTTATAAAGAATTTACCTTTTACCTTTATTTGCCTTACCTTTTCTGTAAAAGAGGAATTTACCTTAGATTTATTTAAAAGACAGAAAAAATCGCATTTTATTGTAACTATAAAATCCCACTAGATGACACTACTTACTTAGAGTAGCTTGCAGTAAAAATTTAATCCCGATTTAGTTCAATTGTATCTTTATTTCTAGCTAGAGCATTTGAGATAAAACAGTTGTTACTTTTTATCTCGTAGTAGGACAGTAGTCGATATTACCATTACTTTGTATAAAATAAAACACCTGTAGCAACACACTACACTTTAAATACATTATTATAATATCTTAATTTCTATCCGAATCACCAGCTACATATGTTAAATTATCTGATATGTAGTCCCGAGTAAACGATTAGAAAATAATAAACATCGAATCATAGAATGATTACAAAATATTTATAACTACTGATAGAGAAATACTGAAAAAGATATGTTTCGAAAATCAAGCTAATTTACAGTCCGCTTTAGGCTGGAAGGTTAATTACTCAAGTACTGGATCAATTCCTCCTGCTAATGGGGAGTTTCAGCTGCAACTCGAAGCAGTGGCTATAAGAGATGAAACGTAGTGATTTTGAATTTTAAATGTCCTATCAAATCATCCTATGCATCAAAGCTTCGATACATTAAATAATTCCTACAGAAACAGCCTTACCTAAAAGCTTTAATATTTCAAGAAGATTTTCCAGCAGGAGCGAAAAAAGACCAACATATCATCGCAGCCGATGCATTTGTGCTAATGCACTTGCCTAACGCTGTGCATATTTGATCGACTCCGCTCCGCTTTGGATGTTTGAGGATAAATCTGAAGCGCTTCGAGCATAAAAATGTAGTGCTAATATTACTTTGGATGTGGGTGAAGATGTTTCTAAGGTATTTGAAAATATTCCAGATAGAGATCGAAAATGTAGAAGACTTATTTAGAAAGTTAGTAATACGGTAGTCAATACTGAATGTAAGCTAGCTAGAATATCCATAGGTGATAGACTTCTCAGAATGAAGGCTATGAGAAAATTGGAAAAAAATAATATAAATAGTCTACTGGACTGCAGTATTTCAAGTGCATTATTTCAAGAGATGGAACTGAATGGGAAAGTTGCAGTGTTGACAGGAAAAGAAACACAAGTTGCAGTCTAATCAGAAAGATTCGAGGTAAGTTGTATTATTGAAAAAAAAATATGAGAAATAATGATACATTTTTTAACAGAATAAATTGTATCCATTTCATACCCTGGTTTATGAGACGCTGATTAACACAAAACATAACTAATCCGCTGTTAAATCTCATATTGTTGATGTTATTGGCTGTTAGATTTGCTGAATTTGGTCAACCAATCATTTTCGTTGACATGAGATTTGAAAAAAGATAAAATTGATCAGCCTTCCGTTCCTAAAATGTATTCATCGTTCACGCTCTTTACTTTTCCTAAACCAATTTCGGCATCACAAAAGCTTTTCCAATACTTCTAAACATCTTCTCACCCTCAATAATTAATAGTCATGCTAAGCCAATAAACTCGCTTAAAGTATCAGACGTTCCAATCGACGCTAACTCGAAATTGATTACTTGTGAAACTTTGTAATCAACAGACACTTCAGGAGAGGCTTTTATTAAAACGGCTTCGACACCCGGTACTGCCCTTTGGTTATCGGATCGTGTCATTTCATTAATTTCGTTACACTTTTGATCGTTTAAGAAAGTTTCAAGGACAGCGTTAGGATTTTTGATATTTTCATACGTTTCAGCCATTTCATTAGGTAGGAAAGGAACTGTCTCTATATTTTGAGTTGTATTTATAAACTCTTGATTTTTTCCATGTCAAGGATAATCAGAAAAGATTGGCCATTTACAGAAATTCCAGGAACTACAAACAGTTCGAGATGATATGTTATAAAAATGTATGCTCTCGAACAACGCCGTGTATTTCTTAGGTTACATACATAATAATTCAAAAAAGGAACTACATCTATATTCCAACGCACGTCTACAACTATTCCACAAAATTACGAACTTGTGCAAAGAAAATATTCGCCCATTCATTCACTTTGCGAAACTTATCGACGTCAATACTGTTAACCTTCGGTTATTCAAGCAAATGTATCCAATAGCCGCGTGAAACGAGTCAGTAAATCACGCGGTGCATTCATTGCCGCTTTTGAATGGAGGAGGAAGGGCGACACAATGGCGGCCGCGCAATGGACCTAGCCAACATGATTTATGATCGTAGACATGCTTTGATACAGGCTTATCCTCTAATGGACTGAAACTGCGGGCATTCCTTTAACTATGATATTGCGATGGGTATTTGGATGTTGCCAGGATTTTAGGATGAAATATTTTAAACTAAAATATGATGCAGTTTTGTCATGTTTGCCGTACCAATCCCATTTCAAGACTGACCTGGTTTCAAAATTTTTAACCCATTCCACGGAGAATTTTCGAAATTGAAGAAAGAATTGCACTGATATAAAACAAGGAAAAATTTTACAGAATTTTCAATTTTAAATTTGCAAAAACCCTCTACATATATTCGGTATGTACAAAAAATATATTATCATCATAATAAAAACAAAATAAGGGAACTTAAGTCAGCAAAATGGCACAAAAATCCTAAAAAGGCACAGTGTATGTGTTATAATAAGAATCAACTGCGAATAAATATATTTACTTAACGCTACAGCACTAAGAAATCTTGAAGGATATTTGAAGCAATATACCTAGCCAACATTCAAATATGAAGGATCAACATAACTTCACATAAAGCGTGTCTGACTAAATTGAACGGCCACGAGCTACGATACTGTTATAGTAATGCAAAACAACAATATATAGCGAAGCCAGTTTCGTTCGGGATTTTTCAGAGCGAAAAGAATTATTTACTATTGTATTATTATAATACAGTATGTAAAATAACAGAGGGCATCCCATTAAATCCGACCACATCATTAATAGATTAAAATTAAAATATAACAATAAAAAATAAGAAAAAAATACGAAAAAAAAATACAATTCGGAACGGCCTGTTTTAAATCAAAATAGTAGCGTTTATGCTATGTTGCCGTGTTTTCCACATTGATAGACAAGCGCGCATGTACAGTAAGCATTGCTTTTACGTAATATTTTTTTATTTTCTTTGTGATTTTTTTTATTTTCTCTTTTAGTTGGGAGTATTTTTTTTTGTATGTACGGACGCTATAGTATTGCTGGTTAATGGGCACGCCTTTCGTTAGTTAACAAGTTGTCTAAATGCATTAAATTGTTTTCCTGTTAGGGGAAGAAGTTCGCGTCAGTAGGATAATTAGCTAACTTACAAGTTTATTAGTACCGCCAGGAGAATTTTATGATGTCACCAACGACACCGACCATAACCAACCCACTTGCCCAGTGTAGCCAGTGTGCCTAGCGTTTTGTGAGAGAGTCGTTCTGTTCTGTCTAATTGAGGACATATGATACGAATAGTAGTAAGAATAAATAAGAATTGGTCGTTCCTTTATAATGTGAGTATAATATGGTCATTTATAAGTCCGTATACACGGCTATATATAACATAATATAATGTTATTGCTGGCGTAACGCGGGGTAAATTGTCGACTTTATACCTCAGTATAAATATGTTGTATACAATAAATAGTTACAGAAGGTCCATTTCCAAACAACGTATGGTAAAAATAAGCTACGTCGCGGCGCCTCTGCAACAAAGTCAGACGGACCAAATCACACTTTGGTTGCATTTTATAAAGGTCTCACAGTGCGTGATATAGCGCACCGCGACGTACGAGCTCGCACCGGCGCACCATGGGAAGACAATCGTCCGTGCTAGCGCAGACGCATGCGTACGGGAGAAGCCACACGGTGCGGTACGGTGCGGTGCGCCGCCGCACGGCAACCATTTTGCCGCAACAGCGTGCACACGTAATACGCGGTGCCGCACCGCACCGTGTGGAACGGCTCTCCGTCAACACATCTGCGGTCTGCGACGTCGGAGCGGCGCCGCTGCGGCGCATACACCCTCCCCCCTCGTCTTGGTCCGGCGAGCGTGTGGCGCGGCGTCGCACCTCATCGGGCGTGGGTATGTATTACGCCGCAGCGGCACCGCTCAGAGCGGGGGCACACGATGCGTTGCGGCGGCGGTGCGGCGCCGGAGCGGTGTCGCTGCGTCGTCTTACATAGAAATATCTGTGGCATGTCACACGATGCGCTCCGGCGCCGCACCGGACTTGCAACCACCGAGACGAGGCGGG
This sequence comes from Amphipyra tragopoginis, assembly GCA_905220435.1. NCBI lineage: Eukaryota > Metazoa > Arthropoda > Insecta > Lepidoptera > Noctuidae > Amphipyra > Amphipyra tragopoginis. The sequence continues at coordinate 28,324,447 of HG992001.1, read as the reverse complement.
GAGGGGTGAATACGTTGCGACGTCGGAGCGGCACCGCTCAGTTGTTTATGCGTCACAAGGAAGGACACACGCTCGCTCGTTTCGATTTTTTTCTCTACGATTTTTTTGCTACGGCGCCGCTGCTACATAACAACGTTGCGGCGCCGCACCGCTCGTGTGCCCGCTGATACGGTGAAATCTTTGCGGTGCGGCGCCGCAACGCATCGTGTGCTCCCGCTCTCAGGCGCCGCGCCGGAGCCGCACCGCATCGTGTGGCTTCTCCCTACGGTGCGTCGTATACGCTACGAGTGTGACTTGAAAGGTGCGGTGCGAGTTCTCATTCACTGATTTTGGTATGACAAAATAGCTTCGAATCACACACCCTTATGGGCGGACACGAAGCGATGGAAGAGCCTGGCCATGGTGCGAAGCTGTGCGTGGTCTTCAATTATGCATGGTACTCGTATCATCCGAAAAATTACGCACCGTGGGAAGCCAACTTCACTGCGCTTTCGTTCGGTGTCTTTTATATTATTGAGCTTTGTTCGGATTGGACCTTCTATTTTTATCTAGGTATTTTGGGTAATGTAATGTGTTTATTTCTTTGCAAATAAGTATTGATGATATTGAATACTTTTTGTGTGAGAACAACCATTCGCAATCCGATTGAACCTTTAATAAAAGGGTTTATTCGAATGCTTTTGTGTCGTGTTGCTTTTACGGAAACTATTATTTTATGCATGGAGCTGTTGACATTTTATGTTACAAGCTTTTTTCTCTGTGGGATGGGTAGTTAGGTATATTGTACTGGTTATTATTCAGGGTTTTTTTTGTAGCTGGAATTAAACGACAATGATGTAGCAGACTGAGTTTATGGCTTTAGTTCAAGTTATGAAGTTACTTATTATCTTTTTTTTGTAATAATTGAACAGCATATTGTTAGTTAAATATATAAAGTTTGAAACGGCTTCATTAGATATTAAACACTATAGACTACTCTAACAAATTGATCGTGGGGAGATGTCTCCACAATCACTTAATAAACAATTATTGATTAAAGTAGGTACATAGACAAGTCGATCAAGATCATCCAAATCAATATGGGGTAATAAAAAGGCTTTTACGAGTGACAATACTTTAGTACGCCCGACGTATCCTGCGCAGTCATCAGCCTCGCTACCAACCTTGCTCACTAGCTAATCTTATAACCATGGCAAGCTAGCTATTCTCCTATAGTTCGCGCTGACACGACGGAAGAAGATCAAAATCTACAACGTTATTTTTAGTATATACAAAAACCGAGACACCCCAACAAGATTTTCATCAGAACTGCCTGAATATGTGTTTTGTTTAATAAATCTCCAAGTTACACCGTAGTTTATGTCGCGTTAAGTTCCCTAGTAAAGTGTGAAATGCCTGAGATGTGCTATACAGGGGTTTTCTAATACACGGAAACTGACCGAGCGGACCATCTTAAGCCTCAAGGTGTTAATTCCCGTCAACTGTAATGGATAGAAAGCAGCTAAAACAAAACTGAAATTTAAGAAAAAAAAATGTGGTGTAAAAAATATGTCAATCGATTCTCCTAGTGATTCTGAACAAACTAGTTTCAGGTTTAGTATATGTATACTAAAACTACTAAGCTCGTATAACAATGACGCCATTAACAGTTGCTCTTTCCAGATGGCCAAAGAACAGTCATATCCCAAACAGATTATCCACTAACATCAACATGTGTATTTCACAAACTATCATAGAACCTGCAGCTAACCATATTTACAAAACACCAGTGGTTGAATATCTGTGTTTACAGTGTACCCGGTAGCCCGGTATTATGAGTATTATCCTAGATAACATTGACTCGGCTCATAGCACCGGATATTGGTAACTTCGCGTCAAGCGACGGTCAAATTAAAAACGGCATGAAATGGGGTCAATAGTAGATTGTATCACAAGGGAGCAAAATAATATTTTTACGGCGAGGGCGCTTTTTTGAATCCAGAGCGAAGTGAGGGATTCTTTAGTAGAATCCTGAACGTAGCGAGGGATTCAAAGTATATCGCCCGAGCCAAAAATAATTTTGCGCCCGAGTGATACACTCTACTTTTCATCACCCACTATGAGAAAATAAAAGGCGCCTCATATTTTGTTGTAATATTATTATTTAATAAAACAGAGTAACAACTAAATTGAAATTAAATAGTATCTAATAATAAAACAACTAAAAACTTATATTTACATTTGAGACGTTTTCGCAATTATGAAAATAATTTAACGCGCGCTAGCGCTACGTTCTCATTCTTTATTATTAATTTATTTTTATAATCAGCATTCAGCAGGCGCGCGGTGCCGGCGGCGCGACTATGGGCCGTCGTACCAGCCAGTCTTCAAACAATATTTGCGTTCGATTTCTTTGGCGCTGAACACTAAAATGTTCCAAATTCAAAAAGTGCGCGGCAATAGTAGATTGTTGCACCGAGCGCAAAGTGAGTCATTAATGCACGAGTGTTATGTTGGTGCCCGAGCGCAAGCGAGGGCACTAAATTAGCACGAGTGCATTAATCACTCACTTCAGCAAGGTGCGTAATCTACTTTTCTTTCAACTACCAATTTACCTACCGTGATAAAATATACCTACTCAAAATAAAAACTCAAGTTAATGAAAACAAGGTTATCCTGCGACTTTTGCGGCAAAAGGTTATTAACAATTTCATTTGCAGCTGTTTTTATACTTTCTGGACTTGAATTCATATCGCTATCTATTTCCATTTTTTAAAACTTTTCTTGAAAATTTTCATGGCCGCCATCTTGAATATAGATTTTGACCTCATTTTCGTCATCAGCATCCCCGAAAACCATGGAAATGACACCCATGATGGTTAAATTGAAATTTTAAAAGCTGCCATCTTGGAAATGGATTTTGACCTCATTTTCGGCATCAGTACCCCCGAAAACCATGGAAATGACACCCATGACCACTAATTTGACATTTTTATTGCCGCCATCTTGGAAATGGATTTTGACCTCATTTTCGGCATCAGTACCCCCGAAAACCATGGAAATGACACCCATGACCACTAATTTGACATTTTTAGTGCCGCCATCTTGGATTTCGATTTTGACCTCATTTTCGGTATCAGTACCCCCGAAAACCATGGAAATGACACCCATGACCACTAATTTGACATTTTTTATTGCCGCCATCTTGGATTTCGATTTTGACCTCATTTTCGGCATCCGCACCCCAGAAAACCTTGGATTTGACACCCATGACGACTACTTTACTAATTTTCATGGCCGCCATCTTGGATTTGGATTTTGAAGTTATTTTCGGCATCAGTGACCCCGAAAACCATGAAATTAACACCCATGATTATTAGATGAAAATTTTCATGGCCGCCATCTTGGATTTGGTAATGATAATAAAAAAACTGCACTAATGAAAAACAGTGCAGTAATGAAATTTCATACAACATTTCTGCACTGTTTGCAGTGCAGTAATGAGATTTCATACAACATTTCTGCACTGTTTTGCTTCTAAGCAGAAAATACGTATTTTGTGATCGGTTTTGTAGCGATTAATGATGACATTACTACGTAGTTGAAAGAAAAGATAATTGCGGCGCACTTATTTAATAAAGAGGATTAAAAACTCATTCCTGCCCGCTAAAAGTGCGCGGCAAAGATATTTGCGGCGCACTTTTTGAATTGAATTTGAAAATAAAGAGGATTAAAAACTCATTCCTGCCCGCTAAAAGTTTCTTATAGAAAACACCACCTTTGGGCGCACTTAAAGGCGAACCAAGTCGTCCTTTTCAAATAGGTGGGATGAAAAAATATTTTGAAGGGGGATGAAGGGATATCGTTAAGGTTTTTGGCTTTGGGGATGAACGTAAAGAAGAAGTTTGCTGATTTCGCGATCAATGAAGTATATTTAACTCGATAAGATGCGTATTTTCCTGTTATTATTAAAAGTTTAGAGGAGCTCTGTTAGTTTGATGAATTAGCAAAATACTAATTAATCTATGTATATCACTTATAATAAACTAGCGACCCGGCTTTGCACGTGTACGTTTTATAGCTAAAATCTTTTTATTGAATCACTCTATCTATTAAAAAAAAACCGTATTAAAATCCGTTGCGTAGTTTTAAAGATCTAAGCATATATAGGGACACATAGCGGGAAGCGACTTTGTTTTATACTATGTAGTGATATATTTCAACGTAAATTGATTGTACGCACGGCTACCAGATCAAGCTACACATTTCCACTATAAGCTGATCTCGCATTGTATAGGATTTCCTTACAGTGAGAGGTCAGTGTAAACTGGAATTGTATAGCTTGATGTGTAGCCGTGTGTACAATGTAAAGTTGTTAGGCCGTCACCTATCTTAATTTCTGCATTTCAATAGTACTCAATGCTTTTATTTAACCTTAACAACATAACATAACACGACGCCTGTATTCCCCAAGGGTTTGGGCACAGGTGCACCCACATTTTACCGTTATGTTTAAGTCCCATGTAATAAGGAGCGAGTCTATTGGCATCAACCGGGCACAAATCCAGACTCCGGGATGCTACTGACAAATTCCACACGGGAAAACCCAATAACACTTTATCCGACTTGGGGATTGAACCCAAGACCTCACGCTAAGCAGTCGCGCTTGCGACTACTAGACCAACGAGGCAGTCATAATAGAATAAGGTAACAAATTGATTGTTAATACTTTTTTTTTTAATTTAATACTCCTGTACAGAAGTCTGTACACCCATGTTTCGCCTTATATTAGGTCCCACAGGTGGGGCCTATTGTCATTTTTCGGGCAAAATTATGATGCTTACGACTCCTTGCCGATAGAGGTGAAATGTATTCTTAGTCCGTCCCAATCATCCGTACCCACTCGTGGACAATACACGAAACACACATCAAAAAAAGTTTGCGATCACTTTGAAAAATCGAAATCTTTTTTGTTACGGTAGATTATATTATGATTTCTACTTCTTTTTATATTCTTTAGACACGAGTTTTCTTTATCAAGAAAACACACAACAAAGATTTTTTCTTGATAAAGTTCAATTTTAAAAATTGTATCAGCTTATGCTAGTGATCGCAAACTTTTTTTGATGTGTGTTTCGTGTATTGTCCACGAGTGGGTACGGATGATTGGGACGGACTAAGAATACATTTCACCTCCATCGGCAAGGAGTCGTAAACACCATAATTTTTCCTGAAAAATGACAATAGGCCCCACTTATGGGACCTAATATAAGGCAAAACGTGTGTGTACAGACTTATGTTATAGGAGAACACATTTGCTTACCCTGCAGGGATTACAGACTTGAGTATATGTATGTATCTGCATAACTCCGTGTGTTAAAGCTGTTATTTTTGGCTTTACTACGAACAATATAAGCATATCCTACGCAAGCAAAATATTTAACATAAGGAAAATACGGACATAGTTTAATGAAAATACTTGAGAACCTCCTCACGCAGCTATCTATATGTATTGTATAAGGCAAATAAAGAGAAATATATGTATTTAATAACCTCTATATAAGTTTGTTCACTGGTCTTATGTGCAATATCCTGAACTAAGCACAGTTGAGGGCACCTGCTGCCTAGATATGAACTGGCTTGCTTAGATACTGAATTCTTTAAACGGTTACCATAATCGTAATAGGATTTTTTCCTTGATTCTATACGTTACTTAAGAGGGAGTCGAACAGTTTTGCCACACGTCCCACTTTTGGCGAGACGTTCCGTTTTTCAGCCCTCTCAGGACGCGTCCCGCCACCACCCTAAGCGAGACGCCTTAAATCGTGCTATTTTTAACCGACTTCAAAAAGGAGGAGGTTCTCAATTCGGTTGTATTTTGTTTTTTATGTTTGTTTCCTTATATCTCCGTCATTTATTAACCGATTTGAAAAAATATTTTTTTGTTCGAAAAGGTATACTTTCCGATTGGTCCCATATAAATATTGTTATGATTAAACCATGCACTTCAGAGATATGGAACGGAACTCCTCATCGGATCAAAGCAATATTCTCAAATTACTAACATTGCTTTGTTTATATTTGTTGTTGGGAACTGACCACTGGAAAAGAGGAGGGGGTGCGTCCCCTCCCCCCCCCCCCCCCTTTGGAATGTTTTCATTATATCGTGAAAGGTATCATTCAAAAGAGCTTTTTATACCCGACTACGTCAAAGCCAAAAAGAAGGGTTATGAAGAGGAGGGGGTTAAATGTGTGGCCCTAAAACGTATTTAATAAAAATTAACTTTAAAAAAGTAAAAACCGACTTCAAAGAAAAACTAAAAGGAGTAAAATAATTACCATAATATAAAATTAACAGTTTCAGAAGTCGGTGGCTTCTATTTGTTTCAGTGTAGAGTTGCACCGACTTCTGAAACTGTTAATTTTATATTATGGTAATTATTTTACTCTTTTTAGTTTTTCTTTGAAGTCGGTTTTACTTTTTTTAAAGTTCATTTTTTGTCTAAAGTAGATCAACGATTTCATTAAATCTGTTATACATTTTGTTTAGAGATTCTTATTTATTTATTTATTATACTCTTTATTGTACATAATACACCGGTAAACAAAAAAAAATACAAACATTTACACAATATATGTACAATGCGGTCTTATCGCACAAGGCGATCTCTTCCAGACAACCTTTCTTAGTTGAATTAAAGGATTTTAATCATTGTTATGCATTTTTTATAAGTCCCGATTTTTTCGTAAGTACCAGTATCGCTTTTTTTTCTTTAAAGTCCCGGTATTTGAAACAACGGATCTGGCAACACTAGAGTCGAACGACATTTAGCTTGTCCCGTGTGGGTTAGAATATAAAACTTCCTCACCGCAATCTGGAAATAGACGCGGGTCCGTCCTCAGGGCCACCGCGATTTCCACGAATAAAATATTGTATGAATTCCTAATGACTGTCATTATCTCAAATTTTTCTGCTTCTCCCTTCAAACCTTTGACGAAATATTTTTTGACAAGTTTCATTTCAAAGTTAAATTGATCATATTTTATTTAAATTACTTTCAAATTTCGTTTCAAGTTTTTTTTTCGTTGACAATTTTTCATCACAGTCTTTAGCGTTTCGAGTTATATTTTTAATCACTTTTTTTCTCATCTGAAAATGACAGATTAGATATACCTGTGTAGGTATAGCTACAGTACTCGTGATTTTGCTTTGTGATTTCCTATTTATAAAGTCTTATACTGAGACCACAGTTTTTTCAATCATACGCATGTTGTAATCAAAGCCCTAGTTGTTAATTCATTTGTTAGTTAGGGATCTTAGTGAAATGGTGCCACAATAGACTATAGCGCAGCTTATATTCTAAATTTCACATACGTACAAAAAATCATGCCTTTTTTCCAATGGGGGTAAACGGAAACTACAGATCACCACATGCTACAATCCTTACATACTTCTTTCACTTCGTCCACGTTCATACATCTTGACATACTCATGCGCCGGTTGTGAGTACTGCGCACCTGTCCTTATTGAAGCACATCACTAGGTAATAATATCGATGTACACTCGACCAAAAAAGAGGTTTACCACCCTAAGATTGAAATTCGTTTGCATGTCATAAAACAATAAGATCGATTTTCACGATATCCAATTCGATTTTCATTTGATAGGAACTGTTGTTAAAACTGGGAAACCACTTATTTGGCCGACCGTACCTTTGTCCTTCTAAGGCGTCCTCTACCGGCGTTTCCACTGACATTCGCTTTGTAAAGTCCTTTTGTTAGTTCACTTAATCTCTCAACATGACCAAACCACCTAAGCGTGCGTAAATTTTTTTATTTAACGTAAAACATTTACTGGCTGTTTTGAAAAGTCAAGACCCTAGTTTCTCTTTATACGAATCAGTTCGCCAATAGACCAAAAATCTATATGACTTACAGATAATTATTTAAATTCCCTCTTGATTTATATTACAAACATATCACGAATCCTAATACCAGTAGCTCCATAAGAAGTGTTTATATTTAGTGAAGCATGTGTCAGAGTGACTCCTGAGCATATTAATATTGTTTTAGTGTGAGTGACGTAACAGCAGTCATTTATCATAACCCTCTTATTATTCCGTTACAAAAACGCCGTCCCAGCGAAGAGTGGCAGTCTAAACAAATAACCCTTAAGTTGACAAAAAAAGAAGATTGAACAAAAACAGCTACCTATAATAGAAGTGTGTTTAATTTAAGCGTTGGTACTGCGCCCATAATGTGATCTGTTATAATTTAAATATTATGACTACAAATTAATAATGTCTACTTAGTTCAAAGTACGTATACTACGCCACACGATTAAGTCATCGCAAAGTAAAGGATTTCCTAAAAATTATAGTGGCACTAAACAACCATAAGGCCTCGTTTATAGAGACGCGGAATCCGCGCCTATTCCGCCGCGTTTTCCGCAGGCGTACTGCAATACATGCAACTCATCATCTGCCTAGCCTTTTCCCAACTATGTTGGGGTCGGCTTCCAGTCGAACCGGATTCAGCTGAATATCAGTATTTTACATGGAGCGACTGCCTATCAGACCTCCACAACCCAGTAACTGGGTAATACGATACTCTTGGTAAGACTGGTTGTCAGACTTTCTGGCTTCTGACCAACAGTAACGACTGTCAAAGATCTACAAATGACAGCCGGGACCAACGGCTTTACGTGCTTTCCGAGGCACGGAGGAAACTCGCTATGGTAAATGGTCACCCATCCACAGACCAACCTCGGCAAGCGTGGCTTAACCCGGAAGATCGGTCTATGCGGCTGTAATTGTTTAGCCACGAGCTGCAATACATGCAACTACAACTCAATAAATACGCGCCGAAAAATGCGTTTTTATAAAAGCTGTAATACATTCGCTTCACGCTCCGCGCTAAGCTCCGCTTCTCCATTAACGAAGCCTAATGTTTTATTTCATCATAGGGTTGGCATGTAGGTAAATATTTTTGTTCAATGCAATTAATTACGTACTTACCTTACATGAACGCTGAATTTGCGGCGATAATTCTATAAAACCGAGACGTCTTGCTCTCGGATTCCAAGTAAGTCTTCCTGAACAATATATTTAAATCCAAGGAATCCATATTGAGACGATAGTTTATCACTACGGACAAGATGTAATGCATGTTGTTGGTGATAAATCTAAAGCCAACACGTTACCACTAGGTGAGACTTTGATTTATGGTGATACACTTACTATGAAGCATTCCAGGAAACAGTACGACATTAATCCCAGTTAGGGATAGGCTATATCGCATTCTGTATTTCTGCTAAGAGGCCAAATGGGGGCTTTGTATTGATTGACTACCAGTGTAGTCTAAAACTACCTGCTATTACTGCGTCTAACTATCACTGTCTAACTATCAGAGAAATACGATACGAAGAAACTCAGCTGCAAATCTATGTAATTCGGATTAGCTTCAGTGTACAGCTGTTTATACATATTGTACCACAGCTAGATTGGATCGTTTTTTCAAGAATTCGGTACAGATGCATTGTACAAATACTCGAAACAGTTGCAATTCAGTGGGCAAGCTATTGCGCCGATCTTTTTGCAATAAAATGATTAACTATGCATTTGCTAGTTTACAACTGCTTGACTAGCATCAAAGCAAGAAAAAAGACCTACCTAAACTTCAGGTTATACAATACAATATACTTCATTATTAGTAACTCCATAGTTATTATTTAACAATATTATTTAAGTAAGTATGTTTATTCATAGGATACAGGTTACAATTATCATATTTTAATAGTTCATTACTTTAAAATTAATTAAAAACAAGTGTGTTGATATTAAAGCAGTATTCTATAACAGTACAGGTGATTTATAAAATGTATCTATACTGTAGAACATATACATATTATATACATTATATTCATAGCTCCTGAATAATAAACATATACTAAAAGCATACAGAAGTGGATGAGTATCCAAGTCTGGTATCTATTATCGTACAAAACATTACTCCGAGTATTTTACCAGTGTATGTACTAACATAATAATATATTTTACTTACACCAATAGGATTTTACATCCATTTGTCATACACCTCCTAGATATACTCCCGGAGCTGGGGAATTTGGCTCAGTTTTTATATCTTGTCTCGCGTCAGTGACCCGTGACAAGCGGAGATGAGACGAGGTAAAGGATGTTATACATGAAGCTGAGAAAGACAGAGTTGAAATAAGTATCGTTTATGGAGTTTTTGACTGCGAAATTATTTCTATTAAAGAGAAACCACTTTTGAGTAGGTAGTAGAAGAGCTCCTTGTGAGTTTCCCTGAAGTTCTACCACCTTACCTATTTCTGCCAACAAACAGCATTGCTGTGTTCTGGTTAAATTACAGGCTCATGAGACGTATCAACTGTATCTCTGTAGCTATATCTACACCAGTGCGCTTTCACGTTCATCTTGCGTCTTCGTCTGAAGCATGCGTGAAGCGCCATAGCGCATGCAATAGCGCATGCCTTAATACTAGTTCGACAAAAGCAGCGTCTTATGGCAATCATGCATGCGCTTGACGCAAGAGGAATTGAAAGTTGAAAGCGCAACATGAAAGCGCAACATGAAAGCGCACGGGTATATACGGGTATATATACATACCATAATATGGTTGACAACGCATCAGGAATTCTCTTAGTGTTGTAGGTGTATCATTATAGGAGGCAGAATCCACTTTCCATCAGGTGGGCTGTCGGCTTGTTTGCCAACCTTATAGATAAAAAAGAGCTTTGGCGTTAGTGTCATAAGAGGCGGACATCATTTACCTAGGTAATGATTTGTTACCTGGGCAGGTGATGTACGCCTCTCTGTCGCAGACCTCAGATCTCAGAAAGGTACGTAATGACACTATTTTACAGTTTTCTATCTAGCTGTTAAACACGTTATTATGCTATGCAGTAAATGTTCGGCTTGTCATGATGCATACCATTTTAATTTGCAAACTCATTACTGCGTCTATATCTTTAAAGACCCTTACAACCCTGCTTACCCCTTTACAGTAACAATTCAAAGCGATACGTACGTACGTACACACATGTAGATAATGGGATTTTACATTTGGTCGAACATTGTTCACAATTACTCCACAGGGATTGGAGCGCTGTGAAAATAATTTAGCAATGAACACGAATATTTTATTTTAATGAACCGTTCAAACTCAGATGGGAGTGAGAAGTATATAGAATTTATTGTCTGTTAATATTTATAAATGTTTTGTGTAAAGAGAAACTATGCTAGGCTGGGTAGTTTAGAGCTGAGAATGGTCCATATATCTGGCTTTGTTGCTGTCCACAAAGTCCTTTTATAGCCTGAATTTATGGTTGTGAGGTAGCAGAATTTAGTAATTAACATTCATCAAAGGTTACTGTGGAGTGGACGCTACAAGAAAATGATTCACTTAAAGTGACGCGGGATTCGCCGCGTTTTCCACCGCGAACTGTCATACGTACACACGGCTACACATCAAGCTATGAAAACCAGTTTATCTTGACGTCGCTTTGTATAATCTTTTCACACAAGTAACGGTCAGCTTATACTGGTTTTGCATAGCTTGAAGTGTAGCCGTGTGTACAACTACAACTAAAACAGTACGCGCGAAAAACGCGTGTCTATAGACGCTGTCGCATCGTCATATGTCCGCTTTACGCCCCGCTTCTCGCGTCACGCTAAGCTCCGCGTCTCTAAAGACGAGGCTTTAGTTATGCTTATGGAGTTTCTTGCCGGCTCTGCTCCATGGAAGCTATTTTAAGGAACCGTGCACCTAGTTTTGATGTTTTAAAAGTGCCTGAAAGCTGGTCTATTTGAACTAAAAAAACTTTGACGTTGACTTTAGAGAAATTTGAATTTGATATATCTCGCCTTCAATATCATCATCATTATTCAGCCGAATGACGTCCACTGCTGGACATAGGCCTCCCCCAAACAATGTTGGGGGGGTTTGCCATAATCGCCACGCTTGGCAGGCGGGTTGGCGATCGCAGTATGGTTGTTAAAGTACTCAGGGAACACTGCTGGCCATCCTCTAGTGAATCCCTTAGTCGCCTTTTACGATACCCACGGGAAGAGATGGGGTAGTGCTATTCTTTACGTCTGGCACTACACGGACGCCTTTTTTTTTTCACTGTAAATCCTCATGGATGCCCTTCGATATAATTCTGTTCAACTCTTACCAATAACTTTAATAAATTCCTCCATTTTATCAAAAAGTTACTGTTGAACACTGAAACCACTTCCTTACCACCACGTCTACACACGTCCTAATAAAACAAAAATATGTCTCCACAAAACACCGCGGAATGGGTTTACGAACAATTTGAGTAGCTTTTGACGCGAGTCTCCGTCGCGGTCGGCGACGCGGTAAATAACGTCAATATTATGGTTGAAACAACATCAATATTGTGTTCCGAATACTGCCGCTAAGTTAAATTACTTGCAAGAAACGTGGATACGCTCTGATGGAAGTTTCTAGTTGAATGTGTTTCAAAGAGTGATTCTGTTGCTATATCTTTTTCACCGTAAGTTGATTCCTGACTTTTCTCCGCAAAATGTTACCATATAAAGAAAATAAAATATAAAAAAAAAACATTTATAGTTTAGCTATTTAACGGTTTTTGATGATGTCGTTTACGTTTTTTCGATATCAGTCTCCTTACGGCTACAATTTACGAAATTACCGAGCTGTCAAGAATCATTCTAAGGTGAAAAGAGTATAGTAGAGGTGGAAAGTTTTTTTATACAAGGATCAAGCTGTTTGTTGATTGGTTTTGGTGGTCACGAATCTACCCTATTAGGTTCTGGTGGTAACTATAGAATCATATCAGGTTAATCTAGTTTAAGGGTTGTAACGACAAGTGAACAGCGCTTTAGTCATTGACAATTTGTTTTCACGGAATGTCGACCGAATAATGATCGAGCGCTTTTGTTGGTCTTAACCACAGAATCATAAATTATTTAGATTTTCGTGATCTGTTGTACCCAATGAAACGTAATTCTTTTGCTATCTGACTTTTAATTCCTCAACAAAACCGAACAATAAAAAAAAACTAATCGATCTTTTATTAAAATTGTTGACTGATGTAATTATAAGTTGTATCTAGTTAACTAGTTACTTAAAATACAATAAGCTCTACTATATCGTGTTAAAAGATGAAACATAAAGAATAAAAAAAGCGTTTTGATATTTCTGAATTAATTTTAGCTGCTTTTTAAAAGCCAAATATCAAAATATCCAATTTAAAATTCGATAAAACCTACACTGTGCTGGGAGCCTTATAAATGTAGCATCAAAATGAAAAGTATTTGTATTTTAGCTGAATTTCGAATGGACAATGGATACCCATTGGACGCGAGAACCAAACGAGTATCGGACAATACGGCAATTCATTTGTAAACTGACGCTTTGTTTAAAGCCATGCGCTAATGTGTGGACGACACATTTACACAATGGGTGACAATGGGACGATTTTAACGGTTATCTGATAGTAATAATGGTTGGAAATAAGCACGTTGTTTAAAACGTTTGGTAAACAATGGAGAAATTTTTGCTTTGTTAAATTGATGACACGTAACTATATGATAACATATCTACGGTGCTGGACCAATAAAATGCAGCATTGAATTCCAGCCTATTCAATGCTTGACGTGATACATATACTACAAATATAATTACGGAGCCCAACGTAAATATGGCAATTTTCGTTAAAAAAAACGACCGACTTGAGAACCTCCTCCTTTTTTTGAAGTCGGTTAATAAAATAAATAGGACATATTTACCCAAATTCACATATTTTGTCTCCTCTGGAATATTGGACGTACCTGAAAACAAAATAAATAGAGTCAATATTATTTATATTTACTTATTCTTAAATTTTTCAGGAACTTAAAAGTAATTAAAAAATGCATCGCTTAAGCAAGGATCTGAAAAAACTCTCATTAACAACCGTTAAATATTAAAATATAAGTAGTTTGAAGCGATGCATTTTCATAACCACGTATTAAAAATATCTAATGATAACTCCTAAAAATATTCAGTAAGAAAAACACTTTTTACCACAAAATTAATAACACAATAACACGCCTTAACTGGCAAGGAAATATTCCATACAAAACTGTATGAATGGTCCCGTCCAATACCCTCGCCCCTCCTCTCCCCAAGCCGAAGCATTTACGTGCACACGAGCGTAAACCACGAGAGATATTAATATAAATATACGACATTTCGGAGGATAGGAAGGATGAGATATTAGCTGATACAGATAAGAATCAATATAATATTACAAAATAGAGGATATTGCGAGGAAATTTTATTCTTCGACTAGTTTCCATTTGATACTAGCTGCACCTGATGGTAACTGCAGACAGGGTCAAAGGTGGAGCATGGGAATCCAAGTACCAAAGATATAGAGGGATTCTTCTATACCCCTCCGGCTCGCACGTACATACGACGGCACACAGTAAACTGCTTAGATTGGACTTTAATTTGTGAGTTGTAGCTATCCAGGTGGACTTTATGAATTCTACCACTAAGCGTGCTGGATTTCTAGTTACTGATTTGGTAATAGTTTATACATAGCAATGAATATGCCTTCCCCTTTCCGCTCTTGGGTGTCATAGAAGGTGACTACAGGATGACGTCAAGAGTATGGTTAGGAGCCTCCTGTCTACTAATGGATAAAAACTACAATCGCCAATTCGTCTGCAAATCGTGGTGATAATGGCAATTTCCTCTTTGACCATTCATTGGGATGATCGTTTTTAACAACAGGCGTTGATGGACTGATGTATTAAGATAATCATTTTCCATTTATAGTCCAAATGTAAGAACACGGCATCTTATACTTTCCTTTGTTTGTTGAACTACAATGAACAATATGAGAATGTACGCATTTCCGTATCTCGTGTCTCCTAAATATTGTTTCTTAGAAAACAGTTGAAATTTACAGTTTTAAGTGTCCGCCAAGACAATTCAAAATAAGCATTGCATGCTCTACATTTATATTATCAAAAACGGAACGATCTATTATTTCTGGGGAGCTTCTAAAATATTATGCACCAAAGTAGGGCATTTATAACAATGAAGAATGTTTATGGATGTAACCTTGTGGTCTTATTCTTTGTGTTTAAATTCTGTGGCATTTTCCGGAAGGTATTATAAACTAGAGTTACTTGCTGGAAAAGAATATACATAACAATGGAAGACTTTAACCAAATAATATTTATAGTAATCATAGCAAAGTCGTGTTAACAAAACACGAATTTTCTGTCCAATTTCACCGTGCTTTAGTCATGCCCAACCTCTTGTCATGACATATTATTAGTGTTCGCTTGAACATGTGTTCTCTCCCTCATTTGATGCCTTGACAAGTCTAACCTAATTGATTGTTACACCCCATGCTACAGCTATGGATAATACCAAAATACTTTTTTATCTGAACTGTTCAAAAAAGATCTCCATTCAAAATATAAAATAAATTGTTCCATGGCAAGCCCAGCGATGATAAATGAATCCAAGTTTAACGGTTTTAAGAGAAAGAAAGCTGTCACTAATAACACAATACTATTTTAAACTCAATAAATCATAGCTGCATCATATTCAAACGAACAGAGATCTAATTGAGTGGATATCGACCCAAGTCACTTCAAACGGAATCTTTATACACTTTTAAGCAAATGCAAAATAAATAGGTGGAAGACGGATGGCTCAGATCAGGTTACCGACTAATGCATTGTGGACTCAAGTGGGAACGGTATTGTCATCAATTGAGGATGCATCGATCATGACGTCATGGTCCGGCAAACTGCTGTCATAGTAGCGTTAGGAAATCTAGTCTAGGAATCTTTTGTAGATAGACAAATGTACAAGGATACATATATTTATGTAGATGATATGTGCTTGATAAAAAAATTCCAAGTTTTTTTGAAGTACGTTAGGTGGCTTGACAATTAATATTCAATTAAATTTAGAATATGGTGCAATGAATAAGCAGTTTTTAAAAGAAGACCCTGTTCTACGAGGAGATGGTAATAAATTTTTGCAATTTGATTTGGCACACGAGGTTGTCGACATGTGGGATGTTGAGTCAGCAGTAATTGTGCCGATAGTTGTTACGGTCAATGGTCTAATAGTCAAGAATCTCTCAAGGCTCTCGTTTGGCAGTTGGGTCAACGGTTTTACACAGAAAGCGGTACTCCTAGACACGACGCTTATTGTTAGGAAGTTCCTTTCTCTGGAGCCTGGCCACCGATAGTTTGAACACTGTTTTCTACGCCGCACCGATGCCTTTTTTGTTAGTTTATCTGATAATTATCTGTACAGATAAATAAATGGATTACAAGATACACTATTACCTATACAACTTCTATCTAATTCAAATATCCTTAAAATTACTCTTACAATTCTATCCCCAATCTTTCTAATAGATCAATCGACGAAGCTTTTGGAAAGTTGCCATTCGATGATTGGCTTTTATTCTTGCCTTCTTTGCTATTTGCTATCGTGCTAAGCAATCTTAAGTTTATCTGGAAGATATTCAGTTTCTTTTTGCTGAACTAAATATGCCAACTTGTTCATTCAGGGGTCCAGAAGACGGTTTGATACAATCTTCACCGTTTTTAGGATTCCGTAGTAAAATAAAGGAATCCTTATAGATTCGACATGTCTTTACAGTTATGAGGATTATTAAATAAAAATTTATTGATAAAATTGTTTTACCATAGTTAAAAAAATAAGATCTAGAGTTATAGTGTATACAGGGTGTCCCTGGAAGTATGGATCAAATCGAATAGGGGCGTGGGCAAGGTCATTTCAAAACTTGTAGTAATAAAAACTTGAGTAAAATTTTTGCCAGACCAAAAAAGCCTTTGCAGTAAATGTTTTTTTCTCATTGAACACACGTTTTCTAGCTGCGTAAAAGTATTACTCTCTCTGATAGTTTACTTTTTTATTTTTTTCTATGCGAAGTGATTGAAAAAAAAAACAATGAAAAGGTCTACAGAAATGCAAATAAAATATCTAGCTTTAATTCCGCTGAACAACGGCATTAAAGCTAGATATTTTATTTGCATTTCTGTATGTCATGGATTTCCGCAAAGTAACGCCTGATTCCATCATTTATAATAAATTGGTCATAACTTTTGAACCGTAAAAAATTGCACCGACATTCTCGGGGTTAGAAATATGGAAATGACATTGCCCACGCCTCTATTCGATTTGATCCATACTTCCAGGGACACCCTGTATAGTTATTAGGAAGTTGGATTAGTAAATTTTTTTTCCGAAAAACCGTACGATTAGCTTTGTCTTACCTACGTTTTTAATAACTGAATAGATTGATGTTTCTGGAATTCTCAGCTTATTCAAACGTATGATAGCTACGGAACCCTACTTTATGCCTGGTTCCACAAGGACTTTTTACACACTCCAGATTTGGACCCTTATTATAGGGCATTAATTCTTTCCATTTTGGTAATACGATCGCGATTGCGGCCCGCACGGGCCCAAATTGGCCGTAAGCGGCTTAGTGCAACTAATTCTGACGCGAACCGGCGCGCCCCAATTATTAGTAATGAGATTATCAGTTTAATGTCACTCCAGTCTCAGATGCGCTTGCCAGGTCGTAATCAATGAACGAGGTAGGCGTTGACATTGAAATATGAATAAGTAAATCTTATACAAATCGGTCGGATGCATCAGCACCTTGCTCGCTTGCTTCGCTCGGTGTTGCGATTGTTCATGGGCCGCTCTGATTGCTAATCATCTGATAACCTGTTTGCAAGCAGGGGGCTAATAATAATAAATAATACAAACCTTAATTGATACAAAAACCTTCGATATTGCTTAAGACTAGGATACATAACTTGGTTAAGTAAAAGTCATACGGATAAGGTAAACCCTGACTCCTAAATTAAGTGATCCTGTGATTTGGAGTTTCTTGCCGGCTCTTCTCCATAGAACCTACATTTTGGAACCGTGCACCTAGTTTTGACATTTTAAAAGTGCCTGTAATCTCGTCTATTTGAAATAAAAAACTTTGACTTTGATTTGGGAGTCAGTGTTCTGATGTCACTGTGATTCCAAAAACCTTTTATTTTGTGTTCTAACAAAAATAAAAATAATCACTGACATTGCATGTTACAAAGTATGTTAAGATTAACAAAGAAAAATATTAAGGGATATTGGAAACGACTTTTAAGGTGTATGTGTGTGTATGTTAGAGTGAGAGTTTGTATTTTAGTATGAGGGTATGTATGTGAGAGTAGATATGTGAAGTGTTTGAGATTGTGTTGTATATGTGCTGCTGATAATTATGTTGGAAAATATTTTTTTAGGGTAGTGTCTACAAAAATTTTGTTCTCGATGGTGGGTGTAGTCTGCCAACCCACACGCCAATGTGGTGGACAAAGACCTAAACCTTTCAGAGAAGAGGTCCGTGCCCAGCAGTGGGAAAGCAATATCCTGATTATCTTATGTTTTGGGTCCTATCGCAAACAGAAATCACAATTAATATCCAGAGTCGGATCCAATGTCCATGGGCTATGGAGTCCAAAAACTAAACAATGGAAGATTTTTGGCTCTTAAACCAAATTGGTTGTAAAATATACTGTAAAGATAGTAAGAATTCACACTGAAAAACTCAAATCTAGCAAAAATACAGTCTCAAAATGAGATGAGTTTTTTACAAACAGCTTGTCTAGTAATCCGAGATACACGTGTACACAGGTGTTTGTCTACTATCTACGAGTAATACTAACTGAAGTAACTTTCCTTAGCTGTCTATTACAGCTCCTATCTAAGTAAATTACATTGTGTTTTTCTTTTAACCGAATAAGTTAGTGAACCCAACTTACTTAAGAAATGAGGTTTGGGTGCTTTTTGTCTGTTTCGTAAAAGAGAACATGAATGAATGTATTCCATTTTAGCACAAAGCTTAACAATTGTTTTGTATAAAAAGTGAACAAACTTTTGGTCGTGTCGTGACAAATTAATCCATTAAAAATACACGATTTCTCACTATAATTTGAATAAGGGATTATCTAGAGGATGGGCAGCAGCGTTCTTTGAGTACTTTAGGAATCATACTGCAATCGCAAACTCTCCTGCCAAGCGTGGCGATTACGGCAAACCCCTCCCCTTTTTGGGGTAGGCCTATGTCCAGCAGTGGACGTCTTCCGGCTAAATGATGATGATGAAAAATACACATTTTTAGAAAGACTAAACTCTTGTCTTCTATATTTATATAAATAAAATTAAATGCTCTTCGTTGATAAGTGCATCACTTGAGAACGGCTGGACCGAATTGTCATTTTTTTAAAATGTTGTTTGTCGTCCGAATCAGGTTTTTATGGAAAGAAAAGTTGGAAAAAGAGAAGTAGAAGTAGGTACGTAATGTTGCTAAAAAGTATAATTTTGCACCTACGTGCCCTGTTTTTTTCTAAGAGGCTTTCCAAACCGCCTGGAAAACTTTTTTCTAGTTCACTGAACAATTGTTCCACTCACAAAGCTTATGTAGATAAAGTAATTTTGCAAAGAATTCTCTTTGAAATTTCAAAGAGGTTACTACTACTGAATATAACGCACTATTATAATACGGCACACTATTTTAAAACTGTTACGAGTTTGAATGTGGGACTATAGTTAATATAAGAAGGAGGCCAAAGAAAAGATGTGTGAAAGATAATGTGGTTGGAAAAAAAGTTAACACGGAAATGACGGCTGATGGAAATGTATGGAAGGAAAAGACATACTGAGACAACCTCTAATAAATTGGGCTAGTTTGGACAAATTGGGATAGCTGATTAAAGTTCTTGAAAACAATACTTATACACTACCTATTAAACCTTAATTCTTCAAACATAACTATTGTTAGCGATTTAATGATGTTATGGGGGTAGTCGGACATGTATACTTCATGACATGTCAAAACCGTCTATTAAACAGTATATGATGCGCTCGGTCCTCACTTTTGCTGCGACTTTTGTGTCGGAAGGACGTTCACAATTGTTGTCAACTGTTGTTTTGTTTAAAAATTTTAGTAATATTTTTTTCTTATCGTGTTTAATTTTATATTTAGCTTAAGATTTCTTGTTTAAATTCTATTTACTTTTGGTACACCACTTTTGCCATTTTATAATTTGTCATTGAAGAGCGGGGCCTCCTAGCACAGATATATCTTTTACTTAAAAGGAGGTCCCTATGTAAGATTTACTGTAAAAGTTGTACAAGTTTCTGCAATAAACCTTTTATTTATATTTATTTCATTGTAGTTGCTATTTCTTCATTGAAAGCATGAAAGGATAATTTTTGAAATAAAGGATTTAGTTCATAATTATGTACTATCCTGTTTTTAATAATTAACGCTAAAAAAATATCACTATAGGTAATATAGATATATATGTTCTATTCAGTGAGCAATACGCGACAAATACTTAGCATATAAACGCATGAAATATTCACGTGACGGTGTGAGGGACGTCCGTAACGAAGTAATCCACTGACAAAGGGACACCCATACCCGGACATTTCTCAGACTTGTTTACTCTTTGTGTGAGAGCAATGTGCGTTTGTCATTTACGCCACTAAATAGAAAAATACGGAAAGACAACTCTATTCAAAACTCAAAGGAGCACACACAAATTCTGCCGAGCAGTCTTAGCCCGAAGCAAAACTTCTAAAGGCTCCTACACACAATAACAATAATCACATCATGTACAGGAAGAAGATGAATTAAAATCTGCTCTAAAATGGTTTTCACGACCCTCCGAGCTCTCCCGTGGTAGAACCCTTCGTCTCTTCAGACTTCGCAGTCACACCGATAAATTGTTCTCAGTAAGCTGCCTCCTCCCCAATCTCCCGTCAGCAACGCCCAAAGCCGAGGTCCGAGTCCCACTAAGGGTCGCCCTTAGTGCTGTTGTTGCAGGTAGTCATGATGTTAGTGTAGTACAAGTAGTTAGCTTAGGTTAAGTAATGTATTTCCCCTCCATTAGGCTGGAGACTTTTTAGGTCTCGCCAATTTAACTGCCCGATTACGTAGAAACGGTACGCAAGAACCATATTTAAGCAGTCATAGAGAAAAATAAAAAAACGGCACTGCTTTTGCGTTCTATGTGTGAGATACAATACCCGAAGAGGTCACGCATTGTATGAAGTAAACCTTTTGTATTTATTTATGTTTCCTCTTCACAGTCTTAGCATATTCACGTTTCGTGGCCGACATTTTTCTTTGAGGTTTGTCGTCTTGGTAACGTATGGATGTGCTTTTTTTACTCGTTTTCTTTTATGGAGTAAATGAGTTACAATTTGTGTCAGTAAAACGTGTTTATAGCGAATAGTCTGGATCATCAATTTTATAGACCGTCGGATCAATAAAATCAAATCGGTGTTTACATAGGAAAATAAATGGGACTTTTAAATCTATGTACTGCCACACAAAAAAACAAATGGAACGAGCGATTCACTCTGAAAGCTGTTTCAAATGGCTAGGTATAACTTTAACATCTATATCAATGTGTTAAAACTAATAACGTTTT
Source organism: Amphipyra tragopoginis (assembly GCA_905220435.1). Lineage (NCBI taxonomy): Eukaryota > Metazoa > Arthropoda > Insecta > Lepidoptera > Noctuidae > Amphipyra > Amphipyra tragopoginis. The sequence continues at coordinate 28,302,896 of HG992001.1, read as the reverse complement.
TTTTACTTATCTATTTTAATGAAAACACATTACGAACATGATTATGTAAGAAGTAAATAAAAAGTATCAACAATAACGATCGCCTTACACACCAGTCATATTTGACAAACAACCACGTTGCTAGATCTCGATTTCAAGCTTTTAACTTACAACCTACTCGTAAACATTTAAACAAAACAGTACGACCAACTAACCTGGATTTCCATAAATAAATAAATGTTCTTTTTTAGGAGTTTAATATTCTATCTTTTCTACTTTATATAAACTTCAGCATTTCCACAGACTGTTCATTTATATCATCCTTCACAACAACAAGCCAGAGCTTTTTCTTTGAAATGACAACGAAAGAATTGCAATAGTGTACAAAAAGACCATTGTTGGTCCTAGAACGTCAAGCGTACCCAAGTAAACTGTTTTTCCGTCGACTTTTTCTATTTGTGCAACTAAGTAACTGATATACTTTTGTTTTTCGTTCTTTTGTTGAAATGAAATGAAATGGTAAAGTCTGCCACAACATTATAATGGTAATGAAGCAAGAATTTAATAACGAAGAATCAGAAAGGTCAGATAAGAATTCATCGTGCATAACATTTGGCACATCGTATTGCTTCTTCAAATAAGTAAATCCTAAACAAATTCTTGAGTACGTTGGACGATTGTAAGCAAACGCTTATCTAGCAGTATTATCAGAATTCGGAACGTTCAAGTAATTCCCGGATCGCCGTCCCTTTTTCGTCACCTTGCAACCGACCACACGATGCCCACTTTTTTCCAAAGACAAAATAGCATACGCGTGCCAGCAACAATGCGTGTTACTGGTCCTCCGTTATCATTCCCTTTCTCACAAGAACATCTACCGAAAATTTAATAAAAATCCTAGGGACCTAACCGAGCAAGAAAATTTTCGCTGAATCGCAGCCCTTTAAGACGAAATCGAGGTATTTGTCGGATCGGCGGGTCTAAGCCGGTGGGGGCGCGGGGCGGGATATTCGTCGCGAAACGAATTCAATTTGGATCATTCTTCTATACTATTATCCCGATTGAAGGTCTTTCCTCGCTGTCCCCCGCTCGAAATTGGATCGTCTTTTGCATAAAATGAAAATCGAATCGGAACTAACGAAATATCCTCGGAAAGGTTCCGTCACCCCGCGTTTTGATGAACGGGACCTTTTATGGAATTATGAGCGGAGGAGGGAGTCCGAAGTAGTGGGGAGCGTGGGACGGAAAATTTATATTGTTATGTGCGAACCCGAGGATTTGGACGTGCGACAAGTTTGTCCGATCGTAATGATGTGAGCTGCCGAACACGGATAATTTTTGGGACAGTTAACTTGATTATTTGTTACAGGTATTGTTTTGTTGCCGATCTGAAAAGGGAGCGATAATGTATTGGATTTATTTGTTGTGTCTTCTTCGTTTCTTAATATATTGTAGTAATGAAATTCTTTGAATGGATAGAATTCTGAACACATAACTTTAAATAAAAGTAAAAACCGACTTCAAAACAAAAACTAAAAAGACTAAAATAATTACCAAAATATAAAATTAACAGTTTCAGAAGTCGGTGGCTTTTATTTGTTTCAGTGTAGAATTGCACCGACTTCTGAAACTGTTAATTTTATATTTTGGTAATTATTTTACTCTTTTTAGTTTTTGTTTTGAAGTCGGTTTTTACTTTTATTTAAAGTTATTTATTATATACGTTTTAGTGCCATAAATTACACGGTTTAAGACTACAAATTTAAATGACACGATTGCGTAATCTTTCCTACAATTAAGTAGTTTTTTTTAAGAATTAATGTATAATTATCATGACGGCTCCTTACAAACACATACAAACTTCTTTGTTCTTGGCTAATGTTTCTGTGATCACAGTTAAAACAGAGATTGAAAGTCCTTATCAAAACTTTTGCATAAGGGAACCACAAACGAAAACGTCATCTAAGTATATTTTTTTTTGTTGTTGTTGATTATTTCAAAAAGCGCTGAATCTATTTCGATAAAATTTATATGGGACCACCTCTGAAGTATGATCTACCAAACAAAAAAAGAATCATCAAAATCCATTCATAATTGGAGGAGATATCGCGTAACAAAAATACAAAAAAAAAAAAAAAAACATTCAGACGAATTGAGAACCTCCTCCTTTTTGAAGTCGGTTAAAAATCCTTTGCGAAACAAGAAAACTGCTAATAAATTCAAAATCCAACTACTTTTAAAGTTCATACAATATGCGATATTAATGAAACATATATTATTCCAAACCACTGCTTCAATTCAGCGCCTGTTTCGCTCAATAAACTAATTCGTTCATGGAGCGTTCCTTCCGATCCAGCACACAACACACGAATTCTTATCCGTACAGTTTGGAGCTCGTAAAATGTAAAGACGTTTTGATAGAACGGCACTCGTACGTTACTGAAGCAACAGTTCGTATGTAGAACAGCTTCCAATGAGGTGGGAAACGATAACATGCGCTGTTTGTTTCACGAACACGAGACGAGTCGAGCATAATGTTAGGCTGAGAACGTACTGATGTTGTAACGAAACGGTTGATCGAAACTTGAGGCTTGTTTGATGGAGTTCGGAAAGCGATTGTGTTATGACATTGTTAAGGAAATGCTTTGAGAACAATGTTAAAAAAAATTGCCGAAGAGAACCTCCCCGTTTTTTGAAGTTAGTTAAGTACCTACTGTGGTAACGAAGGAATACGAACGCTTAAAAATAATTATGTTAAGTATGATTCAGATTTGAATTATATTATTAGAAATGTCGTGGTGGCCCGGAGGTTACAGCCCCGCTTATTAAGCACCGGGTTGCAGGTTCAAATCCAGGCAAGTACCAATCTAACTTTTTCAATGTTTTATGTACTTTCTTGGTTAATCTAAGACACCACTGACATACGGTGAAGGAAAACATCGTGAGGAAACCTACACTTATGGTCTGAAATCGCCAACCCGCAGTGAGCAAGCGTGGTGATCAATGCTCGTTCCTTCTCTGTATGAGAAGAGGTATTTGCCCAGCAGTGGGACAGTTACAGGCTAATATTTATTTATTTAGAAGAAAGAAAGAAAAAAGATTTATTTGCGCCGATATGACACACAAAAATAAACTATCAACAAAACCACAAAGAAACTTGGGAAAAATATGCGTCACATCTACGCAAAACGGCCATCGCTCAGCATAATGCTATGACTCGTGCGAGACGGAGCCACAGCGCTGGTGCACAGCGAAAGCCGGCGTTGACGTGATGACGTCCACCTGTGCAGCAATACAGCAATACAAATAAATTAATACAAGAAAAAATAAATAAATAAACACGCAATAAAGGAACAATCGAAGACTGTGAAATATAATATTTTTAAATATGGCAACGTTTTGTTGCATCGACGTCGTCGCTCACGCAGGCTTAAGTCGTACTTTAATGTAATATTATCTATGGCCATTACGTTCTCTGTGCGTGCAACTGTCAAATATAGACCGCCTATTTTATGTAATAACTACGCATTAGCTATTTCGTAATTTCAAAATGGTGTCCCTGATGAAGTAATGGATGATTGTTTTGATATAGTGTGTTGTGATCAGCGTTTGTGCATTTTGTGTTAAGAGATGTGTATGACGAAAACTGCGACTACCCAAATCCCAGGTCAAGACTCTAAAGTAACATCAAGGTAAGGGCTAGAAGAGAAATTATTTAATTGCGTTTATGATTCAGATTTCTTATTGCAGTTTAAATTAATATGGGGTGCATTAAACTCAAGTATCGTCTCCTAAGTGACGATACTTCAGAACGTCCGGCGCACCCTGTAGGCTCTTTCACGTAATATCTTGACGCGCAGATCAAGTTGCAGTAACGCTACAGTTAAGTTCACTCGAGCTTAACATGTATTTGACAGCGAGAGAATACGAATAGCGTTGTTTTGATCGAAACTTAATAGGCATGTTGATAGCATCAATACATTTCAAATCTATTTAGTCCGCCAATTAGAGTTTTTAAAAATAGTGGACACGTATTTTTTCTTTTGTTAATTCTATGAATATTTGGAAAGATAAAACGCATCAAAACTAGAGAGTGGGGGCTTGTGACGTCAGAAGCAAGTAAAAATTGTTCTTGCTTGTGACGTTTTGCCAATTTTAAAAGTGTCGTATCTTCGTCAATTTTGGTTTACGTAAGAAAAGAAAAAATACGGGTCAAATATTTTTTGATAACCTAACTGACGGACTAATTAGATTTATTCAGTCAAATACTCTATTTCAACTAAACTGCAACTAAACTTCTTTAGCTACGTGAATTAGGCCCCTGGGCAGTTATCCTCGCTACCAACCTTACTGACTGGGTAATCTTTTCACCACGACATGAGCTATTCTCATAACAAGCCAGAAGACAGGAATAAGAAAAACGTCGCTTCGTTTTTTGTAACGCTTAGTTTTGGGAAGAGAGGAAAATATCATACTTATTCAATTCCACTAGTTGCGTCACAAATATCAGGTTAGAAAAATAAAATGTGGGTAGGAAAAGAAAATGGAGTATGTAGCCAATATACATAGATTATAACGTTTAAAGAGTTGATGCCTCTGAATACCATAACTTTTAAATGTGTTCCAAAAAGTAGCGTCAAGCGGAAGTCAATCAGAAGGAATAACTACAAAAAATGGGGGTGCCCATGTATGTTCCGCTATTTTTTGTAGTTTTCGAGTTATGATTTCTTTTCATGTTTTAACAAAACTCGAACTTTAATGATATTTTTGATCATAGTGCCGTGAATAGTTATTTTTTTCTGAATTAGATGAAGAGAAAATCTAATTTAAAAAAATACTTACGCATTTTTCTCAAGTATTCAAGACACTACAGGTGTAAACGAATTCGTGTAATTCCTTCAAACCACATGATCTATTAATGGTATTGATTAACCCCGCACGGGGTTTCTATTGTTTAAAAATAAACTTTTTTTTGCAAATATTTTGTTTATATGATAGAAAATTTCGATGCCGTGCATAAATTAAAGAAGGCACGGCGACACACAGCTGACGGGCATGACTAGCGCGATATCGCTCCACGCAATCAGTTGACTCGTGACGCTAAAATTATTCAGATACAGAATAGCAATTTTAATTTTTTTTTCTTTGTTCTTTAAAAAGCCTATGCAGGGTCAATCAGTGTCACTAGTAGATCACGTGGTTTGAAGGAATTACAAGAATTCGTTTACACCCTGTATTCCGCGTTTTTTTTTATTTTTCGAGTTATGATTTCTTTTCATGTCATAACCAAACTCTGACTTTAATTATTTTGATCATAGTGACGTGAATAGTATTTTTTTTGAAATGAGATAAAGAGAAAATATAATTTAAAAAATACACATTTGTCTCAACTATTCATGACACTATGACCAAAAAATTAAATGTCATTAAGTCAGAGATTGGTTAAAACTTAGGAGACACCTCCTGTATTTTGTGGTCCAATGTTTTATAATTTTTGACCCAGTATTTGTACATATACGAAGGTACCAAGTCCTCAGGGATACTTATACAGAACAGTTAATTTTATTACTCCCAGCATCCGCAAACGCGCTCCTCTGCCCATTTTTACGTAACATAAAACAGCAAAAGTAATTTAAGGAAAAATAAAAATATTTATTGCATTGTTTAATTTACGATTCTTTATAAGGAAGTCGGTTGTTCCGTCCTAATTTCTCTGTTACTTTTTTTTTCCTACAAATGGGAACGCGTTGTAGCAGTGGGCGTAACGGAGTGGACAATGATTGTAATGGGAAATTGTTAGTAACGAATCACATCAATCATTTGGAATTGAAATAAAAAGTTGTGTTGGAGCTGAGTTTTTCAATCCTGACAATTTTCCTTGTTATCTTTACTTTTAGAATGTGTTCTGTGCCAAAATTACTTGCTTATAATATTTTTGTTCAGAAACTTTTTTGCTTAATTAAATCTTTTTTGTCTACATTTGGCACATTAACATAATTCCTATAGATTATAATTTCGTTAATGTTATCGCTAGTGGGTAACACTGGGCAATGTTGATAAAGGAAGGTAGTCGTCGATATGGATGAACGCACCCGAGGCTATAAAGGCGGCGGTCATTCGACGAAGCGAGAGCATTCCGTGTTGAACAGCTGAAGAAGTCTGACCTTTTATATCTGATTAGCTTGTCCTTATTTTATGATCTTGTAATAATTGTGTAAAGTAATATATTGTGATCTAGTTTATGTTACTAATACTAACTCAAATACAAGTACTCTCAGTGGTGGAGAGTCTATGTTGGTTTTATTTACTGTGTTTACCTTGCTCGCAATCCTGACATACCGATATTAGCTATAACTGTAATGATAGAATCACTCCTGAACGATTATGTTGCTGTGTCTTTTACATTAACACAAAAGTTTGAATATTTTAAAACGAAACATTCAGTGCGAATTTTTGTGAGCCTCGAACAATAACAGTAAAATATAACCATTATTTATAGCACATTCAACAATCCCGCGTTCGTGATCATCTCAAATGCAATCCCGGGGCAACAAAAAGCGTAATTACGTGGCGTTATGTGTTTTTCCTCGTTTGGCACATCCCTACTCCCCGCGGTTTTCATTCAATCAGAAAACATTCGCTCGTCATTTTGGATGTTAGGATCAAATTCTTTTTTTACGATCTATTCGGCTGTCTGAGTTTTTTTGTGTGCGCGTGAAAAATGTTGAACGTGAAAAAGTTGTGTGTGCTTTCAAAGAAAATGTCTTGCAACTACAGGAACTCGGTCAAGTTTGTAAAACGGCTGCGACCGCTTTGAACAGCTCCTATAGATGTTTCAGTTTATAACTTAAGTGCAAATTGAGTAGGTATCAATTAATAACATGAACTTTGCTTTTTAACCGTCTTTTTGCCTTCCAAATGATTTAAAATACTCACTAAACAAAATTTTTTTTTTGCTCCAGTGCAAGTGTCCTATTCAACCGCAAAAACACAACAAATTAACAACGCTATAGCAAACAATGTGTGATATTGATTATTGTGTGATTTATCTCGAATGAGCATAAAAAGGCAAAATAAAAAATATTTCTTTTACGAGTAGTGTACAATAAAGTATATCTATCTAAAGGCATGTCAACGGCCTCGTTTTGGCAGTAGATATGAATAACAAAAAAAGAGTTCATATTTTCTTTACAATTGGCCACATTTCATGAGTTTAGTCAATAACTGTTTTTTTTTTAATTTAATACCTTCGGTAGAAATGAAGCCTACACTAGGTGCTCCTAGATCTAAACATATTATATTTTTAACGCGGCATCTTACGAAGGTGGTTCAAAGCGAACGCGATTTGCGAGGCGATCAGATGCGGTGACACGCGATGCGGTGCGAAGCGGCGGCTTTGTCCTACGAGCTCGCGAACCGCCCGCCGCGCGCCGCCGCCGTTCAGTAGCACTGTACGGCACCGCATCCAGTTCGCGCGAAAATATCAAGCCAACTGATCGTTTCGCTTCGCTTCGCACCACGCCGCACCGCACTTTATGTGCGTTTGGTCACGCAGACCTCTTCAATAGGTATCAACTGGTTGTTGTTTTCCCATCGCGCTGCGCCGATTCGTGTTCGCGTCTAGATCGCTTACGTAAAACGCCGCGTAATTAAGACCTTCATTAAAGAACAGGAGATAAATAAAAATGGCTGCATTAAGAGAGGAGGGGGTTAGTATTACAGAAGAGGGTATATTTGTACATTAAATTAAGTGTGTATCTGTCGTTAAATTTTTGGTTAAGCAACACCAAACATACTGTATCTTAGCAAATATCTTAAAATATATCCTGCAATTTTCATTTTATTTCATGGCAAAAGTATCTTGCACAATATTTTCCATACAATCTCGTTGCAATTACTCTCATTAACAAATAAATCATCCACACGATAGCGCAAGCTGATCATTACTGAGCCTCGTATTAACGGGGCTCAGGGGATCAATCCAAAGGATCCGGTGTAAGCTGAGCTAATAAGCATACTTACACTTTATTATCACGCCCTTACTTCTTACAGAGTTGGTTGTACTTCAAGTGTATTAAATTTGGAGTCAAGCGACATTGGGGGCCAATTCTTCGAATAGAAACGGTGATCAATCGCAAAGAAATCAAAGCCCAACCGTTCATTCAGACAGTTTTAATTTACAAAAACTGTCAAATTGTTTGACAATAAAAACAAAAGCAGGCGTTTTAATAGTTATTATAAACGAAAACTGTCTGACGTTTGTGGTTTGTTTGCGGTTTGGCAACAATATTGTTAATAGAATTTATTGGCTTCCTGATTCGCCTGTGCTTAGAGTGTAATAAGGGAATATACAAAGAGTAACACAATAAAATGAACCAGAATTAAGAAAGTAGTTTGTTGAGAATCGAATACTTTATCAATTTCAGCATAAGAAAAGTGTATAGTCGGGGTTCCCCTTAACCACCGGTGTGCGGCTGCACCTAGTTCTACCCGCTATGATGAAGGGTAAACCTAGTTCTACCCGAGGATAAGTAGGATACATCTAAGTTTAACCGCATGTGGCCGGCTGCACCTAGTTGTACCCGGCTAAAACTAGGTGTAGCCACACTTCGGCTATTAGCCGTAACATATATACAAATCAGTCAGTCAATCGAGTTAAAGAAAATTGACTAAGACATAAGGTTGTTAGACTGAATATTAAAATGGTATTCCACTATAATTTCTAAAATTCTTCTACTTATACTATTTTTGTTGTTGTTTATGTGGTATTCTGGAATTGCTGGTGACCATTTAATGATATTTTTTTACATTTGTCTGTATTATTTCGCATTTCTCCCATTATTCAACATTAGCTTTGTTGCCCTTATCATTAGTCATCATCATCATATCAGCCTGCGTCTGCTGCTGAGGACTGCAACAATCACCATGCGTGGTAAATGGAATGGTGATCGTAAAACGTTGCCATTATCAAACAGGAAAGCGCTGATACCCACCCTTTTGATTTCATCCTTCTGTTACCCTTTACAGTACCCATGAGTGCAAAGGGCGTGTTCTATTTTTGCCCTTACTCATATTAAAATCAGGTAAATTTTAAGCTATCCTTCATTTTCAATACATTGGATATAAATCACCGAGTGCGTCGTATCGACTTAATGTTCTGAAGAGAACTGCTTGCAGATACTATATACTCTGCTGAGTGACATGAAGCTAATGAGGTGTGAAGCTCGCGATACAAGGCCATACAATTTTGTTACTCGTGTCTGCTTGAAGGTAAAACACGTTTGTTTATGTGGCGATACTGTTAGGGGTCTTATAATATATACAGGGTGTTAACGAATTCGTGTAATTCCTTAAAACCACATGATCTACTACTGATGTAGACAGGCCCCGCACGGGATTTAGCTTGATTAAAAATAAAAAAAATTAATTATTAGTTTTTCATGCGGCTTTGTTACCGATCGTATCTAAACCACCTAATAAGGATTCAGTAAAAAATAAGAATTAATTTTTTTGCAAAAAAAAATGTTTTATTTGTGTGAACATTTCGATGCCATGCATAAATTAATGAAAGTACGGCGACACGGCTGGCAAGCACGACTAACGCGATATCGCTCTTTGCAGTCAGATAACTCAGGGCTCTAAAATGACTCGGAAATAGAAAATAAAGTTTTTTTAAAATTTTTTTTTTTAGTTGATTTTCAAAAATTCCCATTTAGGGGTAATCTGTGTCACCAGTAGATCACGTGGTTTGAAGGAATTACACGACTTCGTTAACACCCTGTATATTGGTATGTTGTGTAAAATTGCACTGCATGTTAAAAATGTTGAAAAAGCCATTAAAAAATTATTGACCATAAAGGACATCTGACAAAATGGACCAAAAAGAAAAGTAGCGGCCCAAAAACATTTTTGCGTATATTGTGATAGTACATGAATACCAAAACATTTTTTAATATGACGTTATTCCTCTAAGTCTGATATCTGAGTCACTACATAACGTTAAAATATTCCATTTCAGTAAAAACTAAAAAAGAATTTGTAAGTGAAAAACATGTGCCAAACTTTACTTGTTATTGTTTTAGAGGCAGGTAGTCAAAACCCTGCTTTTTAATTATCCATGCAACTTCAGTTTCATTGGACAGCTATCCTATCTCCAGTGTTGTTATCGTATCGTCGTATCTTAATACGCTTTATATAGCGTATTAGTAAGTAATGTATTTTACTTACAAACATTAAGATACTATGTAGGTACTGTTAGTTAATATCTTAACGCTTAAATTCTTTTCACTAAGTTCGAACATTTTAACCTTATGTAGTGACTCAGATATCAGACCTAGAGGAATGACGTAACAATAAAAATATTTAGGTAGTCATGTACTATCATAATATGTGTATACTTTTCTTTGGCCGACTACTTTGGATTTTGGTCCAAAAATGTATCAAATCAAATCAAATACTTTATTCAATAAACTTACATAACAATAATATTACATTTGGTACTAGCTTCCACACTAGGATTCCCTGTGTCGTGGAAGCTAGCCGAAACTAATAGATACACATATACTATACATATTACAGGCTACAAAGGGCCATAGATAAATACCTTATAGACTAACATACATATCAAAATAAATAAATTCATACATAATTAAATATAACATAATAACGCACTAATGTACACGTAGTGTCGGCGTCGTGTTGCGCTGCGTGGTATGAAGCTTATCAGGTCTCCTTTTGCACAGACAACTATTCAAGAGAATTCAGATCTAAGTCATTTCCAAATCAAGGAAGGTTGATAGATACACTCAATACAACAAGTTCTTTTACTTGTCTGTCGAATCCTATAGGCCAAAATTGCTGTCAAATCGCAAACGAAACATTATCATCAAAATTGTCGGTGTTGTTGTTAATGTCAATTTGAAAGTTTTTGTCAATAAAAACTGTTTGAATGAACGCTTCAGGTTCGGTTCAGTTGCATCAACGTTTCTGGTATTGGGATTGGACCCCTATAGAAGATGATTTTTATTGAATTTGCGACATCGCTTTATTCGTGAGTATAATTTTTTTTTTTTTTTCTATTGGACTGCTGTAGGTCGTCCTAGGGGACGGTTTCTACGTAACCGGGCAGTTATTGGCGAGACCTGAAGGGTCTCCAGCCAATGGGGGGGAAGTAAAATACTTAACCTAAGCTAACTACTTGTACTACACTAACATCATGACTACCTGCAACAACAGCACTAAGGGCGACCCCTAGTGGGACTCGGACCTCGGCTTAGGGCGTTGCTGGCGTGGACATAGGGGGGGGAGACAGCTTGATGAGGGCTGAATTATCGGTGTGACTGCGGAGTCTGAAGAGACGACCGGCTCTACGACGGGAGAGCTCGGTGGATCGTGACCGGCGGCGGTGGGACGTCGCGACGGGCCTCGTCGGCGAGGACGGTATGCCGGACGGCGGCGGACGTTGTGTAGTGTGCTGGTCGATTTACTCGCCTCCTGGAGGAGGGTTATTTCGTCGTCGGGTTCTAAAAGTGTGTGCCTGGGACGGCGAACTTTACTTATGAGAGAGGGACTGTAGTCGGCCGCTGCGGCGACTAGGGGGTTCGGATGGCGGGGGGCATTGTCGAAGTAACGCTTGGAAATGCGTTTGAGGTATTGCCTGATGGTTGGCATTTTTAGATCGAGATGGAGTTGGACGTTACGCATGAACCACGGGGCAGCCGCGGCTCTGCGCAACACTCGATTCTGGAGGGTTTGGAAGGAATTGAAGCGACAAGGCTTAACGTGTGCGAACACGACGCTAGCGTAAGTCAAGATGGGGCGGATGCACGTCACGTAGATTCTCAGCTTATTTCTAAGTGACAATTTACTGCGCGCTCTAAGGATGGGGTGGAGGCGACCGACAGCGAAAGCGGCGCGAGCGCGCACCGCTTTGATATGGTCTCGGAAACTCAGATGGTGGTCGAGGATAACCCCCAGGTATTTGGCTTTCATCTCCCAAGGGATCTGTTTGCCGAACATGAGGACAGGACGGATGTGGGTGTGGGAATCACCGTGTCTCTCGAAAAGAACGGCTGCGCTCTTTTCGGGATTCACCTCTATTCTCCATTTCCGGAACCAGACCCCGAGGGTGTTGGCTGCGGTTTGAAGGGTTCGAGAGATGCTATCGAGACTCCTACCGGAATAGTAGATAGCCGTGTCGTCGGCGAAGAGAGCCAACTTGGCCAAGCCACGTTTGGGAATGTCGCTGGTGTACAGCGTGAACAGAAGGGGCGATAGCACGGAGCCCTGAGGGACGCCGGCGCGAATGGGGTGAGGGGACGAGAGGGTGCCTTCTAGGCGATAGCGGAAGGAGCGATCCGACAGAAAGTCTCGAATGATGAGCACGAGACGGTCCGGCACGTTGAATTGGTACAGTTTGTATAATAAACCGTTGTGCCAGACCTTGTCGAAGGCTTTCGCTACGTCGAAGAAGAGCATGCCCGTTTTGTACGAGCGCATAAAACGGGAGCTAATGTGTTCGACTATGCGGTGCAATTGTCGAATGCAACAGTGCTGGGTTCGAAAACCGAACTGTTCGTCGGGGATGAGTTTACGGGAGTCAGCGAAATCTTTTAAACGGATATAAATGAGACGCTCATAGATTTTCCCAAATACATTGAGAAGGCTGATGGGGCGGTAACTAGTGGGCTCACTCTTGGGTTTGCCGGGTTTGGGGATACCGATAACGGTGGCTTGTTTCCAAGCTTGCGGAAAGATGTTATTACTCAGAGCGCCATTGAAGATGGCGGTCATGAGGACTATGAGCGGGGCGGAAAAGTGTTTGATCACCTTATTGGTGATACCGTCTGAACCAGGGGCTTTCCTAGGTTTGAGATTCCTCACTATCGTGTGGACCTCGTCTACGGTGATGGGGGGTAAGGGATCGTCGGGGTCTTCATCGGGAGGGAGGGAGGCCCTACGTTCGACCTCGCGATCCACCTTGGAAAGATGGACCGGGTCTGTGGGTTGGGTGCTGGGAGTACATTGGGCTTCTAGACTGTCGGCTAGACATTCGGACTTTTCGTCATCTTCAAAGGCCGGCCTTTGGTTCGGACGATTGAGAGGGGGAGTTGAAGCTACACAATCGGATTTTAGATTTCGTTGTAATTGCCAGAAGGCCAGATGGGATGGCTCTAAGTCGCTCAACATCTTGTCCCAGCGGGCTTCCCGAACCTCCCGTACACGTTTCTTTACAGCACGCTGTAGAGAACGCATATGGGCGCGGTTAGCTTCGCAGGGAAAAGTGTCATAGGCACGGATGGATGCGTTCTTCTCCGTCAGCAGTTCACGCACATCGTCCGGCAGCTTCCAGCGGTGTTCGTCCACCGCTGGAACCTGCCGTGAACACTCGTTCACCACGGACTGTACGTGACTGGTAAGGGAGTCGATCGCGCCCAGCGTGTCGGCAATCGTAACGATATCGTCGGGGATGGAATCTAAGTGAACGGACGAGGAAGACTTGAGGCGCTCCTCTAGTTTACCCCAGTCCGTGACAGTTTTGGTCGGGGCGGGTTGTCCAGGATCCGGGGGACCACCCCGGGGACCTAGGTGAAGGACTACGGGGCGGTGATCGGAGTCTAGCTCTTCATGCGTCTCTATAGAGCGTAGACCGAGGTTTACGTTCTTTAGAAGCGCTATGTCAAGGACATCGGGCTGATGGTCAGGGTTATGGGGGTGAGTATAAAAATGTAGTAAGTACCTAAGTACTATTCTTGAATACAGCATGTAAGGGTAAACACCGTTATCACTCAAACCATGGGTAGTTGATTTAAACATAAAAATATAGGAACGAAAAAAAAAATAAAAAAAAAAAATATACGCGCGAGAAATGAGCGGCGCGGCGGCGCTACGGCGCGGCGTACATACACTCGCTAACGAGACAGCTGACTGACTGGGGTAGCGAACTGTGCGGGGCCGTGCGTCGGGCCACGCGGCGAGTTCCCCGCGCCCTTTCCCGTAGCCTGTTGCCCCCGCGCATAGGGTGAAATGCTTTTGAGGAAAAAAGAAGATTTTATTTAAAAAAAAAGTTTGTAATTTTTCATTGATTTTACGTTCTATAAATGAAACCAAACCACTGGTTTCAAGGATAACGGTGTTTACCCTTACAGCCTGTCTTGACAGTATAGTCGATAATGAAGATCATCCAACTCGTATGATGACCATGAATATCGTAGCACCGAATTAAAATATACATAAGTTTAAGTCTGTGAAAATAACATTGTAACATCGGCCAAGGAGCACTGTCACAATACATTTATACCCAGATGCAGCTTACTCCTAACTAGCTCAAGAGAAAAATGTTGCAATACACTCTAAAATTTCATACAACATTAACCAACTGAAACGAACTTAATAAAATTAAAGCATAGAACAGTAGACTTCACCTGATAATGTCCAGACCTCCCTAATTCGATACAAAGCAGACTTCATGATACAGCTCGAATGACCAACCTTGCATAGGTTACTAACGATCCTATCTCCCCAAAAAACCATCTCGTAAAAACACCGGAGCCAAGCAATTTTCGCACTTACAAGCGTTGTAATAAATTTGAAATTAAATGTAAATGATAACGTTGTGGAATGCACAGCTTATCTGCTTCAGGGTTCAAGCGTTCTCGCTAATTATCGAGTAGAAACACTTGGGATGGCATTGATGTGGTCGCAGACGGGCAATTTGGCACAATATCTGCATTTGCTTAACTTTACAAGTACATACATAGGCACACAATTTGAGGCAAGTATTCTGTTACAACTTTTTTTTTACTAATTTTCACAAACCATAAAGCTTAGTTTTCGTACAAAGCAGAAAAGTTGGAATTACAGAACTTTATTTTCTCAAAAGAACATAGTTTACTGAATGAGATGAAAATAGTTAAATAGAAAACCAGTTTATAAAAATCTAAATATTGTTAACAAAATAAAGTAGGTTTAACCTATAACATTGCATGTAAACGAGAAACAAAAAGATGCCATCGACAGTCGGATGTTTTGCAAAAAAAAAGAAGAAAATTTCACTTTTAGCAAAGTATCTGGAGCCCCGACCTACAAATCTTTTGCAATGGAAACCATCTAAGTATTACTTATCGCTATCGTACAACATGTGTGACACAAGATAACGTAAGTTTAATTTAATAATGTTAATATAATTATGCAAGTTCCTGAGTGGGTAAGAAGCTCTTTGGAGGATTGGGCTTTTAGAGTTATTAGAAATTATATATCTTAATGACTTTAGTTAAATTTGAAATGGCTTTGATTAAGATTTTGGCGGTGTTCTAAGAGCGTTCTAAATTATGGCAGAAACAGGAAAGGTAGAAGGAAAACTCTAAATTCGGTAGAATAGAACGCATATTATACGCGTGACTCAATTAAATCGTGGTTTTGCGTAAGAAACAGTTCAAAATCAAAATCAAAACTCATTTATTTAAACTGAACTGAACATCAGTTTGACAGCCGCCAAATTCACCCAAACTCCACCGCTTCCTAGTGTTTAGGCCCGAACTCCACCAAAGCGGCAACGAGAAGAGATGTTTTTCAGCTAGGGTATATCCACCGAAACTGTGCGGAGATGCGTACTGGCTAGAGTGTAGCGGAGATGTGTGCTGGCTAGGGTGGAGATGTGCGCTGACTAGAGCGGAACTAAGATGCGTGCGGCGAGCGTTGGATGTGAACGCACAGTTTAGGGCGATCTGACACTGCACGCCGCACACATCTCGTCTTCGCTGCGCGCTGTCGTCAGCTTGCGCGCCCAGCTCAATCTCAGCGAGGAACAGCTCACATCTCCGCTCAGTGGTATCCACTTAAACTGAGTGGAGACGAGATGTGTAAATAACGATATTCTATTGGTTTTTTAAAACACATCTCCGCCCTGCTCGTCTCGTCTCCGCTTTTGGTGGAGTCCGATCCTTACGCATAGATTTGATTCACATTTACATAAAGTTTGTACTCGATGTATAACCCAAAGTTACAGTAGTAAAAACTGGGGTGTGATTCAAACTCATAACCTACTGGTCACAAATCTTGACCTATCAATTACTACTCATGATCCATCGATTACAATTCATGACCCATTGATCACAAATCATGATTAATCAATTCAAAATTTTATCATATGACAAACCGATAACCAAATAACCCTGGGGCCACATTATCGGGATTAGAAATGTTTGCATTGTCGTAACATGTATGACCAAGGGATTCGTCATATTGTCACTGTTTGGCGGGATTTGACGAATGTTTGCGTTGTCGCGACAACACTCCACGAATATTCGTATGATAGTACAGCCCCGGGGTTATAGCGACTATTTCTGTGCGGTCACTACTACCTTTCAATTGTTTTTACCCCTCTGTTTCCAACTTCATCTATTCTTTGTCCAGTGTAATGCAATCTTTGTCGTTATCCGTGCTAACGAAGCGACGCGGGTGTGCGCGGGGGTGAAGCAGCTACCTCCGGGGAGTGGGGAGGGTCGTGAACAGAGGTAATTAAAGGCGTTTATCTGCTTCAGGTGCCGCTAATTCCGCAGATATGAAACTGAATGTAAAAACAATTTCTTCGTTGCTTTTTTGCTGAATTTTCAGTGAGAATTTTAAGTAGGAATGAAAAGTTAAAAATATTCTTGTTTTTGCTTATCTCAATTGCTTTTTCTCTTGCGTGTAGGAATAACTTTAAGCAACTTGGAGCTTTTAAATGTAGGTGTACTATCTCCGTCCGGAGTCTCAAATCCCAGAAGGGTTGGCTAGGTACATTTGTACCACTTAATAAGGTAGGTACAAGTGTAGTTACTTGCACAAAAACTTAGTATGTTGGTAACTATACTGCGGGCTAACGAAGAACACAATAACTTGATTTTTGGACGATTTTGAATTATACACATATTCGGAATCGGCTAATCGAGCGGAATTCGAATATGCATATAACTCAAAATTAACCAAAAATCTAATTATTGTTCTTCGTTGGCGCGACAGTATACTAAACCGATGAATTTGCTACCTCTATGCTGGTATCTTTTAAACACCTGCCCCTTTAGCAGAATAGTGCTATCGTGTCTGTCATTTCATTTAAAAACAGGACATCAAGCTCGCACCCTATTATTCACTTTCACGCTCAGAAAATAATTAAATCACGCAAAAAATCTTTAAAATTCCCCCGTACACGGCACTTAGCCCTAGTACCTACTAGCTAACAAATGTAATTAACGGCGTTTATCTGCCGAGGGAAGGCAACAAATTAGAAGGACAGAAGATCCACTCATAGTGTCTTCCTGCTGCACTACCAACAGGTAAAGCCCTTCGTACACGAGACGAGGCAAGTATCCGATACTTGCTGATTTTAATGTTCTTGCAACTCAACACAACAACATACACATATTGCACACGATAGGACAGGAAGTAGGGCCCTTCGCAAGTGTGTAAAGCGCTAAATCTACCAGCAAGTAATTTTTGCGCAAGTTGACTTGTTCAACGAACTTTCAGTGTGAATCGCAGTAAGTTGACTTCAAGAAGTTTTACCAACTTGCCACAAGCTGTCCGTAGAAGTTTTAGTCTTCTTCTTTTCTCGTGTCAGCACGAGCTATATGAGAATAGCTCATGCTGTGGTGAAAAGATTAGCCAGTCAGCAAGGTTGGTAGCGGAGCTGCCGGCCCAGTTTACATTCGATGTACGAGATTCTTTTTAAGCACTTTTCAGGTTTTAATAAAACTTGCTTCAGTGTAAACAGGTAAGCATCCACTTGCTTCAATAACTTGCGCAATTTAACCAGCCAGTGGATTCAGGCCTTAAGCTTGCTATAGCTCGCCATATGAGTTGGATCTTCTGTATCTGTCTATTAAGTGGCAGGCAGGTGTTGAACTAATTCGTGCAATGGCAGCGTTCCAGCAAAAATATTGTCTACACCAAGCTTAAATTAAAACTACATATTTTATAAGGACTATTTTTAATTTTAGTTGCTAGAAATGAATGATGATGGCAATTTAAAACTGAAATTAAAATTTAAATCTAGCTTGTGTGGTAAAAGAAATAAAATTCAAATTTTAATTCCTAACAGGAAATCAGAGACAAAAGGGGAATATGGGTAGCAGTATTAAATTACCCTTGTGAGCTTATCATAACTTATTGCGATCCAATCTGCCAAACGTGGTGATTTCATTATGACAGCCTATGAAAATGGCTATATCAACTGTGCACATCTAAAACCTCGTCCAAACCGAAATTGATGCAGATCAAATGCAGCAACGTAAACGAACCGATGACAAAACGTATTAAGATTTGATTATGCGCAATCCCTTTGTGCAGCGCTAGAGGTGTTTTGCAAACACACTAGTACACAGTTCGTATCGTATCTACGCATTAGACTGATCATATCAAACGAATCTGTAAAATGTGTTCACTATATTCGAAGCATTCGATATGCCAACAGGACCCATATGACCAATTAGATTTTTGAACGAGAAGTTCGGCAGTTCGGCAATGTAAACGAGGTTATCTGTACGCGTGGCATTGACGTAATCTTCACACCGATAATTCAGCCCTCATTAAGCTATCTCCTTTCTAATCCACCGTCAGCAAAGCCCTGAGCCGAGGTCCGAGCCCCACTAGGAGTTGCCCTTAGTGCTGTTGTTGCTAGTAGTCATGATGCTAGTGTAGTAGTTAGTTTAGGTTAAGTATTTTACTTCCCCCCATTGGCTGGAGATCCTTCAGGTCTCGCCAATAACTGCTCGGTTAAGTAGAAACGGTACACAAGAACTATCAAGAAGCAGTAGAATAGAAAAAAAAAACTATAATCTGATGCGCGCGGTCCATACATTGCCGATTAGAGAAAGCACTTGTACGACTAATTGTACAAAGAGTACTGAAATCCATTTGATGCGATCTAACTGATGCATGCGATGCGGGCCTGTGAAAGCAGGGACATTTACACGGGTCGATATTAGCCGTGCGGCAAGTCATCAGTCGCATCGCTTGTCACTTGCGGCCTAGTCGAATAGTCATTTACAAGGTCGATTTTCGCCGTGCGGCCTAACCGTGCGGCGTAAATGGACCCGATAATGGACCTGATAATGGACCCGAAAATTGACCCGAGAACCGACCCGAAAATTTACCCGAGAATCGACCCGAAAATCGACCCATGTAAATCCCTCATTACCTTACAAATCTTCTATACATATAATAAATCTGTAGACATGACGTGTCTGTACATAGCAAATATTTTGAAAAAACCTGGTTGGGATGTTAAACTATAACCAATAGAACCCATTTTTAACATTTTTGGATTTTTTGTCTGTTTGTCTGTTTGTCTGTTTATCTGTTTGTCTGTTTGTCTGTTTGTCTGTTTATCTGTTTATCTGTTTGTTTGTTCAAGCATCACGTAAAAACAACTGATCCAATGTTGTTGACTTTTATAAATAAATATTGTACTTATCTCCAAGTAACATATGTTTTTTGTTTCATCGCAATCGGTTCACGCAATCAAAAGTTATGCGAATTTTAAGTTTTCTAGAAGAACTTAGCATGTATTTGTGTATACTTACCATTTCTTTTCAATAGATGGCGTTACGTGTATCAAATCACGTTGTGAGGAAATATAATCAACGAATATAATTATTACTATTCTCAGTCTACGGAAGGTCTATTGAAATGCTATCCGAAGAAGGTACTAACTAAGCTTTTATAAAAAAAACGAAGATAATGTTATTTAAAATTTATAAGGTAGGTACCTACCTATCTATCTGAATGGCAGTGGAAGAGAAATACATTCAATTTCATAAGCAAGTGTAGGTATTCCAAATTTTTAATTGTGCAAGGCAATACGATAGATTAATTTGAAATACTCATATTTTTTTTTATGAATACTTAAATATGTATTTATAAATCTATTTACTATTAATAAAATTCAAAGTGCACTTTGTCTGTAATTAAATATTTTTCCAAAATTTCGATTCGGTGGTACTATACTATCGATACAGAAACCATCACATTTTTTTTTTAGAATTATTGCGTCTGTTTGTCTTTCCGTCCGGACATCGCGTAAAATCCCGTGGATGGATTTTGATGGGACTTTCGCTGATGTGTGACAATTTTGCTGCTATATATATCATCACGCTATTGTTCATAGGAGCCGAGCAGCGGAACATTATTTCCACATACTGCGAAGTATAAGCTTAATATTCGGATCGTAAAATCGCGTGAATCGATTTTGATGGGCCTGCGCGTAGGCTGGTATATAAACTATCACGCTATTGCTCATAGATGCCGAGCAACGGAACATTATTTTCATATAGTGCGTAGTATAAGCTGTAGACAGAAGTAAGTGCTGCAGTGAACGGTCGCTGGCTCAGTGTCCTGCGTTAAAACCTCACTTTAAAAAAATACACTTTTTGTAATTTTTTTGGAATGTTTTTATATCTTATTTTGTTCATTGTTGTCAGAACTATTCAAAGCCTGTCGTCGCCGTTTTATTAAGTTTATTTAAGCCTTAGGTAATGTCCCAAAACACATAGTCATGAAGAGAAAGTACTATAAATATTAAAAATTGCAAATTTCACTCAAAGGTGACTTCATTTTATTTTTAAAAGTAAGAAATATTGCCTTTACTGATTTTTTTGCCTGAACCGGGAATCAAACTGACAAAGCTATACCATCTGCAAAGGCACCTGTTGATAATATCTTTATGGTCAATAATCAGGATCAAAACTCTCCAACAAACAATATTCAAGTATTATCCATTTTAGCAAGGAAATGTATGGAAATAAGCAACGCGTTTTTAGTATTATGGTTATATGAACCTTTACGGTCAATCAACAAGAGCTGAAACTCTACCTAAAGAAATGGTTTAAAAGATATAAGTGCCTGGGTGGGACACCTTTGTTGTTGTTATTATTATAATAAATGGAATACATATACACTATTTAGTTGCTGCGACACAATGTTGTTTTCCGAGTTCCACGCGGACGGAGTCGCGGGCACAGCTAGTCCATAATAAAACGCTTAAAAACTTGAAGCAACAACTGTTTTTTTGTGGCTTTAAATATTTATGAACTATATTATGTAGATGTAGCGAAATATTACAACTACAGTTACGAAGAGATAAAAGAAAACGAGGACAGATGAAATGACATTAATATTAAATTAGCAGATGAAATGGTATTATAAATATTAAGTATAAGAAAATATTGCGAAGGCTTGTCATACGTAGGTAGTTAGGTACGTAATATTTTCATGTATAAATTATCATTTGTGTAGGTACTGTAGCAAAGTTGTTTGTTAATAAATTATTTACTTATTCTTCGTTCTTTTGTCTATATTTTTCGTTTCTACGTATTCGCATAATTTTATTAATTCAATTTGTATTACCTATCTAGTTTTTTTATGATTCTATGACCTAAAAAATGTTCTGCCTAGTTTACGTGACGTAAGTACGGAATCGTTGCAGAATTTTTAGTTCGTAGGATCTATACAATCCGTCTGGCTAACTACAACTCTCATATTAAAATCCGGCGCCAATCAGTTTACTGTGTTCCGTCTGTCGTGCGCATGAAAGAGCCAGAGGGGTATAGGGGAATCCCTCTACTTCTCTGTTACTTAGATTTGAGTGCTCCTTCTGAGACCCTGTCTTTGTTTACCATTAGGTGCGACAAGGGTAAAACGCGACCAAGTCAGAGATTATATCGGGTGTAAAAAGACCCACGATAACGAAAACCACGTATTCTACCCATCATTGTGATCATTTTTTTCGAACAAACCTTACCTGGGAAATCATTGGTTTTGGAGTTATTGAAGGTCAAAGTACACATTTTTTTTAGTTTTTTCCAAAAACGCTTTCTAAGTCATAATACAAAACTTTCATCCATACAAATATTATCAAAAAATTCAATTTTTCCTAACAAATTACGCATTTGAAGTTACAAAAACGCAATGAATATCAAACGCACACGACCGCCTTGGCTCAACTGTGTGGCCGCTGCACGCATGCAAACGCGCGGCATCGCCACAATCACACATTGCGCGCTACAAAAAAAAGCGTTTTTTGTAATGCCACAAAATAAAAGTCGTTTCCCAGCAATTATTTTTGGTCAATGTAGTTTAGTTTGATGTACAGAGTGCGTAGATTGCGGCTATGTGATGGGTCTTTTTACACCCTGTATATAAATATAAAAACAAATATTAGCGTGTAACTGTCCCACTGCTGGGCAAAGGCCTCTTCTCATACAGAGAAGGAACGAGCATTGATCACCACGCTTGCTCACTGCGGGTTGGAAATTTTAGTCTATTAAGTCCAGGTTTCCTAACGATGTTTTCCTTCACCGCATGTCATTGGCGTCTCAGATTAACGGTTCCCCATCGAAAGTTCGACAGTTAATAAATACATTTTCAGGCCACTGTCAACAAAATGCAAATTTATCATTTCACAAATCAACATTCTATTTAAAAATGTTATATTTAATTTAAAAAAAGGCAATAATAAATTTTACTATACCTACAAAAAAAAAAATATTATGCGTTGTATTTTGGTCTAATTAATTACTTGTAAAACATTATTTTTGCTTTCTGTGAAATGTCGGTATGTCAGTTTATCTTATAAAAATAAATCATTTTCAAGATGGGTGCTTTTCTTAAGAATGTTTGTGTTTTGATGTTATTGTTAAAGCAATAGTTATTGAAATAACTTTGACAAATGTTGCTTGTGATATGATAATTTGCTAATGAATTGTGTGTAATTAACATCATAGAACCCAGATTAACTAAGAAAGTACATAATTATGACATTGAAAAACTCACATTGGTAGTACCTACATGCCTGCGTTTGAACCCGCAACCCGATGCTTAACAAGCGGGTCTGTAACCTCCCACGGCCATGACGACATACAGACAGTCAGAGAATAATAAATAAAAAAGTCACCCGTATATACAAATCAGACAACGATACATTGCATCGTTTCACACCTCAGCTTGAATAACAGCTAAACTTTAATCCAACGCAAAACGAACAGTGATTAATAACACCAATGTAACAGTTATAAAGCGGAACCCAGAGAACAGAGATTATACCAGCTTTGAGAACATGAAAGCGATCCTTCCACCAAGCACCGAAACCTGGCCTGAATACCAACGAGCCAACATCATCTGTATTCAAATAATAACATATACGTTTCTTCATGCCGCACACGACATCCCAATATTGCTTTTTGATGATAGTAATTACCATAAAATTAGGTTTATGTACCATATAAGCTGAAAATGATTTTTTTTCCATAATTTTCCTAGAGATAAGGGCGATGTTTTATAGTGAATGTGAGAGTTTAATATCAATGATCGCTATTAAATTCCTTGCTGTTATTTAATTTTGGTGGTTTTGGTAACTTGAAGGATAGCTGTTGAGTAATATTAAATCTATGGGCTCGTTACATTACATTTTCACACCACAGTATAATATACAACCTTATTTTTACTTTATACGAAAACCGAGACACCCCAACAAGATTTTCATCAGAACTGCCTGAATATGTGTTTTTTTAGTAAATCTCCAAGTTATACCTTAGTTTATGTCGCGTTAAGTTCCCTAAAAAAGTGTGGAATGCCTGAGATATGCTGTGCAGGGGTTATCTAATACACGGAAACTGACCGCGAGGACCGTCTCAAGCCTCAAGGTGTCTATTCCCGTCAACTGTTATGGGTAGAAATACTACTGAAACAAAATATAAACTTTTGAAAAAAAAAAGTGGTGTAAAAAAATGTCAATCGATTCTCCTAGTGATTCTGAACAAACTAGTTTCAGGTTTAGTATATACTAAAACTAAGCTTGTATATACAAGCTAGTGTGTTATACTCTTTTCACTGTAAGGTACGTTGATGTTTCTCTAAAAAACGTTACCATACAAGGAATATCAAATATTTTTAAAAAACCAAAACTTGCTTAGATAGCAATATTACGGTTTTTGATGATGTCTTTTACGTTTTCTTTATAGCAGTTTCCTTACGGCTACAATTTACGAAATGATCGCTATGTCAGGACTCATCTTTTGTTGAACGGACTATTGTTTCCCACACTTTACGCGTGTTTCTGTGTCTTTCTTTATTGAATGTCTGAATAAAGTCTACTGATTCAAGTGCTAAATTGACAGATACACAAAAGTTCCACGCATGCATGCCTGTTATACGTGGAATACCAGATTCTACGTCAGGACCATCTCTATTACAGGTATGCAATGGAGAAGGCCTTTACTCAGTATTAGAAGCTTCGACTTGATGCCTCGTTGATCTAATGGTCGCAAACGCGACTGCTGAACGTGAGGTCCTGGGTTCGATCCCCAGGCCTGGTTAAGTGTTTTTGGGTTGTCCGTGTGGATTTATTTCGATAGGCTCGCCTTAAACATAACGGCGAAATGAGGCCCCTTTTTGCGACCCTTTTTTCTGTCTTTCTTTCAGAATGCATTGATTTGAGTCTCTTCAGAACGTAGTTAGTAATAATAAAATTATGAAAGTCGCGTTAAATCTATGTGTAGTTGAAGAAAAGCTAAAGTTATTTCTGCATAATATAGGAATATGAGCTTTAAAATATGCTAATTTCATTTATAAATACAAAAATATATTTTAAATCTTACACTTTATATTCCAACATTCACACAAGAATAAGCTGGAACTATTTTCATATATGAGTATGTTCTGCATAGCCTCTGCTAGGTCAGGTGCTCTAGATCTAGCTTTAAACGAACAAGCTCGACTTTTTCACCTTGTTCTCTTTTATAAGGCTTTTTCGGTAAAAGGCACGTCGGTTTTTTAAACTATGCATAAAGTAGACGTACGTTTTTCTGTGTTGAATTTTGAATTTTTTAGACCTAGAATTTGTTCCACGGTATATTGAGATGAATTTTAGATGTTCGCTACTTTATACTTGATTAAGAAAACACTTCGGCAGAGGACGAAAGATAGAACACGAATTTTAAATAGGTTATTTTTAGAGAACAAAACCTGCACCCTAATTACATAACGTACTCGCAGTCGCAATAGCATTCATTTTGAAAATATAACAATATTAGAGGTCGCCCCCGGCTAGGGATACCATTTCGAAATTTAAAAAGTCCTGACAAAAAGCTGGATGTTTGTCAAAAAGTTCGGACATTTAAAAAAAGTCCAGACATTATAGTCACAAAATGAATTAATTGATTGTTTTTGTTGAAATGAGACTTATTAACTAGTTTAAAAAGATTGAAGACTGATTTAATACTCAAAATATGTTTTATTTTTAAGTAATTCAATGCGAAAATTAAACATTCATTAAAAAAGACCATCTAAGTCGAAAATCCGGACAAATTAAAAACCGGATAAAGTCCGGATGGAAGGCTGAAAGTCCGGACATGTCCGGATAAATCCAGGCGGATGGTAACCCTACCCCCGGCTTCACCTGCGTGGATGTCGTTTATCGCGTGTTTATCGGGGGTGCACGAAAAGAGCCTCCACGAGTGACAAGTTCTCTATCACTCAAAGGTTTGCTGGTAGAAAACTCATTTTTGAGTTAAGCTCGCCTTTGTACATGACTTCACTAAATTGTAATTTTGTTACTGTAATTTTCTTGTGTACAATAAAGAATAAGAATAAGGACAATACTCCAGTAGGTACGTCCGGCGTACCCTGGGCAGTCAGCCTCGCTACTATCCTTGCTGCCTGGCTAATCTTTTCACCACGGCATGAGCTATTCTTGTACAGCTCGTGCCGACACGATAGAAGAAGAAGATCGCGTATTCCATATTTTTCGGGGTAAAAGTAGCCTATGTCCTTCTCCAGGTTCTAGCCTATCTCTGTACCAAGTTTCATCAAAATCGGTTCACAGCCATAAACAGAGTTATTTACGCATTTATAATATTAGTAGGGATTCATTGCGTGGCGTGGTGCATAGTTGTCGAGAAGATGAATTGTCAAAATATACAATGCAATGTACCTACACTGTTAAACTGTCAATGTCAAAATCAAAACTATTGCGCGGTTGCAAATGTGTTTCACAATTAAGGTGCGGGTTTTTCTTTACTATGGCCGACCATACACGGGCAGCTCGAGCAGTTAGCCAGTGATAAACATACACGGACAGCTCGAGCAGTCAAGCGTCTGCTTGGCCGCATGCCGTGCCTCCAACCGCCCGAAGCAGTTGCATCTGCTCGAGCTGTTTCGTGTATGTACGTACGTAGAAGGCTGTAGTTTACTATGCAGTTGCAGCTTAAAGCAGTCGATCCTGACTGCTTCAAGCTGCCCGTATATGGCCGGCCTATGCCTACCTCGTTGGTTTAGTAGTCGCAAGCGCGACTGTTGAGCGTGAGGTCTTGGGTTCGATCCCCAGGTCGGGCAAAGTGTTATTGGGTTTTTTCGTGTGGAATTTATCAGTAGCAGCCCGTAGTCTGGATTTGAGCCCGTATTTAGGCAATAGGTTTGCCACTATTATATGGGGCTTGAACATAACGGGTGAAATGAGGGTTTACTTTACACCTCTACTTAACCCTTTGGGGAATACAGGAGTGATGTTACGTGATGTTATGTTTTTTTCTTTAATATGTAAGGGTTATATTTTGACAACAGTTTTCAATAGAATAACATCGCGAGATCGGATACTATTGACAGTATATCGCTTAAAACTGTACCTTCTAATTCCCATTCCACTTAAAACTTATTCACTTACCTACACACAAACTTATAATCAAAACCAATACCAAAGATCAAAGATTAACTCGTCTTTATGTCCCTTAACTCATAGTTAATTCATAGTTAAATGATTGCTTCTCCCCGAATGAAGTAGGTTAATTTGTACCCTTTAATATTACAGTAGGTGGCATGTCACTAGAGAATTGTGGGCTGAAACGGATGGATTTATTGAATTTAGGGAATTCGTGTTAATTATAAGGAGCATTTATAATTAAAAGCTTTAGCTTAATGGATTTAGGTTGATAATACATTACTAAGAACTAAGTACGCAGAAGAAGTGAATTTATAGTTCAAAGTTTCACCAGAGACTAGTGGTAGCTGAAAAATGTATGCTACTTAGGGTCGTTGATACCTATGCAAACCTGAGCGCCTAAGGACTCATTGGTAGAGACGCGGAACTTAGCGCGGCGCGTGATGAGGGACGGACAATTCAAATATATGACTATGGCATTTATGAAAACGTCTTTTCTCGCTCGTATTGTTTGAGTTGTTGTTGTATGCATGACAGTACGCGACGGAAAACGCGGTGAATTACGAGTATGCGGCGGTTCCCACGTCTCCATAAACAGGGACTGAGATCATAATATCCCTACTAATATTATAAATGCGAAAGTAGATCTGTCTGTCTGTTACGCTTTCACACCTAAACCGCTAAACCGATTTTGATGAAACTTGGTACAAAGATAGTCTGGAACCCGAAGAAGGACATAGGCTACTTTTATTCCGAAAACCGCGGAATACGCCATAAACGACATCGATGCGGGCGAAGCCGCGAGCGAACCCTAGTTTAATACATCGCTCATTTGCGACAAGAACGTCTTAAGAACGAAAACCGTTTCTTTCAGAAAACGACTTCGAAATGTTTGAATAAAGGCGTTTTTTGAATAATCCGGTTTTCGGACTTAAGACGTTCTTAGCCCAAATGAACGACATGTAAATCGGTTGGAAATCCTAAGCACTAAATGTTGACAAAGCGGGTTGTCAAAGCTAGACTTTACTTAACAATAGATCTCCAAAAAGCCTAAGTATCAACACTAAAATAAACAACAAAACCCGTAGTTCCAAGTATTCATTAACCCTTACTCGCTGACGCGTTATTAATCACCATCACACAGAGAGAGTTCCCGCAGATATCGCTAAACCCTGATTTATTGCAGGCAGATACATAATTGTGTTTAACAGATAAGATACGGCTGTCTACAGATCGTAGAAATAAGACAGATATGGCATAGATATGAGTCATCATGGCTAGAGCTTGTATACAGATATGATACTAACATAACATTTCATTTCATAATCAGCCCTTTACTGCCCCACAGATACCCACAGGCCTCTTCTTACAATGAAAAGGGTGTAGATCTTAGTCTACCACACTGGCTTGGTGCGGGTTGATGGACTACACAAAAAATTGAGAACTTCATTTATTTTAGAGCTCTCTCTCTCTCCAAGAATATGTTAAGTCTACTGCAGCGACATTCAAACCAATGTATTCGCATTTTATTAAGTGATACTTCCTACGGCTGAACACTGTTTACCTAAATACAAGCTCAAGCTTAGTTTGGGAATCAGTAGCCTGTACCTTTTGTGCAATACATGGATATGTTAGATTACTCTAAGATCAGATGAATGTTTAACTGGCGACAATAAAGATTTTTTCATCCCCCCATCTCGGAAAGAATATTTTTGCTCTTCGATATCCGAGTGCAAAAGCCGTTTTTATCCGCTAGAGGATAAAGTAAATTGAATTTAGAACATCGTGTGCACCAAGTTTGTGAATTCAAAACTTCATTAAACCTATTTACTTCTACCTCCATGGTGCCGAATTCATCATACAACCTTTTTTAATTTGTTAAAACTCAGACTCGGAACCTTCTTGGTGTATTACTTTTTTTTTAATTTGCTTTACGCGCGCCTGTTTCTTTTCACGTCCTATTGTTAAAACCTTAGGTTAAAAACAAGAAACTTGAAAACAAGTGAAAAACCTAAAATGATTCTACCGACGAGGAAGTTTATTTTTTTTACATTAAGTCATTTCCTCGCTAAAGGTGGGATGAAAAGTTACGTGTTGCACTCGAGTGCAAAGATTTTTCGCCTCGTGCTCTTTTGATCCCCTCGCTAACGCTCAGGATTCTAATTTTTGAATCACTCGCTGCGCTCGTGATTCAATTTTAGAATCCTTCGCTTGCTCGGTCATCAAAATTGAACACGCGGTTAAAAAGCAACTTTGCACTCTTGTATAACAAATAACTATTTTGTCTCAGGTCTGCATGTTCGCCATGTTTTTCCTCACTGTTAACTCAAGTAATTATTCAATGAATTTTTTTTTTGTTAATAATTATTTCTTTAAAAGAGCCTCCACGAGTGACGATACTTAAGTACGTCCGGCGCACCCTAGGTAGTCAGCCCCGCTACCAACTTTGCTGACTGGCTAATCTTATCACCATGCATGAGCATTACCTCATCAGCATGAGCTCATGAGCATGAGCTCATGAGCATGAGCTCATGAGCTATTCTAATTTAGCTCGTGCCGACACGAAAGAAGAAGAAGATAAAATTCTGATCCGCGTGAATTCAAAATGTCAGGGGTGCAGGCCGGGATCTAACTCCGACCCTCCTGCATGAAAAGCAAGAGTTCAACCACTAGACGAGTGACTGACATTAAGTAGTGTATGTTTGATGTAACATTAAGTGGGGTGTAAAGAAGAAGCGAACTATGGCATAATAATATTACTGCACCAATAATAATGTTGTAAATGATGGATCTAATGAATATAATATAAATAACAATGATGTGAACAATGAGGCGATATAGGTACCTGTAAATTGTATAATTAATTACATGAATTGCAACTTTTGTTTTATGGTTTCAACGTTTTAATAATGTATCATGTAATTTTGCACACATTCAATTAGCGAATTGTTTTAGATCTATGCATTAAACTCGACCACCTGTAACGTAGGTACTACAATTCTCGCAAACAATAAATTTCATTTCATTTAATTCCAAGTATTTTGTTCTGGTGTTAATTACGCCACGTGACTAAATACTATCAATTAATAATGACGGGGTCTTGCGCCATTGCAGATAAAAAGAAGACTGTTTTATTCGATCTTGATACAAAGAAAAACATTCTCCGTACGTCCACTTGCATGTGGTGCATGTGGTGCAACCGCCTCAGTCGGATAAATCCGACAAAAAAAATCATCTCTATTTCGATCATATCAGATATACCTGTATCCGTTACTATCCATATAGAGGTTAATAAAATTGTTGGATATATCCGACTGGGGCGGTTAAAGGGTTAACCGCTGAGTGAAGGCCTTGACGACACGAAGACATCAGATCAAAACTCAAATACCAGAATCAAACGAGACAAAAAAAAACTATTTCACTACTTGTAGGTGGTCTTTGCGGACTGTTTCTACGTGATCGGGCAGTTATTGAACTGAAAGGTCTCCAGCCCGGAGGAAAGTAAAATTCTTAACCTAAGCTACCTACTCACACTACACTAACATCACGACAATTAACAACAACTGCACTATGGGCGGGGGTCGCTCTTAGTAGGACTTGGCCCTCGGCTTAGAGCGTTGCTGGTGGGATATTGGGATGGAGACAGTCACTACAAGAAAGTCAGTCAGTCCGACTTTATAATCTCTGGTTGCAGCTTGCTTGGATATCTCTCTTTCTCCCATCTCTCCTCTCATCTTTTTACCTCTAGCCTACCTACGTTCAGCACTGAATTGAAATCGATCAAGTTAAAGTAAAACTATAGTGGACTATATTATGTTGTTTATGTATACAGTTTTAGACACAGATCAGAATTTGATTTCACTTGCGTTAACGGTAAAGGAAACATCGTGAGGAAACTTGCACAACTGTGAAATCTTCATAAAATTCTCGATGGTGTGTATAGTCTGCCAACTCATAACAGACCAGTGTGGTGCATCAAGGCCAAAATCCGCTTCTCATTCTGAGAAGAGACCCGTGCTCAACAGTGGGACAGTAATGGACTTTATACTGTGTAATATAATGTTATGTTAGGTGTATAGAATGCTTTCAAAGACTGACAAAAAATAACGTTTACAACTTGATAGATGTTTGAGAAGTCTTATTACAAATGATGAGCATCACCAAAAATTAAACAGTGGCAACATTGGTACATTTGGTATGACTAGATGTGACATGCAGTGGCAACATTTGTACGACTAGATGTGACATGCTACGTACCTCGTTTCTATGATCAAAGGTGTTGCCACTACTACGTGTTATTGTTGGTACTTTACAAGTGACTTACGAGACGTTGTTTAGCGTCTTTATAAGGCGTTATTTATGACGTAATAAAATAAGGTTGTCAAACTGATTTATGGGGTGATGGTATTTTCTAATGTACTTATTGTGGTGTACTGAAGTGTCATTAAAGGTACTATTTATGTGTACTTAATAATGCTGTTCTTATAATTGATGTCCTTATATGCTACTGAGATAATATTGCTGTTTTAAACATGCGAGTGAAATTGGTAGCTAAGCATAGTTTTCATCAGGGGACAGACGTGAAATCATACTTGTTGGATTCTAAGATAAAGTCACTCTAGACTGTTCACCCTAAGATGATCCCTGACAGCTCGGTCATTTTGTAAATTGTAGCCTATAGAGACTGCTATCGAAAAAATGTAAACGACATCATCAAAAATCGTAAATAACGGAACTAATTTGTAATCTTCCCCAGTGCTGTATCAGTAAGTGTTTTATTAAGTCATGAATGTGTTAAATACGCGAAAGTTGATTTAAGATGAGTAATTCTACCTAAAGTTCTGCCAGAGAAGTGATTTTTAAAGTTTAAGTTTTATAATGTATGACTAGTGGTGCGCCCAATTTTTCATCTCTTTTTTGACAGACTGTAATATTATCAATGTTTTGTTTTTTTTAAATATTTGATATCCTTTGTATATTAACGTTTTGTATTGATACGTCAGGAATCAACTTACGGTGAAAAGAGTACAGTTATGGTTATTTTTCGAAAAACTTAGTAGCTTCAGTTTCTGAATTCATAACTAAATAAGGGATGTCTTCCTTTTAAATTAATAAAAGCAAAAATCTCAATCTTTGAAATTTTAACACTTGCTACAAAACAATCATCAGTAATACTTTAAATGGCCACGTATTGGTACTCCTTTCCGACTAACCTTGTATACCTATTCCCTACCTAGTAATTATCCTTATTCGAAGGACTATAAATTACTCTAAGAATATTCAATTCAACGTTATTTAAAGTTAATACTAAATTAATAGTTATTTCCACCCACCCTTTGACATTTTAATCCAATAATATTTCAGCTTAACGTTATTTTCAAATAATGATTACTATAGTAAGACTGCAGTCGTGTTTCACACACCCACTGTTATTAACCGCGTCTCGTTGTGCCATGAAATATTATATTAATACAAATCGAGCCTCGGACGTTAGTACAGCCTCATGCATATCTAACGAGGAAATATTTGTCAATTCGTTATCTTACCAGATTTCTCAATCATAAAGTGATTTATTTTCACTTGAAATTACTAGGCGTCTTGGGTTATTATTATTAGGCTTGAGAACTGAAATTTACTACGGTATATTTTGGATCTAGGTTTTGCCTATGACTCTACTCGTTTGAAAATAGAAGTGATTTTGTTGTGCGTCAGCCACTATACCAGATTTTTACAACGATATTTTTTATATTTTAACACATTGATGCCCTTGTTCTTAAACGATGGTTAAAGGTTGTTTAACTAAAATGGCTCTTAAGTATTTCGCCATCTCTATTCATTGGCATATAAATAACAAGAACAAGTATAATTTAATCAGTGTTGAAAAATTACGATCTTTTATGAATAAGGGTATAGGCTCATGTACGAGCTAGTGAGTTGCTCGAGACACAGTCGATCACTATTTGTTTATAGCAGCAGTTATCGTTTGGTGAATGGCCTGCTGCTAAAAACAAATGGCGATCATCTGTCTCAAGCAACTTCTGGCCCATGTGCGGTTTGCTTTGGATGTGAAAAAAGGTTAAAAGTATGAATTTTATTCGTTTGATATTAATAGATAGATCTCTAATAATATGTTTATCCTTAGGATATCGACATTGTCCGGTAACTGGGTTGCGAACATCTGATGGTAGTCGCTTCGTGTTAAATACTGGTATTATACTGGCTGACTTCAACATATTTCGGAAAAGGCTAGGCAGAAAATTGCCCTGAAATAGATATGTTTCCGTTTTTAATGAAATATAAATCCAAACATAGGCAATCATCCAATGTCTTGAAAAATGCAAGAGCGCAGAAAAGGCAAAAGGATCGTAAGATGTAGGTACCGTTCTATATTTTCCACCAATACCCATGAAAATAAATATGACGTCATTTTAATCTATTTACCATAACGCACAGACAGAACAATCTAAATATATTTGTAGATTGTGTATTTGATAGATTAATTATTATTTATAACAGCAATATATTTCGGATTAAATAGAATATCACTTTGATTCTAAACACAGATAACACGTACTAAAAGGCGTTGGTGTATTAAATATATTCTGTGATTTTGATGTTTGTATTAAATACTAGGTATAATAAATACCAAATCAAATTAAATCGTGTATACAGGGTGTTAACGAAATCGTGTAATTCTTTCAAACCACGTGATCTACTGGGGCCCAATTCTCCTAAAATAAATTGTTGCCAAACGCAATCGAACCACAACCGTCAGTCAGTTTTTGTTTTCGAAAACTTTCAAAATAATTGATTTTGTTTTTTGTCTCAAACAATTTGATAGCTTTTGAAATTGAGAACTGTCTGAATGAACGGTTCGGCCTTGGTTCGGTTGTGATTTATCAAGATTTATTTTAGGAGAATTAGGCCCCTGGTGACACAGATTAACCCTAAATGGGAATTTTCGAAAATCAACCAAAAAAAATATTCAAATACAATTTTTGGTTTTGTTTTTTGGCAAAGAGCGATATCGCGTTAGTCGTTCCTGCCAGCCGTGTCGCCGAATTTTCATTAATTTATGCGTGGCATCGAAATGTTCACACAAATAAAATTATTTATTTGCAAAAAAAAAAAAACGTATTTTTTTATTGAATCCTTATTAGGTGGTTTAGATACGATCGGTAACAAAGCAGCATGAAAAAAAAATTTGTTTTAATCAAATAAATCCCGCGCGGGGCCTGTCTACATCAGTAGTAGATCATGTGGTTTTAAGGAATTACACGAATTCGTTAACACCCTGTATACACGATTTAATTTGATTTGGTATTTATTATACCTAGTATTTAATACAAACATCAAAATCACAGAATTTTGAAGTTTTATTAGTCAATAATTTTACGGTTAGTCTACTAACATTTTATAATATTATTACTAGAGATCGCCCACGGCTTTGCCTGCGTAGATGTCGTTTATCGGTATTCCACATTTTTCGGGATAAAAGTAGCCTATGTCTTTTTCCGGGTTCCAGACTATCTCTGTACCAAATTTCATCAAAATCGGTTCAGGGGTTTAGGCGTGAAAGCGTAACAGACAGACAGACAGACAAAGTTACTTTCGCATTTATAATATTAGTAGGGATGGATGGGATATAGAAGATCCAGAAAATATGAGCTTCTGATAATCAAATAAAAACTGCGCTGTCGATGGGAGTCAGAATATCAAGAGATTTTTTGAAAAAAAAATTGTGTTTTTTTTGTAGACTTGTAACAATTGTCAAATATAATTATATTGTATGGTTAAAAGTATTTTCATTATTCTTATGTAAGTACACTCCTGCTAAACTGCTTCTGCTTATTGCTAGATTCTGATTTTATGTGCACATGCTTGTTAAGTGTTTTTTTTTTTTTAAAGAAAACGTTGCCCCACACTAAGATTTCTCTTGTTTCGTGGGTGCGTTTACAGACACAAATCTCACAAACAAACGCCCAGACCCGAAACAACCATTTGTAGGCCATACAAATTTTTGTTCCGTGTGGGAATCGAACCCACGACACGTGGCGCAGAAGCCAATCGCTTAGCCACTGCACCAAACGTGTCGTCAAACTCCTAAACTCAACAACCCCTAAGCGTGACAGTACGTTAGACCGTTGGTTCCGATGGTCATACGAATAGATAAGATAGTAATTACCAACTGGTCTAACCTTTTTTGATTTTAAACACTATTATTCAGTGATTAACAGCAATTCGTTTTCAGATCTCTGCCTACCCCATTGGGTGACGTGTTTTAAAACTCATATAAAAGAACTTTTAATTTTCAGTAAAATCATTTTCTAACTTTACCAACACCGTACCTTGTTAATTCAGCCCATAAATTAGAACCCGAATTAGTACATCCGACGCAAATAATAATTTCTACGAAAACCGTACCGTTTTAGTTGATTTCAAACGGAATAATCCTTGATTACTCCGTCTGCTAGACCTTGGAAGCTCGGGGAGCTCACAGAACGAAGATTAACCGAACTTACGTGAACATGTTGAGCTGTTTCATAATCCTAAACATTTTAAAGCCAGCTATTATCATTGTTCTGCAAACGAGAGCTCAATGTCCGTGAAAATGTATGAAACCCTTAGGACACGGCTTAGTGAAGTGGTTGGTAGTGAGTGACAGCGGGATAGATGGAGTTTTTGTTAGTTTAGGATTTCTTTTAAAAAAATTGTTCTGTTTCCTGGAATTTTGTCTTGGCTTGTGTATCTCGGCAAATTGAAGTTCTTTGTGGGTGCTGGCTAAAAATAGGCCTACCTGTAGGTACTGCCGTGCGTGTCATACAATGAAAATAAATGCTAAACGGAATGGGAATTAGCATTCATCAAAATATTTGTAGCATTCGCTGAGAAACGGGTCATAAATTATTTTGGTTAAATTAACTGTAATTTAAGTTTGATTTGCAATCGTTTCTGTTTTATGAGCTAGATCAATTTTATACGAATATGTAATTATAATAATGTTACTAGGTACTAACTTAGTTTGGCGGATTAACACTTATTATAATTAATATTTGTATGTCACAGATTTCTGCAAAGTAAAATGCCTGATTCTATTATTTATCTTAGATCTTTTTTTATGCTTTATCTTTTCTTTCACTCTAGTCACATGTGACGGTAGGCACAGACAGGGTCTTCGATGAAACAGAATAATCCAAGTAGTAACGATAATGAGGTCCTCTGGTTCTCACATACACACGACTTCTTCTTTCGTGTCAGCACGAGCTATACGAAAATAGCTGATGCTGTGGTGAAAAAATTAGCCAGTCAGCAAGGTTGGCAGCGGGGCTGACTGCCCAGGGTGCGCCGGACGTACTTAAGTATCGTCACTCGTGGAGGCTCTTTTCATGCAATCCATACACACGATGAAACACAGTAAACTGCTTGACACCGGACTTTAATGTGAGAGTGGTAGGTAGCCAGATCAAAATACATATCCTTTCTTCTCTCTGACATATAAAACATAGTGTGGCAATATTGACCCACTCATCACTCATGTACGGCCATTCTACAACACAGAAGGTACGTAAACGTACATCGCCGTCACTTCCACTCCACGGCACTTGGCTACGGAATCACGGCGGTCATTAGGGCCAATCAAATAAAGTGGTCACCGTCCCACGGGGCAGGGGTACGGCCGCGTACACTGAAGGGTATTGTTGCTTACATGTTGTGTATCGAGGAAAGTGGTGGGTAGGTATATCGAAGAAAAGGAAGTACCTAATAAGCGGGTTTTTTCCGGGATTTTGAAATCTTAATAGCATTGATACAATATATGCTAAAGCCTATTAAAACTTTCTGAACGTCGACAATAGAGACATAAATTCATAAACTCACGCCTGTATTCCCTGAAGGGTTGGGCAGAGGTGTAAAGTACACCCACATTTCGCCGTTATGTTTTACGTCACAAGTAATAGGGGGCGAGCTTATTGCCATCGACCGGGCACAAATCCAGACTCCGGGTTGCTACTAAGAAATTCCACACGGAAAAGCCCTATTAGATAACACTTTGCTCGACCTAGGGATAGTAGATGACCACTAGTCACAAGTGCGACTGCTGAGCGTGAGGTCCTGGGTTCGATCCCCAGGTCGGGCAAAGTGATTTTGGGTTTTTCTCTATGGAATTTCTCAGTAGCAGCCCGGAGTCTGGATTTGTGCCCGGTTGATGGTAATAGGTTCGCTCCCTTACTTAAACATAACGGCTAAATGAGGGTGTACTGTACACCTCTTCCAACCGTTTTCGGGGAATACAGTACACTAGGCCTATGGAAGAGAGGGAATTGTCTATTCTACGACGAGTACCACAAGAACACAATACTCATATTATATTAGAAGCTTTGTCCTCAATAAACTGAGGTCTTATTACCACAACGTCTTGCGGACGTAGCGTATCTTATGCCACGTCACTTCTCGTAAAAATATCGCGTGCGGTTTATATAAATCCTTCAAGTTGATCGTAAGGGGAAACCCAATTTGTGACATTAAATTAACTCGAGAATCTTCCCACGGGACATTCGCAATCTTCATTTTCATAAAAGTATTTTTATTTTTACGTGTAGTATGAAAATAAGGAGCGTTTTTTTAAAATACATTTTGTGGATGTATTTTGAGTGGCTGATAATATTGGATTTTAGTAACACAGTGATACGATAGATTACTTATTCAAATAGTTATTTCTAACGACCGGATGTATTTACCATGAATTTAACGATGTCACTTCGAAATGATAAAATTTAATTTATAGTATCGAGGGACTATTAGAAAAGGTTTAGTTGTGATGTTTTTTTAATTGATAGCTTAAAATTCCCTTATCTTCTACATGTGTCCTGTCCTATTGCTAGCATTTATCAAATCATTAAATCACTTTTATCTAAAGTTCGTGAGAACTGGATAACATAAAATGAAGTTATAAATCAGCATGGCAATTGCGTAACGTCACCAACATCATTCATGACAGTTGATGTGTCAAAACAATATTCATTGCGTGGTACATAACACATAGTTGTGGAGAAGTCGGATTGTTAATACAAACGTTGCTATGGGAATTGTTGACCTGTCAAAATCAAAGCCATAGCGATTACGAGTGAGTGCGCAATTAGAATGCGTGTTTGTAAACATTACTTAACAAAATCAGCCTATTATTGATCCGGGCACTTGGCATGGGCCTCTTCGGGGTTTTAAGGTCTTAGTTTATCAATCTGGACTCGTGTGGGAAGTTGGACCATACACCCTACCGAGATTTTTTTTATGAAGCCCTCTCTTTTTTGTCTCACGACATTTTTCTTCACCATTACTACAACTCATACCTAATCAAATACTGATCCGCCCATGAATTCGAAAAGTAAGTGGTGCGGCTCTGGATCGAACTCAGACCCTCCTACATGGAAATCAAGCCTTCAACCGCACACATTTTTAGATTTCGGTAAAGCAGGCGCGAGTATCCGTTTGCCCTGGATCGCACAGTGCTATAACTAAGAACCCCCTCACCTAATAAGTTCATTAAGGTCTCAAAATCACTAAGAAGCTGTGAAGGGTGGGCGTTTTTAGGGGCTGTCTTTTGTAACATTGACGTTCAAAAAGAACTAAGTAATTGTAGTCTATTTTGAATACATGAGTGTTGAGTTTCAGTTTAGAAAATCGTATCACAAGAACGAATAAATTCATCTACTTCCCGTTAGTAAAAAGTTAAAATAAACCTCCATTAAATATTTCCGTCATGTCACACAAAAAAAAAGTCACATGAACTCGAAAGCAGAATCAGAAATAACAAGCTCAAAGTACGCTTTAGGTTGTTAACAAACAAAGGATTAAAGTAACATCATTACTGTATTATAATTAACGTAAAATAAAACAATATGATTTGATTAACGCAAAGCATAACGCGGTAAAGGTAATTCTGTAACAATGTGTACGATGCGCAGCGGTTCCGGGTGTATTGTTACACAATATGAAACTTTAGAAGGCCTACTCAGACGATAATAGAAACTTAAAAAAATATATATACTTGGGAGCAAATATATCGAGCCACTTCTATTTTTCACGTAGGTATAATTGTTATTATTTTTGGTTATATGGAACAGATCAATTCTAAACATATATGTCGCCTAAAAAGTTATTTGATAACCTTTACAATGAGGGTAGTTTTTTGTATTTTGAATTATATAATTCATGAAACTAAAACTAAATAACCAGGACACGTGAAAAAAGTGGCTCGATTTCTTTGCTCCCAAGTATATATCTCTATATCCTTATATGTATCTAAAGTTAAAAATAATTCTTTGTCGCTACTAGGGGACAAATGTCGTGGGTCATTTAAACGCAGTTTAGACTACGCTATACTATTTCGCTATATATTAAAGCATATTGCGTCATAAGCTATAACTATATAGCATAACGTACACACTATACGCTACATCACAAGCCGGTCTACTATGTGTAGCAAGTTATTTGACGGCAATCCATCGGGTGACGGACGGGGTTGAAGTGAGGCGGGGCAGGTACTAGAGAATCGTACGATATAGCTCTGAGAATTGCTCAAGTTTATCGCGTACAGCAAGCTAATACTTTATAGCATAGCGTTGTGTGAACGTGTTCATGTCATATAAAATGAATGCTGAGCGATATCGTTGTGCTGTCTGAACTGCGCTTTACCCCATAATACGTACACGACTATAAAATAAAACAAAATTAAAATACTTAAATGACTGCCTCGTTGGTCTAGTGGTCGCAAGCGCGACTGCTGAGCGTGAGGTCTTGGGTTCGATCCCCAGGTCGGCCAACGTGTTATTGAGTTTTTCCGTGTGGAATTTCTCAGTAGCAGCTCGGAGTCTGGATTTGTGCCCGGTTGATGGCAATAGGCTCGCCCCCTATTACATGGGACTTAAACGTAACGGCGAAACGTGGGTGTTACTATACACCTCTGCCAACCCTTCAGGGAATAAGGCGTGAAGTTATGAAGTTTAAAATTAAAATAACCAAACTGCCTACAATTATTTTTAAGCGTCATTGGAGCAGTTCATGTGTACCGCTTTCGCATTCAGCAACTAGGAAATGAAGTGTGCTTCTTTTTTAGATGCTGTCCAAAATAAAAAAAGTAAAAACCGACTTCAAAGAAATACTAAAAGGAGTAAAATAATTACCATAATATAAAATTAACAGTTTCAGAAGTCGGTGGCTTCTATTTGCTTCAGTGTAGAGTTGCACCGACTTCTGAAACTGTTAATTTTATATTATGGTAATTATTTTACTCCTTTTAGTATTTCTTTGAAGTCGGTTTTTACTTTTTTTAAAGTTTATTTTTTATTACATACGTTTTAGTGTCATAATTTTAACCCCCTCCTTCATAACCCTTCTTTTTGGCTTTGACGTAGTCGGGCATAAGAAGTCCTTTCAAATGATACCTTACACGATATAATGAAAACATTCCAAAGGGGGGGAGGGGAGGACACGCACCCCCTCCTCTTTACCAGTAGTCAGTTCCCAACAACAAATATAAACAAAGCAATATTAGTAATTTGAGAATTTTGCTTTGATCCGATGAGGAGTTCCGTTCCATATCTCTGAAGTTCATGGTCTAATCATAACAAAATTTATATGGGACCAATCGGGAAGTATACCCTTTCGAACAAAGAAAGAATTTTTCAAATCGGTTCATAAATGACGGAGATATGAGGTAACAAACATAAAAAAAAAAAAAAAAAAAATACAACCGAATTGAGAACCTCCTCCTTTTTGAAGTCGGTTAAAAAAGCACACCAAAGTTATTGCTCATGATGACGACAGAATAGAACTTCTGTTACAATTTATTTCGTAGTTTCACTGCGTACAGAGGCGTATTGTGTGCGCTACGCAGCGATACGAATTCGAACGTAACGTTTTTAGCGTGACACGCCGCAGCGGCCTCGGGGGCGTGTATTTAAACACTGCTCGGATTGACAGCGCTTTGTTCAGTCGAGCTCGGTACCTGAATAATTTGCAGGTAGTATTCATTATTTATGTGGTGTGACCTCTTCCTTGTTTTAGCGGTTTTCCGGTTTACCTAAGTACACTTGGGACTTGTCTTGTCTTTTTCCCTGCTTACTGTCAAGAATAACACTTAGTGAAACCTGCATTTATTATACAAGGTTAGTCGTGTTATCGCTAGTGGGTAACACTGGGCAATGTTGACAAGAGAAGGTAGTCGTCGATATGGATCGGCCCACCCGAGGTTATAAAGGCGGCGGTCATTCGACGAAGCGAGAGCATTCCGTGTTGAACAGCTGAAGAAGTCTGACCTTTTATATCTGATTAGCTTGTCCTTATTTTATGATCTTGTAATAATTGTGTAAAGTAATATACTGTGATCTAGTTAATTTACAGTCGGAAAAGGGGTTCTAATTAGTATCACTGATGACTGTTTGAAAGCAAGTGTTAAAATTTAAAAATTCGATATTTTTTTTTCCAAATAAAATAATTTCTATTTTAGTTTTTTAAAAAATTCTACATCCCTGCTTTAGTTACAAATTCAGAAAATGGTGCTTCTAATTCATGACCCCAAATATGACCTAAAATGTAAACACAGCTGATCATAACTGGGGATAGATAGATTCTAGAGTTTTTTTTTTGAGATTTTGGTACACACGGCTACACATCAAGCTATACAAAACCAGTTTATCTTGGCGTCGCTTTGTATAATCTTTTCACACAAGTAACGGTCAGCTTATACTGGTTTTCATAGCTTGAAGTGTAGCCGTGTGTGCAACTGTTTCTCTTAAACTATTGACTTTTGGCAAAAGTTGTAGAACAAAAGTTATTCATTATTATATGTACTCTAACACCCTTTCGGATTAGTACCCCCTTTCTGATTAACCTTGTTTATAGCATTAGACAAAACATAACCTAACAGCTAATAAGCGGAAACTCTGCATAGAGAAGTGAATCAAAAAATATTCATGCCCTCATTTGCCATATTTGTCTAACGCTATCATAGATGTAGTATAGTC
Source organism: Amphipyra tragopoginis (assembly GCA_905220435.1). Lineage (NCBI taxonomy): Eukaryota > Metazoa > Arthropoda > Insecta > Lepidoptera > Noctuidae > Amphipyra > Amphipyra tragopoginis. The sequence goes on along the minus strand of HG992001.1, from coordinate 28,261,208 downwards.
CTGATTAGGTCTAAAATTCAGTAGGTATCTTATAAGACAGCGTTTATATTATTATATGCGCAGTTACATCCGTCCGAATTTTTCGAGCTTTAAGGAATCTCAAACGGAAATTTTTGGACGACCCGAAAAAGTTAGGTACTTATTCTGACCAACAACAAAATTCTAAAAAATTAAATCCCGCGTCCTTACGTGGCATCCTACGTAAGTGATCTAAAAGCGACGCGAAGCGGCGCGGCGCGACGCGAAAACAACAAACAGTTGATACTTATTGAAGTGGCCTACGTGACCAAACGCACGTGGAGTGCGGTGCGGCGCGGCGCGAAGCGAAGCGATCAGTTGGCTTGATATTTTCGCGCGAACTGGATGCGGTGCCGTACAGTGCTACTGAATGACGGCGGCGCGCGGCGGGTGTTTCGCGAGCTCGTAGGACAAAGCCGCCGCTTCGCACCGCATCGCGTGTCACCGCATCGGATCGCTTCGCACCGCTTTGAACCGCCTACGTAAGACGCCGCGTTAGTACACGTTAAAGCAATTTATTAATATGCGATAACTTTCACCCCTCAAACGTTAAGTACCTACTTAAACTGTGGTAACAATACACAATCAAATATACACCATACTGTATCCTTCGCCACAGTAACCGCGTCCACCGTCATTTTATAAATCAGCGAGTTTCGCAAATTTGCGTCCAGCACGTGCTGTTATTTATTGCGACAAATATCGTTCGTTAATGCCCTATTAATTGCTCCCTCGAATACTCGCAAAAATATCGCACGTATGTTACACTCGGGACCGGTATTATATTTTTGGAATTAATCATTAAATATGTCCTGTTTTATTTTGCGATTGGAATTTACCTTTGTCCTTTATGTTAAAACAGATTGTTTGCAATTATTGCTTTACCAATGTGGGTATGAAAGCTATATGATTTTTATTGGTAAAGGGGAGAGATTGTGATAAATGGTTACGGTGCAGTTATATCCGGTTTTATATGACATCACAGTAGGGCAATGATGTTCGCGTATTTCTTTATTTGGGTCAGTTCGTTTCGACGATACTAAAATGAACGAGGCTGACAAGTGATGACTCGAGGACGGGAACCAAGGAAAAAAGGAAAGGATGAAACTACATTTAGAATCGTTTTGATAGCACATTAAATGTGACGTCTAAATGCAGAACAAAAACTTTACTTGATTTATTTATGACCTTTTTTTGCTGCCTGTACCAATTTTTTTTTTCAATGTCTTTTTGTGCATTTCGAAATATTTTCAAAAATTATGAACAGTCCCAAGAACATTTTCCTGTAGCCACAACGATTAAGGCCCATAATACTACCTCATCTCAAATAAGTTTTTTGCGATTTCTGACTTTTCGAGTACTCCAACCTCAGTTGGTCCGGAAGAGTCTTTTGATTCTTATGGAAAATGGGATCGATTGGCATCATAAAAAAGTTTCGTGAAAACAGCCCTTTTTCTCGCTGACTGTACTTTTTTTTCAAAATCTGTGAATGCCGATTGAAATTATTCTAAAAGTTAGGGGTGGTCTTCTAAGTTTGTTTTCCTGTAGCTACAATGGTTAAGGTAGTTGCCCTTTATGTCCCTTTTCAAATTACCGACCTGTATACAGGGTGTAAAAAGACCCATCACATATCCGAAATCTACGCACTCTGTACATCAAACTAAACTACATTTACCAAAAATAATTGCTGGGAAACGACTTTTATTTTTTGACATAAAAAACGCTATTTTTTGTAGCGCGCAATGTGTGGTTGTGGCGATGCCGCGCGTTTGCATACGTGCAGCGGCCACACAGCTGAGCCAAGGCGGTCGTGTGCGTTTGATATTCGTTGCGTTTTTGTAACTTCAAATGCGTAATTTGTGAGGAAAAATTGAAAATTTTGATAAGGTTGTTTGGAAGAAAGTTTAGTATTATCACTTAGAATACGTTTTTGGAAAAAACTAAAAAAGAAATGTATACTTTGACCTTCAATATCTCCAAAACCAATGGTTTCCCAGGTATGGTCTGGTAGAAAAAAAAATATCCCAATGATGGGTAGAATATGTGGTTTTCGTTATCGTTAAGGGTCTTTTTACACCCGTTATACATATACGTACTGTGGTAATGATTAGAGTTGTCGTTTACACATTCAATGCACGAAGCTTCTTTCGTCGACGGATTTCCAAAGCTTTAATTTGCAAACTAGCAACTATGTGTGATACGAAACATTTTAAAACAATTGCACGCGAATTTTTGCAGTAAATAATTCCTTTACAATGTACGCTAGTTTTCGGTATATACACGGAAAATGTACCCTGAAAATTACCTCTATATTCCTCTTGATCCCAAAACTACCACAGGTAAATTGTAATCTACTGTAATAGGCTCTAAAACTCAGGTAAGACGCCTTCAGAGCCAAGGCCGCGCCTCAGATCCGCATAATCTGGAGCCGTCCTATTTAAACAATATAGATAGGCATTAATTGCATTAGAGGCTGGGACCGCTCTGTCTAAGCATTGCCACTAGAACTGCCTTCTAGTCTCACTTAAGCCATTTTTAACGTCTCTGTTATGTACTTTGTGGTGGAAATATACGGGCTCTTAGTGCGGGCATGAGCGGTCGTCTATAGAGGTTAGGAACAAAAGGTGTAAGTTTCACTGTTCATTTTTGTTCAGAAATCAGAAAAAAACTTATTACGAGTTTTACAACTTTGCCTTGTAAATGTCCCTTTTTGATCAGAATGCAACTTGGAGATGCTAATTTGTCTTAGAAAATGGCACTTTTTGAACCAATTCTATTTAGAAATTAATAAAATCCAAGGCTTTGAGACCAATGAGAAAAATAAGACGCGTCGAACCAAAAGTGTTAATCCTGTTTTTTTTTGTTTTTGTCCGCTGTAGATTGTCCTAGGGGGCCGTTTATACGTAACCGGGCAGTGGTGAGACCTGAAGAGTCTCCAGCCAATGGAGGGGAAGTAAAATACTTAACCTAAGCTAACTACTTGTACTACACTAACATCATGACTACCTGCAACAACAGCGCTAAAGGCGACCCCTAGTGGGACTCGGACCTCGGCTTAGGGCGTTGCTGGCGTGGACTTAGGGGGGGGGGGGACAGCTTGATGAGAGCTGAATTATAAGTGTGAATGTTAATCCTGAGCTCCTCAATTTATACTTGTACATCGATAGCTACAGAAAGAGAACGTTCTAATTAAATCTGTAGCCGCAATTTGTAGAATTATTAATTTTATTTAAAGAAATCACGTGGATATCATAAGGTCTTGAGTAAGTCTTACAATACCAAGACGATGGATGACAGCGTCTACAGTGCTCGTCAAAGGTAAGTCTACATAAACATTTCATTTTTAAGCTTCCACACTCAAAGGTTGGCAACAGTATTACTAAGCCTCTGCTATCTGTGCTTCTATCACAAGAGTAATCTCGCTAGCTGAGGTAGACAGTTGAAATTTTCACAGATTGTGAAACACTGGTTCACACAGGTTGTGGCAGGAAACTTGGCAAATAATACAAAATACAAACGTCAAACCCAATAGAAGGTGGTCCAGCGATTTAGCTTGATTAAAAAATAAAAACAAAAAAAACTTTTTTTTTGTTGCGCTACCGTAGAGTAGTCGTTTACAAACCACATAATAAGGATTCAATAAAAAAGAAAAAAAATGCATAAAAATCTAATTTTGTGATATAGCATTTTGATGCCACGCATAAACGAATGAAAGCACGGCGACACAGCTGCCGGGCTAGACGAGCACGATATGTACCACACAGAGTCAATTAATTCGGGGCACTAAAATGACTAGAAAACAGAAAATCATGAATTCTTCATGAAACAATTTTTTTTTTGTTGAATCTGTTAAAATCCCATACAGGTCAATTTATGTTACCAGTAGATCACGCGGCTTGAAGGAATTAATAGAGAGGCGCTCTGTAGAGGCGTTATCTAAAAGAAATCAACATTCAACGTTTTTTTGTTGGTAAGGGAATATTGTGCGTGTATCAATCGCACTCGACCGATTATAAAAACCGCGGTAGGCACGCACTTAGAAATTCATCCCGTACGTTTACATTACCGTTTCCACACTAATACTAATTGAGTGTACGAGAGTCTTCAAGGATTATGCAATAAAGACGATAAGAAACGCCAATTGTCTGTGTTTAGCCGAAGGCGGCTAACTTTTATGTTTATGGTGGCCATAAAACGAGCCCTTACTGATTGCAGAGATGTCATTAAAATTCGTTTTAATGCTAAACAATTGTGATGGAAGTTGTAATTTTTGGTCTGAATCCTTTATTGTGGTTTTAGGGTTTTCCGTTGGCTTCCTATCGTATGATTATGGTCCGTGCCGGTTGAATTGTGTAGCGGTTCTTGATGTTGACATATTAACTTTTTGTGACTATAGAAGCCTCTATAGAAGACTATAGGTACCTACCTCACCTATGAGGCTTCTAACACCACGAAAAGTGAAAAAAGGCTACGATTTTTTTTTCTAAAAAATAATATTTTGTCTGTGTTTGTAGCTGATATGAGATCGAATATATACAGGGTGTACACGAATTCATGTAATTCCTTCAAACTACATGATCTATTAATGGTATAGATTAACCCCGTACGGGATTTAGATTGATAAAAACAAAAGAAAACTTTTATTTTCCCAAGTATTTTTATTTAGGGATGGAAAATTTCGATGCCATGAATAAATTAATGCAGGCACGGCGACACAGCTGACGGGCACGACTAGCGCGATATCGCTCCACGCAGTCAGTTAACTTGGGACGCTAAAATTACTCAGATACAGAATACAAAGGTTCAAGGTTTGAAAAAAAAATTGTTGATTCTTAGAAAAACCTATGCAGGGTCAATCTATGTCACCAATAGATCACGCGGCTTGAAGGAATTACACGAATTCGTTTACACCCTGTATATAATTATAATTGTGTACAGAAGTGATAGCCTAGCAAAAGGGAGGGTTTGAGTTTGAACCCAGCTCTCACCTCTTGACTTTTCAAATTCATGTGCTGACCTGAATTTGATTATCATTAACGGTGAAGGAAAACATCGTGAGAAAACATGCACACGGGCTTCAAATATATCGTTCTCAATAGTATGAGTAGTCTGATAACCCGCACCAGGCCAGCGTGGTGGGCTAGAGCCTAAACCCTTATCATTATGAGAAGAGGCGCGTGCCCAGCTGTGGGTCAGTAATCCTAACTAATATTAGAAATGCGAAAGTAAACTTGTTTGTTTGTTTGTTACCTTTTCACGCCTAAACCACTGAACCGATCATCCTGAAATTTTGCATATACGTTGTTAGGTGTACAGAAACGGACATAGGGTACCTTTCATCCCGAAAACAAAGTACTGTTCCCGAGAAAAACAACAATAACGTTCATAGATGGCGCCACGGGTTTTTCGAATCACGATTGAATTATATTATATAGAAACTTGAGTAGTGTGTTAAGAGTTTTTCGAGCTTAATTAACGCGAGAGAAGCCGTGGGCAACAGCTAGTGGTCTGATAATGCTTCAAAATAGATACTGTTACAGCAAAAAAAGACGTCATCAGACTTTTGGAAAAAATATATTTAAACCCTAGGGAAAGCAACAAAAGCACTTTTATTTCAATCTCGAATAGATTATTTTAGATTCTCATTAAATAACAATATACAAATAGCGACTGTTCTGTCAGCTTTTAATCTTAGATCGTCATAAAGGCATAACAAAAAATATCTTTATAAAAACCCCGTCTGAAAGGGTTAGCCGATTCTTTTAAACTTGTTAAAACATTGCCTTTTCCTTTTGAAAAGTAAAACAAAATTGGATTTACAAAATATCCCAGAACTGGGACGTCTTAGACATTTTGACGAGAAATAAAATAAAGTAAGGAGTATTTCTTGAGTTCCGTTCATATTGCTGAGTTAGACTTTTTAAAAATTACGAGAAAACAGGTACCTAAAAGATTCGAATCGTGATGTAAGCAATTCTGTGTTCTGAAGAATAGAAGTGTGGAAGGTAAGTCGAATGGTGGCAAATAATTACAAACTATTGTAGGTCTGTTAGGAAAAACACGTGAATAGCCCGACCGCGTTATATTTTTGCAGTTCATGGTGGCGGTGCATATCCTCGCCTTAGAGTGCAAAACCTCGGGAATACATTTGGTAATTGCACGGTTCCTGTGGGTTTTCACGAGGACGAAGTCGCGGGCAAAAGCTAGTCAATTATACAACGTGTATTTTTTGATATCCCATAACTCTAGGGTTATATTATTTAAGTAAAAAGAACACAAAATTTCCTAGAATAGGTGCTCCAAAAATGCATAGTTTCGAAGATATAATCAATAATAATTAAACTATAGGTATTTAAGTTTAATTGATAAATAAGAGTAATTAATTTTTATTCAAACCAATCATTCATATTTAAAGCTAAGAAAATGCGACGTTGTCATATTTCATGTAAGAGGGTGTTTTACATTAATAATCGTGACTTTGTCGAATTATTTTGTACGAAAACTGAAAACAAAAAAAAATTATGATTGAAGAATAATTCTTGTGCCAGTTGGTTCTTTGATATGGTCTCAATCATACCCTAGAGTTATGGGATATCAAAAAAAACACCTTGTATTTACTACGAATTTTATATACCTACCCAATAAAAGCTTAATAATTTCGTATAGAGCGAGTCTCTTACAAGTATAGTAACTATACGTCGTGATAAAATAAAAATCATCAGATTATATTTCCGTGGTTTTCATTCTAACCTCTGGTTTCTGAATTGAGAGTTCTAGGAAAAGCAGTACTTATGTAACATTTGAGTACGGAGTTGTCAAAAAAATGACGGATTTGAATGGACTTTTTTGACAACTCCGTATTCAAATACTACTTAATTATTTCTTATCCCGAATTCTCAATTCAGAAACCGGAGGTAAGGCGACGATTGTCAAATTCAGTACATTCAAAATAAGTACTTACTCAATTTTTCCGACTTCACATTCGGATGGTAATGCGGCCGTGTTATTTGCGTGTCATAGAGAATGAAGCCCCTGGTTTATTTCCTAGCAGCAAAGAAGTACGTTCATCTGGAAATGACTGTTTTGCATTTTAGTACACCTAAACTCACTACTTGGTATTCATGGGAAAGATGTTACCGAGTTATCTACAAGATATCTTATATTCTTGTAGAATATTTATGTTTCAATACCGAACCCCGACACCACATTTCTGTGAATCCCTTATCTTTTTTTCACGCACTCTACAAACGACGCCATCAAATCATACATACAGAAACCCATGAATATCGGGATATCACTGAGTTTTTCCTTCTCTCTGCAATCCAAGATTTGTCCGAATCAATGATTTTCCCAACAGACTCCATAGAGGGCGATATCGCCGGAGGCACGCCACAGCTCGTATAATCCACACTATTTACTTGCGAATCGAGAAAAGGCGGGCCAGAAACAAATTTCCGCGGGCTCCTAACGACGCCGACCGTCATTTAATCAAGCTCAAGTGTTGATGCGATAGCCGCCACCAACGTTTTTCGACGTATCGAAATCTATCATGAAATAACCATTAGCTATCCCTCTCCAACGCTCGAGTGTGCGGACGCAGAGTGTGATAGAACGATACGGTCGGCCATCTTAATCTAAAGACAGGAAATAACCAGTTCCGAGCGGCTCGGGCCGGACGTATCTGGATTTTTCCGGATTTCAGCCGTTTTGTGAGCTCCGACGCAGAGTAAAAAGGTACAGAAGACCTACAAGTGCTGACAACGTGCGATATTAAAGTCATATTATGATCTTGAGATGTATTTGGTGCTTTAATTTTAGTTTTTTGTGTGTGACTTGGCAATAGCCATTATCAACTAGTTTAAGGCTTTTAAATAAATGAATATTTGTAAGTAGTCACTACGATGGTTACCGTGTATTCAACGACGAAGAACAGGCCATATCTCTCTACAGGTTGGCGTCAGAAAAGGCGACACGGAACATTTTAAGAGGATAGACATTCTGCACTAAAAATATACTGTGTTTCAGCTGACAATCGAACTGCTTGATTATGGACAATTTTCCTTACGACTGTTAGTTGTAGGTCCGTATGATGATGGACCGATACAGGTTTTACCAAACGGCACTCACTATGAACCCACTATGCAAATTGCATTATTTTTGTATCTTTTGTTTTTCCGCTTGAAATTTCTCAGTAGCAGCCCGGAGTCTGGATTTGTGCCTCCTATTACATGGGATTTAAGCATACTGTGAAATGTGGGTGAACTATATTCACCTCTGCCCAACTCTTCGGGGAATACAGGCATGACATTACGTTATGATTGTTATCTTTCGTTTTCTATTGTTTTTTTCGCGCATTTTATTATGTAGACCTTCTGTGCTCATCTATGTTATATCTAGTTAATGTAAAGTGGGGCAGAGGCTCCAATGTTTTGCTCCGCGATGTTCTGACTTGTGAGTTAAGCTTATGTAGTGGAAGTTGGTAATTGTGATGGTGTACAGCTATAGACTCTCCATTTTGCTGTATTTTCGGGAATATGAGGCATAGTCACGTTTTCAAAAGGTTATCTAATAGTTTGACTGTTTGATATACACTTGGGAGCAACGAATCTATGTCACAAACATAAACCTTAATATCACTTAAATAGTCTATGAAATACTTTTTATTTGAATAAGCTAGTATTCGTAGTTTCCGAGATATTACGTTTTATGATAGTGATCCGGATTAATTTCCCCGAGTGTAGAAAATAAATGTAGGTACTCTAGTAAAAGTTGGTTTAGTTTTTAATTATTTAGTCAAGCATGTTAACGAGGCTAACTCGAAAATGATACAGATAAAGTAATTTTCGAAGGACAATAATTCAGAACCATTTACTACCAGATAACCACGCTAATTTGACTACCTCGTTAGTCTTGTGGTCACAAGCACGACTGCTGATCGTGAAGTCCTGGGTTCGATCCCCAGGTCGGGCATAGTGTTAGGTTTTTCCGAGTAGAATTTCTCAGTAGCAGCCTGGGGTCTGGATTTGTGCCCAGTTGATGGCAATAGGCCCCTTAATACATGGGACTAAACATAACGGCGAAATGAGGGTGTACTATACACCTCTGCCCAACCTTTCGGGGAATATTGTAATTGTAATATTATTGTATTGAATTAAAAATATTGAGTGTATACAATTATGTGTACCTATATTATGTTGAATTATCTACAAGGTTAGTCGGAAAGGGGGAACTAATCTGAAGCCCACTTATAGTATCGCTGATGACTGTTTGAAAGCAAGTGTTAAAATTTCAAAATTCGATAAAAAAAAATCCAAATAAAATGATTTTTATTTTAGTTTTTTTTTAAATTCTTCATTCCTGCTTTAGTTACAAATTCAGAAAATGGTGCTTCCAATTCATGACCCCAAATAGGACCTAAAATGCAAACACAGCTGATCATAACTGGGGATAGATAGATTTTAGCACTTTTTTTTTGAGATCTTTGATCACCTATTTCTCTTAAACTATTGACTTTTGGAAAAAGTTGTAGAACAAAAGTTATTCATTATCATGGGTACTTTAACCCCCTTTCGGATTAGTACCCCCTTTCCGACTAACCTTGTATATTGAGTGTATACAATTATGTGTACCTATATTATGTTGAATTATCTACAAAGTTAGTCGGAAAAGGGGTACTAATCTAAAGCCCACTTATAGTATCGCTGATGACTGTTTGAAAGCAAGTATTAAAATTTCAAAATTCGATAATTTTTTTTCCAAATAAAATGATTTTTATTTTAGTTTTTTCTCGTTCAAAAATTCTTTATCCCTGCTTTAGTTACAAATTCAGAAAATGGTGCTTCTAATTTATGACCCCAAATATGACCTAAAATGTAAACACAGCTGATCATAACTGGGGATAGATAGATTTTTGAGATTTTTTTTTGAGATTTTTGAACAACTGTTTCTCTTAAACTATTGAGTTTTGGGAGAAGTTGTAGAACAAAACTTATTTATTATTATGTGTACTTTAACACTTTTTCGGATTAGTACCCCCTTTCTGATTAACCTTGTATATTGTTTAGATAACTTTAGGTAATTTTGTTTTCAATTCAAACATAATTGTATTATACTTTGTTTATAATCCGCATTTTGCATAATTTCATTATTGTAATTAATATTACCTTTTGCTGTGTATAATAGACTCAATTAATTTATTCACTTGACAGACAGATATGTGTTGCTGGGGAGTTTGTTGCGCCGTTTCTTCTTCACAGCACAAAAACACTAGGAAGCGGTGAAGGGAGGGCGCTTTTGGGGGCTGTCTTTTATGTACCTAATGGCGTTCAAAAAGAACTAAGTCATTCTAGTCTATCCTGAATAATTGAGTTTTAAAGTTAAAGTTGAATATAGGCGTGATGTTATACTAATACTAACCACGCTAACTAAATCTCAACATAAAGTAAAGCTATTACAGGCCACAGCTGATCACCTAAACTGAAATTCAGCACTCCCAAATATCCATACAGACACCACGCTAACTACAAAACTCGTAGAGTCGCATTAATTTAGTTTTAACTTGCATGAAACACGTCCACTAGTCAAGTGTTCAGTTGTCCACAATGGCCCATACTAGTACACAGTGGTCACGCGTGGTTCACGACTTCCATTGACTCACGTCCCACTAGCAATTAAATATTTAAATGAACGAATGAAGGAGTTTTAATTTCACTGCGGAATAGAGCAGAGGTATAACAAGAGGAAATTTGGAACCGTTTAGAAATCTATCTAAATTAATAAAAATTAAATATTGTTCGTTGGTTAGCGCATCATTTGACAACAGCTGGACACAGCTGCAACAACTGGATTTGGGATTTTTTTAAAATATTTCGAATTAGATTTTTGTGAAAAAAAAAAAAATGGCACAGTTGCCCGGAAAATTGGTAATTTCGGGAAAAACTTAACGTTCTTTTTTCAAAGTGATTAACAAAAGACAAGAAAACGTTTGACGCGTCAGGTCAGCTAGTAGGATATAAACATTTTAGTTTGAAATATTTGATCTGTCGCTCCATGTAAAATACTGATATTCAGCTGCATCCGGTTCGACTGGAAGCCGACCCCAACATAGTTGGGAAAAGGCTAGGCAGATGATGATGAGTTTGAAATATTTGATTCGAAGTTTTTACGAGTTTTTATGGTAATTGAAAAAATACCTCTGCGCTCCTCACAATTTGACCGACGCAGAGTCATAGAAATAAGTTTAAAAAGTTCCGTCTTTGGCATTTTAGCGGTCATAAGGCATTGCATGCTTAGCAGTGGATGGTTATGTACTGATGTCATATCAAAATATATGATACCAACCGCCAAAACGCTTACATCTTCAAACACCCAGTGTGACCCGCTCCCCGCTCGTTAGGCCGAGTGCAGCGGTCACTCGATTAATTACGCCACTCCGTGTTTTTACCGCAAGAAACCCGACAGATATATTCGGCACATTGTTCGCAAGTGTGGACGATTCTTTTGTCTATTATACGCTTCAGCGCCAGATGTGTGTGGTTTTTAGTCAGATATATTAGAGCTTGTTTTTGCTGTTTTAATAAATGGCTATTTAAAGTATCTTCCTACGTTGCTTTTTTTACGGTGACAGTAGGCAACTTGAAAAATTTCAATGGGCAATTAAATTCCTCTTTTACTGAGTTCTAAGTACGTCTGGCGCACCCTGGGCTGTGTGCCCCGCTACCAATGTTACTGAATGGCTAGTCTATTCACTACAGCATTAGCTATTCTCGTATAGCTTGTGCCTACTGAGGGAAAAAACCAAACTATTAGAATAACATGATTTAGGTACAAGAAAGGGATAGTTATACAAGCTTAGTTTTAGTATATACTAAACCTGAAACTAGTTTGTTCAGAATCACTATGAGAATCGATTGACATATTTTTACACCACATTTTTTTTTTTTTCATAAATTTTAGTTTTGTTTCAGTAGGTTTCTACCCATAACAGTTGACGGGAATAGACACGTTGGGGCTTGAGATGGTCCGCTTCGTCAGTTTCCGTGTATTAGACAACCCCTGCATAGCACATCTCAGGCATTTCACACTTTACTAGGGAACTTAACGCGACATAAACTAAGGTGTAACTTGAAAATTTATTAAAAAAAACACACATATTCAGGCAGTCCTGATGAAAATCTTCTTGGGGTGTCTCGGTTTTTGTATATACTAAAAATAACGTTGTATAACATTTTGGCTCTAATATTGAGTCGAAAATTGTAGAAGTTTAATGTAAAGCTTCATCATGATTATTTTCGGACAATGATGTTTAAGAAATATTGAAGATAGAGAAGAAATATAAAGAAGGCAGTCTACTACCACGGGGGATCGACAGTTAGGAAGAGAGATCTCTTTCTCTTTCAGGGTTATTAGAGCCTTAAGTTTATTTATCTCACTACAAATAGTCTGTACTGCAAAACAGCATGACAAATACACAACTTGTTAAGAGTTTAATTCCTTTAATTTGTTTTTTGGAATTAATTTGGAAAGATACGTTTTTAAAGGTTTGTTTTTGTTTTTCTGAGCGGTGTTAAATGAGATTATAGCCCACCTGTCAGTAAAGTTCGGCCTCTTAAACAGGCGGATGATATCACTGATAAACATATTGTGTAAACGAGGTGTAAGGAGGCCTGTGTAGAGCTTTTGACTTACAATTTAATCATTACGATATCTTTGTGAGTGATATTCATGATTAGAAGTATTTACGGCTTTATGTACGTGCATTTTATTCACGTGCATATGATCAGGGTTACTGAACTAGTTTGGGCTCAACCAGCACATCACGCGGCGATTCCTTTTGTACTAATCGGGCCATTCTGATAAAACGCCGACATGCCAATAAGTAAAGCAGACTATTTTATTCACCGTCGCGCATTTACCGCTTATTTCAAGACCCGACACCATCAGGTCGGTGTATCAAAAAAGATCTGTTTTAACTAAATTCAATCCGAGTTAATCCTTGCGATACGATCCGCTCTGTATTAAAATAAATTAATTCCTGTTATGAAGCTAAAGGTCTGTCTGTCTAAAAGTCAATCCTTTATCGAGTGATCGAAACTTGGTATTTGGAGAATATCTCTTATTTTATTATTTATGTAGGTATCACTAAAGGGAAACGATGTTTAATAATATTTAGTACAAAAGTAATGCATATTTCAAAAGAAATTTCTGCCAGCAAGCCTGCAACAAGAAACAATGTAGACAGCAGTTTGTAACACAAGAAAAAGTAAAAAATACCTACTATCATGTAAATATCTAAAACTAAAGTTTCTTAAACTAAAACTTTCTTCTCATTTAAGTAACGACAAGTTCAAATCCAGCGCCTCAAAATAATCAGTTACAAACACTTCTAATTTCTTTACCGATTCTAATCGATATAGGAACCTTTAGGAAATCGAGCATAATCATCAACACAATGAGATCAAAACTGTCGTTACAATTGACTCAAACTATAAATAACTTACAGGTTATTTTAGCCTTATGTAGAGATAGAAATACACCTCTTACTAAAAAAAATTAGGTGCTATACCATCTTGATTTCCTACATGCATTGTTTCAATCATTGTAGAAAAGAATGACTTACAATTCTTTATTATTATTTTCTCATCATCACAATACGGAGCCATAGCAAGTTACAAATACAATAGAAACTGGTGTCTGATATAGGTAAAACCTGTATTACAGGCTCTTTTCGGAGACTTCTTTTAATCCACCTTATGTAGCTACAGTATGCCAAAAGCTAGCTATCCTATCAACCATTAAGTACGCCAATAAGCCATCAGAGTCATCAGTCATACTTAAACTAGTGATAGGAAAATCCAACACTGAAATATGAGCCGTTAGTTCACAATCAGGTTGTAAACTATCGATCACTCAATATATCTGGTATCCGCTTCTTTATATATTCAACGTGATAAATGATAGCTGAAGACCTTCTAATACTGCAAGAGGTGTTAGTTTAAAGCTAAGCTTACATTGCTAGACTAGAACCGGCGGTGGAGTTGTGATATACCCTTACTAGCCCAACATAAACGCCCTGGGTTAGGGGCAGTCGGCTAGGTGTAGCGTGTACTTGCTTTACCAATGCAATTTGAGTATTTTTTCTTTTAATGTGCTTGTAGATGTTCCTGCTATGTTACCGGGCAGATATTGGCGAGACCTGAAGGGTCTCCAGCCAACGGGAGGGAAGTAAAATACTTAACTTAAGCTAACTACTTATATTTCACTAACATCATGACTACTAGCAACAACAGCAGTAAGGGCGACCCCTAGTGGGACTCGGACCACGGCTTAGGGCGTTGGGAGAGAGACAGCTTGATGAGCGCTGAATTATTGGTGTGAATGTAATTTGAGCGTAACACTAGGTAGGTAGGTAAGTATATGATAAAATATATTTAACACGCTTCTGTTTCTTTCCGAGTGAAGCCGTAATGCGATACGGCAAGAGCAAAATTAGTGACACTTCTTCGAATTCACTACTTCAAACAAAGTTTGACATAAATAACGCGGGTTGAAAGGTCGGATCCTACCTTCATTCTACCTAAAACAATATTCCTTAATGTTATTTTTAACTACTTGCGAGCGATAATAAGCAGCTACATTGTATGTTTTTCTTAACGCTTGTAATAATTTAGAAACTCTGCTTTGCACAAAATTAGACGACCCGATTGACGGTGATCGGTTCTATTGCCGTGTTGGTGTAGATGTGTAATCGGCATAAACATAATCAGCTCGCTACAATCCCACTGCTGGGCACAGGCCTCTTCTCAGAAGGGTTAAGGCTTTGGCCATCACACTTGCTTGATGCGGTTTGTCGAACTACACACACCATCGAGAATTTTTGGATCCCTCTGAGTTATGCAGGTTTTCTCACGTTATTTTCCTTCATAGTTAACGCAAATATAATCGGCACTATCAACAGGTACTTGTGTGATCTGCAATCCTCCTATCCAAACGTGTTTATTCTGCATAACTTCCGTAAACTGTTTACTGTATACACCCGTACTTAGCAAACATCTTCGTACCTAAGTACATTATATATAAGAAGAACTTTAAACTACATAGATTAAGAAACTAAGTTCACGTACATTAATCCAATGAATCTGAACCGAGGCCCACGTAGTCGGCTCATTTTAATTAAAAATGTAAATGTCGATGTTAAACTGTGGAGTTAACGTGTAACACCGCAACATAAGCAGATACAGAAGGCTCATTGAAGGCACACGTAAACAGCCGTTACGGTATACGTAAAATGGCGTTGGAAGCAAACTTTACCAATGCGGTTACGACACAACTGAATAAGTTGAGTTTGTTTCGACCTAAACTCTAAATTAACTTGATTATACCAAATTATTTTACTTTGTATGAATACGTTACAGTGTCGTATTAGTGTGAGTTTGTACTCTGCACTAAAATCCCTTATTTTCATTGGAAAATTGAAAACAAAACTAAGTAACTGCGTTCTGTCAACTGTCATTTAATGATGCTCAACCTTTTCATTTATTTATTCAACAACAATTTATTATTATTTACATTGTGTCTGAAATTCTAAATTGTTAGGAACATATGTTAACTAATATGACAAATAAATTAAATACAAAATAATAATTATTAAACCAGAATAATATTGTTTACTGTGTGTCATAACTACTTGATTAAATTAAAAACGAATGCCAAATTACTTAATAAAAAAAACTATCGAATATTAAAATCTAGATTTATATAAGTATTATTAACGTTTCTCATACTCAATAAAATTAATAAATAACTTTAAATAAAAGTAAAAACCGACTTCAAAAGAAAAACTAAAAAGAGTAAAATAATTACCAAGATATAAAATTACCAGTTTCAGAAGTCGGTGGCTTTTATTTGTTTCAGTGTAGAATTGCACCGACTTCTGAAACTGTTAATTTTATATCTTGGTAATTATTTTACTCTTTTTAGTTTTTGTTTTGAAGTCGGTTTTTACTTTTATTTAAAGTTATTTATTAAATACCTTTTAGTGCCATAAATTACACGGTTTATGACTTAAATGACACGATTGCGTAATCTTTCCTACAATTAAGTAGTTTTCTTTAAGAATTAATGTATAATTATCATGACGGCTCCTTACAAACACATACAAACTTCTTTGTTCTTGGCTAATGTTTCTGTGATCACAGTTAAAACAGAGATTGAAAGTCCTTATCAACACTTTTGCATAAGGGAACCACAAACGAAAACGTCATCTAAGTATATATTTTTTTTGTTTTTGTTGATTATTTCAAAAAGCGCTGAATCTATTTCAATAAAATTTATATAGGACCACCTCTGAAGTATGATCTACCAAACAAAAAAAGAATCATCAGAATCCATTCATAATTGGAGGAGATATCGCGTAACAAACATACGAAAAAAAAAAAAACATTCAGACGAATTGAGAACCTCCTCCTTTTTGAAGTCGGTTAAAAATGTATGTCACATTAATATTAAATTATAATGTTAACGTTTCTGCGTTTATTAATTTACAATTCATCAACAGAATAAATACGCTTATTTAACAAGAATAGCCTAAGTTTATTGTGACCTCTATTACTATTATTATATTATTATTTTGAACCTTAAAGACGCCCTGGACAAGAGGATCGATGACTTGTACTTTGCTGCGTTCTAGTTCATGAACCTTCTGTACTATCTATCTTATGGCATCAATGCGTATTCCGGTGGCTCTATCGATACATCTTGATTAAAGTTATCTGTTCGAAGCATTGAATAGATAAGCGTGGTTTTGTTTGTAAGTAAACGTTTTAGTGAAACTAACCCAGTTTAACACATTAACATGCAGGAGGAGAAGATATTTAACTGTACAAACTTGGTGCGTTGAGTTTGAGATTGCTTAAGTAGGGTAACGAGAACTTAATTTTTATGTGTGAGTAATTTTTATGAAAAAAACGAGACTGCACAGGATAACTCTCCTGCCCGAGATGGCGACTACAATTTACTCTACTCTGGGCAAGTAAGTTCGTTAGATTCTATAAAGTTGTTACAACTACTCATGCTGGGTGAAAAATTACCCACACACTACCAGTACTATTTATAGATAAAAGAACTTGACTATTAAGTGTTTTAAGTGCGATTTGTAACCGATACTCGAGCATTTTATTTGTAAATCTGCATATAAATGACCTCATTTGTTACGAAAACTATTACACTCAATCACACCACCATCCGATTTCTAAACTTTAAACAAAAAACAATTCAAAATAAAAACAAAACCACACCTTTAAAAGCTTATTTATATCACCATGCAAATTACACAGCCCACGGAACACCATTGAAATTCATTTCCTTCAAACAAAAACAATCGCTCCAATAATTCTTTCAGCACAAACTAATCGACTGTTTACTTTCCATTCCCGCTTCAGCAAGGAGTTCACATTAAGCGTAGCAACCAAAATAATCATTGGACGATCCCCGCGGGCGTTCGGTCGTAACCCGCGTAATGACGTGATGACAAACAGATCGGGGGCTGTTTACAGAACATAATTGAGTCGACTTTCGATAGGTGTGGAGTGTGAATGGAACAGGATACGGATTGTTTGGAGTTTTGATGATGCGTTGGATTGGGGGTTTGAGTGATAGCGGTTAAATTGCGACAAATGATTGGTGTGGTGGCCATGTTGTGATAAAAATATGTTTTAAGGGCTATCATTCAATCTTATTTGCACAAATCGAATTTACACAAGTAAGCATGTGCGTTATGAATGACACAGTATAAATACAATGTGTTCGGTCATGGACTAGCGATATTCTAGGTACTTATATATATAACAACTATTCTAGTACACAAATACACTATACACTAGGGTCCAATTAGCTTACATTTTTTTGTTGAGATATTCTGTACGTGTGTACAAAAAAAGTCATTTATCTTTCAAAGTTTTGGTCCTACAGAGATAGAAGTAGGCTTATTCGGAGGGAGACAATATTGTCTATCGTTTACATTACAATACAATGGGTTCACATAAAGACATAGGTACAGTTGTAGACAATATCTCAACAAAAAAGCAAAATGGCTACCAAATAGCGGGGAAGTGGATTGGACCCTAGTGTGTAGTGAATTTGTGTACTAGAATAGTTGCTATATAAGTAACTAGAATATCGCTAGTCCATAGCCAGACACACTGTATAAGCTAAAGCAGTACTTCAACTATCTACAATCGTCCGAATTTACATACTCACACAGACATGCACTGTAACAAGTCTTCTAAGTTATCAACGGAATACAGTCAGTCACGGCTATCATAGAGTATTTGACAATGCGTGCATTATACTCAGTATACAGTGCGTATCTGTGTGAGTGTTTGTGTGAGTGTGAGAGTTGTTTTAGCTTATATGCAGGGTGTGTCATAAATAGTGTTCCAACGTTAAGGAGTCGATACGCGATATATTCAGCCATCACATACCACAATTTGTTATTTTTTTACCATAGGTCTTAGAATAAAACATTTTTTATTTTTTTCGAATTTTTTTACTAAAAATTACTTGCTTATGATAGCACATGTATTCAGCAGTTATAAACAAAAAACAAAATAGGAAAATAATGTATTGGGTTGAAATTACAGCTAAATTAGTAAAACGAGGAGATAATTAAAAAAAAAAAACTGAGACCTATGGTAAAAAATGGTTCAAATTGTGTTATGTGATAGCTGAAAACACGGTGAATCGACCCCTTAACTTTGGACCAGTATTTACGACACACCTTGTATATCTCCTGTGGTAAAGATGACCGTTTGTGCAAATATTTGAACAAGTCGCTGCCTGTAGCCGGACCTATGTTGGATGTACCTTGTATTTACTAACCAGATGCAGCTGAAAATGTTCCACAGGTAATGCCGACACCCTGTACTCCAGTACCTACATTATTAAGTTATTTTACTCGCCAGACTTTTCAGGCTTCAGTAGTCTGTGATCCACTCCATAATTACAATTTAAGCAAAAACTGGCACCTGAGCACTTTCTGCGAGGTACGTATCAAAATCAAAGATGGCATACTATCACTTTTTAAACGAAACTTAACCCAGAAAACAACTCTATAAGCCTATCGTGAAATCCATAAAAATATTAAGTTACTACCAGATAATAAAAATCTGGTAATGTCATACATTTTAGAACAACAAAAGAACGTAACTTGATACTTGTCATTGTTAACGCGAATGTGAAACACATAACCTCGTTGGCGACGGTTAGGATCGTGTTACATTACGTTCTACGGCCTTTTATGTTAATGACATTTACATTTTTACCTTTATTGTTAAAACAATTATTGTTATGGTTGCCACAGAAAGGAGTTCACCGCTTTAGAGGGTTTTGATCTGATTTTAAAATCGGCCATGTATGAATATATTTCTCCTGTAGATTTTGCCCACGGCTATGCTCGCAGGTACATTAAATTAGGTACTGACTTTAGAATTATCTTTGTAAATATCCTTTTAGCTAACAACGATAGATGGCATGTCATTGGTACCATGGAAGATGGGTAGGCCACTGGTATGGGATGCAACGTGCGTCGACACCCTTGCGCCATCCCATCTTCATAGCTCAGCAGGCTGTGCTGGCGCTGCTGCTGCAGCTGCGGAGGCCCTCAAGCGGCGAAAATATAATAACTTCATCAGTAATTATATTTTCGAGCCGTTTGGGGTCGAAACACTCGGGTCGTGGGGTCCGAGTGCCCAACTTCTATATAGAGAGGTTGCAGGGCGGCTGGTCGACGCTTCCCGTGACCCGAAGACTGGTCTCTACTTTGGCCAAAGGATTAGCATTGCCATACAACGAGGCAAATGCTGCCAGCCTTCTGGGCACGTTACCAGGGGACAGCGATGCGGAGGAATATTTTGATGCCCTATTTTAGTTTATAGTTTTATTAGGATATGTTATTTGTTATTTGTAAATACTTTTATTTGTAATTATGTAAATACCGTTTGTGAAAATAAAATATACTCCAACTATTTAAAAAAATAATGATATATGGTAGATGAGTGGATCGTGGTGATGTAAATGTACTTTCAAGTCATTTTCTGTAGCTGTCGACGTGAGATTTCGTCTACGAAACATTATTACAGACTAGCTTTTGGCCGCGGCTTCGCTCGCGTTAGTTTAGAATTGGACTATCAACTCTTAACACACTACTAAAGTTTCTACAATAATATAATTCAATCAGGATTCGAAATACTTCTGGCGCCATTTATCATCATAAGAACGTTATTGTTGTTTTCCTCGGGAATGGTAATTTTTTTCGGGATGAAAGGTACCCTATGTCCATTTCTATACACCTGATAACGTTTATGCAAAATTTCAGGATGATCGGTTTAGTGGTTTAGGCGTGAAAAGGTAACAAACAAACAAACTTACTTTCGCATTTATAATATTAGTTACGATACTCCTAACAAAAAACAGCTCAAGTTAAACACAAGGTGCTCAAAGTACAAAAATGTGTACAAAAAACAAGATACACAAACAAAAACACGAAAACCAAAACAAAGTCGTACGCCTACTACAGCAGACGCATTCGACACCATTATTATTCACAAAAACAGTTCAGAAATCCATCAAAGTGTCATCAGCAAAGTTGTACGCGACACGTGTACAGAGCATATTATTCGAAAAAAAAAACTTTTAAATAGGTGTCGGCGAAGTTTGCATGGAGTTTGTATGAAGAAAGTTGGGATTGTTTGCCGGCGGCATCGCAAATAGAACCAATAAATCGATTACGAATTTTATTAGGAAACTTACTTTATGTAAAGAGTGAAGAAGCAACAGTGCAGTGCGGCGCTAATACCCAAAAGTTTGCGGCGCCGCAAGCTTCAACGCTAAAGCATGCGTTTTGTGAGGCATCGGACCTATGCGTCTCCTAAGATTAGGGAATGTTGCGGCGCGGCGCGGCATGTCGTTGTGGTAGTGTTGTAACCCATAAATGTTTGAAGGGAGAATTCACATACCACAAAGCAGTAACAAAAAGTGGTCAAGTAGTGGTTACGTATGATATCTTAATATATATAAATCTCGTGTCACAATGTTTGTCCTCAATGGACTCCTAAACCACTTAACCGATTATAATAAAATTCGCACACCATGTGCAGTTCGATCCAACTTGAGAGATAGGATAGTTTAAATCTCAAATTATAGTCGCAATTTTAATTTATTGCTAATTATTTGTCTGTTATTATTTGACAGTCACAATTATCTGTTAACTCCAAATGATTCTAACAGATGTCGATACCTTTCGACTGGGTTGAGTAAGTAATCAATAGATGGCGCTGCTATGGTAAATCTACGAACGTGTCATATAAGCTACATTTTAACAGCATAATTACCACGTGTTGTTGACGCTATAAAATTAATTAAATTTATTTTGTAGTGAACGAAAGTCTATATACACACATCAAAAGTGTCTAGGGATCAACATATATTTTTGCAATAACTTTTCTCCTGATTGATATTAATTAAAATTTTCTTTAAGGATTCATCAAATAAAGTGTTTTCGTTTGTCACAGTAACGGTAAACCAAGTCACCTTTGCATTAATAAAGAAATTTGCCATTTTCCTAATAAAGGGATTTTTGACATTTGAACCACTAACACAAAAGTTCGAAAAAAAGACTGAAATAACAGTTTTCTTTAAAATTTTATTGGGTAACTTAAACAATTAACAATCCGTGTTTCTACCGCGAACACTAACAACACAAGAACATCGGTTTGGCATACTCAAAATGAGTTCATCCAAATCACGCTGTGGAATGGCCGCCCATGTTCGTTGCAACAACAAAAAAAGGTCTTCTTGCGACTGGATACCCTCCATATTCGGCAGAGCTCTTCTCTGTAGCATATCCCATGCATGCTCAATCGGGTTCAAGTCTGGCGACTGAGCAGGCCAGGGCAGGACATTGATGTTAGCTGCGGCGAGAGTCTGTCTTACAACTCTTGCGGTGTGCGGTCGTGCATTATCATGCATTAACTGAAATAAGGGACCGATTTGCGCTTGTAGAGGAACGATGACGTCTGATACAATCGTCTCAGCGTAAATTTGAGCGTTGAGGTTGCCTCTGATCCAAATCAACTCAGTTCTTCCGCCGATCCAAATACCCGCCCATACCATGATGGTTCCACCACTATAAGGATGGACTTCCTGGCAGGATTTTAATCGCTGTTGGCGTCCAGGGGTTCTCCAGTGTCGTATACGTCTTGTATCCGGTCTCATACCAAAACGAGACTCATCAGAAAAGCACACGAAACGCCATTGTTCTTCTGCCCAATTTCTGTGTCCAAGAGCCCATTGATATCGAATCCTACGATTGTGCATTGCTATAGGTGGTACCCGCAGCGGTCTTCGGGAATGAAGGTTCACTTCATGCAAGCGGTTTCTGACTGTTTGGTCGCTAATTAAGTTCCCTGAAGAGTGATGAAGCCTCACGGCTAACATCATGGCGGTTATTGTTGGAGCTCTTCGAGTTAAGATTTGAATGTATCGGTCTTGTCTCCGTGTGGTGCAGCGATACCGTCCTCCATGGCGCTCAGCCACGGTACCAGTGCTTCGGTAACGTGTCCAAAGTCGACTGATAACACTCTGACTTGTATTCAGAGCTAAAGCCACAGTACGTTGCCGGGAACCAGCTTCTATCATTCCCACGGCTCTGAGCATTTCTTCCCTGCTTAAATGACGTCGCCGCTCCATAATAACGTTGGTTTTAATCAGTAGTAGGGAAACAGTAGCACTAATAATGTCTTCAATGCTGCCGTGCAGGCCCTAAAACGCAGTAACAGGTTTTTTCACGTTTTTGAGTTGAATATTGAACCTTGACGGTCACGCTATAAGGAACACAGTGATATTGCCGGTTTTTAGTTGGGATGTTCTAAACGGTTAAAAAGACGAATTAGTGAAAGCAGTAACTTACGTTTGCAGGTCTAAATATGTCATAAAACTAACTAAAATACAGTAACAGCTGTTACGTCTACCACGACTCGTCACTTTACCTATTTAAATGCAGTAAATATCTTTATTACCACTAAAAATCTGTATTCTACACTCAAACAAATATTGACGCATATAAATTAAAACGCAGTAAGTAGTTTTTGTACCAACAGTATTAATACTGCATGGTTGATCACTAATTTATTTCAGGCGAACTACTGATTAAAACGCAGCAAAGTACTTGTATGTGGTATTTTATTTAGTCTTATTCAAGTAGGTTTTTAGAGTGAAAACCAACTAAAGTGCAGCAAAATTAAAATTCTTTCTTTTACTGCTTTTACTTTAATCGCAAATCACGTTCGAGTATGAATGCTACTGTTTAAATTGCAGTATGATCATTATTTACTGCAGTATAGTCGGTATTATTTTAAAGGTGAAAATAACTTAATGCTAATTAAATAGCAGTATGAGTAGCTGTTACTGCATTATAATTGGTAACTTGAACAATGCTACTTCATTCCACCACTGCAATCGAGACCATATTTTACTGCGTTCTAGTTAGGATCTGTCGCTCTCTCTCTCGGTCAATCAGTCGTGTCGAACGCTGCCGCGGAAGAAAGACGTTTGTGTCCGCGTCGTGCCGGTGGTGTAGGTAGTGAATACTGCCGTGCAGGCCCTAAAGTACCGTATGAGAGAAAAAGCGGTTTCGAGTAAATCGAGAAAAACTTTTTAACGCTGTTTTTTTATATTATTCTTTTGTATGGTGGATATTTTTATTGCCACGAGGACTACCTGAGAACAAAGATTATATCTACGAATAGAAATATGAATTTAGTTTATTAAGTTCTAAATAAAACGATTTTTTCCAAAATCATGGCAGTTACTGCACGCAAAAAGGTACACGTATGCAGATTAAAATGCGGTAAAAATACTTGATACTGCAAAATCTTTGATTTATTTGCTACTTTGCAGAGTAATTTGCAGCATAATACCTTTTTTACTGCATTTTAATTTGTATCTTGAACTAATTGCACGTGTAGTATGTAACAAATTTTCCAACTTACGAATTATGTCCTAGGTAGGAATTTACAGAATAAAACAATTTTATGTATGGAAAAAGAATAACGTTTATTTTTTAACAATTTCTGCTAGTATTTTTACTTATCTTTAGGCGTTTTGAGCACATGCGGCTATAAATATACTTAAGAAACAATATTAAATAGTAAGAAACTTTTTGCTTTCGCAAGAAACATGAGATCTTTTACTCAAATGGCACATGGTTTATTTATACCTATCTAAAAATAAATCACAAAAATCTTAGGTATCAAAATAACATTAAATAAATGCTCAACATTCGGTTCATGTTTACAAGGCATGCATAATCATAAAAATAATAAAATAGGGTATATGATACGCGTATCATTTACTCGGTATTATTAGGTAGCTTTGGACGACCGATCTTGGGAACAAGCTACGCTCCCCATCCGTTTTGGGGGCCTCGAGTCTACCGGCATTCCTATCCTTGGTTCACAGTTCTGAAAAATTAACCAGGAATATCTTAGCCAACTCACTGATTAATTTTGAAGTAACGTGCTTGACCGAGGCTTTGAATGCTTGGAAAATCGCTTGCCCGAATACGGATCCGCCCGTCAACCCATTTTCCCAGAGACAGTGGGATGAGCCGCTCTGCGTTGTGATACGGAATCAACTTATAAATACGTCAATCACAACCGCTGAGCGTGCTCGCCTGCTGGCTGTGGGTGAATGGGAGTCGGGCCTATGGCTTCAGGCACTTCCGTCGTCCAACATAGGTACTATGTTGGACGACACTACTTTCCGGATCGCTACATGCCTTCGTTTGGGTGCTCCATGCGGTGCTCCGCATCGCTGCCATTGCGGTGAAGCCGTCGACAGCCTCGGACACCACGGCTTGTCTTGCAGCAGGAGTGCAGGTCGTATAGCACGGCACGCCAACTTAAATGATATTATCCGTCGTGCTCTTGTCACCGCCGGCGTTCCAGCTGTATTAGAACCCAATGGCTTGGCACGTGACGATGGTAAGAGACCAGATGGCATGTCATTGGTACCATGGAAGATGGGTAGGCCTCTGGTATGGGACGCAACGTGCGTCGATACTCTTGCACCATCCCACCTTCCTAGCTCGGCAGGCTGTGCTGGCGCTGCTGCTGCAGCTGCGGAGGCCCTTAAGCGGCGAAAATATAATAACTTCATCAGTAATTATATTTTCGAGCCGTTTGGGGTCGAAACACTCGGGTCGTGGGGTCCGAGTGCCCGACTTCTATATAGAGAGGTAGCAAGGCGGCTGGTCGACGCTTCCCGTGACCCGAAGGCTGGCCTCTACTTTGGCCAAAGGATTAGCATTGCCATACAACGTGGCAATGCTGCCAGCCTTCTGGGCACGCTACCAGTGGACAGCGATGCGGAGGAATATTTCGATGCCCTATTTTAGTTTATAGTTTTATTAGGATATATTTTTCGTTATTTGTATATTTTTGTTTGTAATTATGTAAATGTGTGTAAATAACTTTGTAATCTCTTAGATAGGTAGGTACCAAAAACAAAAGATATAAGTAAATAACAAAACACGAATGTATCAAAAAAACCATAAGTCCTCAACATTACCCGTTTTATAAGACGGGTATTTAGTCTGAACGGCCCAAAGCGAATGGACCGCGGGCCATTCGACCGTAAACAAAAATCGTCTGCGTTTCAAAGGACCGGGTGATAAAAAGTACATCAAGTACCTACATTCGGGTGCAAAAGTTAAAATAAAGGGTCATTGTTAAGTCGTGCCAACCGGTTATGAAGATAATGAAAATTCAAAATCATTTTATCACCGGTCCTTTGGAACGTAGACAATTTTTGGTTACGGTCGAATGGCCCGCGGTCCATTCGCTTTGGGCCGTTCAGACTAAATACCCGTCTTATAAAACGGGTAATGTTGAGGACTTATGGTTTTTTTGATACATTCGTGTTTTTGTTATTTACTCATATCTTTTGTTTTTGGTACCTACCTACCTAATAATACCGAGTAAATGATACGCGTATCATAATATACCCTATTTTATTATTTTTATGATTATGCATGCCTTGTAAACATGAACCGAATGTTGAGCATTTATTTTATGTTATTTTGATACCTAAGATTTTTGTGATTTATTTTTAGATAGGTATAAATAAACCATGTGCCATTTAAGTAAAAGATCTCATGTTTCTTGCGAAAGCAAAAAGTTTCTTACTATTTAATATTGTTTCTTAAGTATATTTATAGCCGCATGTGCTCGAAACGCCTAAAGATAAGTAACAATATTAGCAGAAATTGTTAAAAAATAAACGTTATTCTTATTCCATACATAAAATTGTTTTATTCTGTAAATTCCTACCTAGGACATAATTCGTAAGTTTTAAAATTTGTTACATACTACACGTGCAATTAGTTCAAGATACAAATTAAAATGCAGTAAAAAAGGTATTATGCTGCAAATTACTCTGCAAAGTAACAAATAAATCAAAGATTTTGCAGTATTAAGTATTTTTACCGCATTTTAATCTGCATACGTGTACCTTTTTGCGTGCAGTAACTGCCATGATTTTGGAAAAAATCGTTTTATTTAGAACTTAATAAACTAAATTCATATTTCTATTCGTAGATATAATCTTTGTTCTCACGTAGTCCTCGTGGCAATAAAAATATCCACCATACAAATGAATAATATAAAAAAAACCAGCGTTAAAAAGTTTTTCGCGATTTACTCGAAACCGCTTTTTCTCTCATACTGCACTTTAGGGCCTGCACGGCAGAATGCGTTGTATGTTTTTATAGGGAAAATATTGACAGCTGATTTTCATCTTTTACTCGAATTTGATTCACAGTTCCTGATTCAAATTATGAAATGCACCAAAAAGGATCCATATAAATTTATAAAATCATAAATTTATTACAAAGCCACATCTCAATCTCAAGAAATCCGCATAAAAATGCTTGATCCCTAGACACTTTTGATGTGTGTATATAAAAATTAATAGCTATTTCCCTTGGTCATCGCATCACGCGTGAACGGCTGGACCGATTTCGCTAATTTTTTTTTTGTTTTGTTCGTAATTGTCAGGAGAAGGTTCATACGAAAAAAAATTTTGATATTAAAAAAAAAACTAATTATATCAGTATATCCATATTCTTAATTAATCTGTTTACCGCATGCATGAAAATGGTTTTAACTTTTTGTTACTATTTTGATTTTATTTCTGAAGGTAGGTAGTAGGTAGGTAGTAGGTAGGTAGTAGGTAGGTAATAGGTAGGTAGTAGGTAGGTAGTAGGTAGGTAGTAGGTAGGTAGTAGGTAGGTAGTAGGTAGGTAGTAGGTAGGTAGTAGGTAGGTAGTAGGTAGGTAGTAGGTAGGTAGTAGGTAGGTAGTAGGTAGGTAGTAGGTAGGTAGTAGGTAGGTAGTAGGTAGGTAGTAGGTAGGTAGTAGGTAGGTAGTAGGTAGGTAGTAGGTAGGTAGAAGGTAGGTAGTAGGTAGGTAGTAGGTAGGTATTATTGTCAGGACAAGGTTTGTATTAAAGATTTTTAAAAAATCGTAAAAAAATATGGTGGTACGAAGTTCGCCGAGTCAGCTAGTATTTATATATATATCATACGTATATCCACATCAGTTACCTTATAAAAAAAATGTTGTGCACTGCGAAAGTGGTTAATACAAGAAACCTTTTACTCCACTAAAGATTTCTTGAAAAATATTTCTTATCGCTACTACGCTTATTCAGAGACATTGTATCACGCTGTTAGATAATTTATGTATTAAAACGTTAAATTCTATTTTTTAATTCTAAATTCATTAGACATGTGTGTACTACATGTGTAACTTGTTTTAATATTTTGCATGATAAATTATATTTATTTCTGTTAATATACCTATCTGTTACAGGCACTTTTAGAAGTCAATGTAATGTTTTTTTAAGACTAGATGGCGCCGGCATTTCCTATCTGACTAGATGTGAGAAGAAAAGCCGAAACAAACTCAGAGGTCAAGGTTTCTTTTACAGTACAGACATTGTGGTATAAAACTATGCGACTGTAACAATGTAGGGCAACGTCAGGAATGGCCTGGAATGGCCATGCCTACATTACTGGTGAAATATGTCTTGGTCTATTTTTTATGTAACAACTTGTGTACCATATTTCAAGCAAATAAATAAATAAACAAATATGAATAGTGTCGCTGCAGCTTTGGCGACAAAATGTGTTCCGTGTGAATTAAACTATTCATTTTCATACAAATTAGTGTCCGCCCACGTGTTGTTGTTGTGGTTCGGTTGTGGTGCAGTTGTGTTACGTGTGAACCAAGTCTTAACTTCTGCCTTTCGACTCCGCGTACTGATGTGTTTTCGCTCTTACGTTATCATTTTCATCTCAAGTTTGACGCTTTCCTACGTTTATAGAGTTGTAAAACAAGCAAAGTTAGTTTAAGAAAATCGTAGTACTGTATTTACTGAAATTGTTAAAGATATTCTTTCTAAATGAGCAACCATGGAGTTTCTTACCGGCTCTTCTACATAGGAAACGACAAATTAGAACCGTGTACCCAAATTCAACTTTTCGTATGTATTGGAAAAAGTGAAAAACAAAAAAGATTTGTTTTGATTTGAAGTGTAAGTGTATGGTATAATATCGAGGATTCCGCAATAGATCATTACATAAATTCATTCAGAAATGTAAGTCAAAATTAAACTTAACTAACATATTAATGAAGAAGAAAAACTTTTTTTTTAAATAAAAACTTTGCCCCACACTAAGATTTCTCTTGTATCGTGGGTGCGTTTACAGACACAAATCTCACAAACAAACGCCTAGACCCGAAACAATCATCTGTAGGCCATACAAATTTTTGTTCCGTGTGGGAATCGAACCCACGACCCGTAGCGCAGAAGCCAATCGCTTAGCCACTGCACCAAACGTGTCGTCAATTAAAATATCAGAGACATTTCGATTTCTATGTTCCTACTGCTATCTAGAAGACCTTATCTTATATCATATTCAAGTAATTTCTTAACGTCAAAAACAGTATGATTAAGCTGCATTCATAAATTAAATAACTTATTCATGTTAATGCACAATATCACGTAAATTTCTCTCATTAACATTTCACTAGTTAGCTGCAAGTTAATGAAGTCACAAGCTCCACAAAAATTAAAAAAGCCACGTCCTTCCGCTTAAACTTTGCAAGTATTTTCTTCTCTCGAGATTCCTGATATTCATGAGGGGGGCGTGCATTCGAGGGAAAAAATGACAGTCTCGTCGCTACCATAAAGTGCACGTGTGGCAGCATCGTCGAGTTCGCGCCAACTTTCATATAACACAAGTTTTTCCCCCAAACCTTGGTGAAGTAGGTTGGTTGGTTGTTTGCGGTACGGTGGAAGGTTTTGCTACTGGTTTTTTTTTGTTTTTGTTTTGAAATGTAGGTTTGCTAAAAGAAAACACAACAGAGGGTTGTTAAACAGTATGTTAAATAACAAAAGGCGTTCACGTTAACAAGCAATACAATAGCGTCGGTACATACTAAAAAACCCAAAGAAAAAAAATTACTAGAAATTCAAAATTGAGTCATAAAAGCAATGCTTACTGTACATGCTCACTTGTCTATCAATGTCGAGAACACGGCAACATCGCATTTTACCTATCTACGCTACTGTTTTGGTTTTAAACAGGTCGTTCGAATTGAGTTTTTTTTGCCTATTTTTTGCTTGTTTTTTGTATTTTTAGATTAATTTATTAATGATGTAGATTAACGGGTTTAAGGGAACGACCCCTATTATTTTACATACCTACTGTATAGGTACTATAGGAATACATTTTCTGGACACTAATAGATATACGGCCATAATCAAAAACGTTTCTATCGACTGTTTCTCCTAATTCCTAATGGAGAATTTGATTTAAAACAAGCTCCATAAAATTAATGTCTTGTGTCTCTAGTGAAGCAAACCGCAGAATGATAAGTTATTGAAAACGGCCATTAATCGTCACGAATAAAGTTTTGATTGTGTAGTTTCTGAAACGAGAATGGCACATGTATGACAGTAATATTTTCATCATAATATTTCAGCTCCAAAAGTTCGTCAAAATAAAAGTACCTACTACTTTTCCAGATTGCTGATCAAAATTTTATAAGCACTACAATCTACTCATAAAGCGAAACATTTTTTTAAACAAAGGCTCCATATTCAGTGTTTCTGCGAGTATGCATATTTATTTCAAAACGTATAACGAATATACATTTTCCATTTGCAACAACTCACAATACTGAAATATTATCCTTTTTATAAAACCGCTATAATCCGCTGAGCCAAATAAATATTTTTTATCAGCATACAATGCAAACAAAATATTTTATATGCACACGTTCCAATTGCGTTGTCCGTAATGGGAGTACCAGGGGCGCATAACTCCTAACATGTGTTGTGACAATTTGTCTCTAGAACAATATTGCGGACATTAGCCACCGCACTGATTTCCTTCTGACGAGAGTAAAAGAAAAGCATTATAACAGCTATTTATCTTGTGGAAGTCGTAAGACGTACGCGGCTACGAGTAAGTCGATAAAGTTCATTTGCAACTTATGTCGCGAAAAGTAGTTTTCTTTTTGTTTCTAGATAATGTTTAATGTCACGACTATGAGTGTCGAGATTGTCAACTATCAATGTTTATCAACATCAAATAAGAATGCCACGATATCTGGTATCAATGTCGCGACACTTAATCTGAGTATCATGACATTCATTATCAGTTTCGCGGCATTAACTATCAATGTCATGACATCAAATATGAGTGTCATGACATATACTATCAATGTCACGACATTAAATAACGGTGCCACAACATCCACTATCAATGTGGTGACATCAAATATGAGTGCCACAACATCAACTATCAATGTCATGACATCAAATATGAGTGTCATGACATCAACTATCAATGTCATGACATCAAATATGAGGGACACATCATCAACTATCAATGTCATGACATCAAATATACATGTCATGACATCAACTATCAATGTCATGACATCAAATATGAGTGTCATGACATCATCTATCAATGTCATGACATCATTTTGGAGTGTCATGACATCAACTATCAATGTCATGACATCAAATATGAGCGCCACAACATCAACTATCAGTGTACTGACATCAAATATGAGCGCAATGACAATAAATAGGAGTGTCACGACATCAACTATCAATGTCATGACACCAAATATGAGTGCCACAACGTCACTATCAATGTCATCACATTAGTTACGAGTGTCATGACATGAACCACCAATGTCACGGCATCAACTATCAATGTCATGACATCAAATATGAGTGTCACGACATCAACTATCAATGTCATGACATCAGTTACGAGTGTCATGACATCAACTACCAATGTCATGACAATAAATAGTAGTGTCACGACATCAACTATCAATGTCATGACATCAAATATGAGTGCCACAACATCAACTATCAATGTCATCACATTAGTTACGAGTGTCATGACATGAACGACCAATGTCACGACAATAGATAGGAGTGTCACGACATCGACTATCAATGTCATGACACCAAATATGAGTGCCACAACGTCACTATCAATGTCATCACATTTGTAACGAGTGTCATGACATGAACTACCAATGTCACGACATCAACTATCAATGTCATGACATCAAATATGAGTGTCACGATATCAACTATCACTGTCATGACATCAAATATGAGCGCCACAACATCAACTATCAATGTCATGACATCAAATATGAGTTTCATGACAACAACTATCAATGTCATGACATCAGTTACGAGTGTCATGACATCAACTACCAATGCCATGACAATAAACAGGAGTGTCACGAAATCAACTATCAATGTCATGACATCAAATGGGAGTGTCACGACTTCAACTATCAATGTCATGACATCAAATATGAGTGCCACAACATAACTTTCAATGTCATGACATCAAATATGAGCGCCACAACATCAACTATCAGTGTACTGACATCAAATATGAGCGCCACAACATCAACTATCAATGTCATGATATCAAATATGAGTGTCATGACAACAACTATCAATGTCATGACATTAGTAACGAGTGTCATGACATCAACTACCAATGTCATGACAATAAATAGGAGTGTCACGACATCAACTACGAATGCCATGACAATAAATAGGAGTGTCACGACATCAACTATCAATGTCATGACATCAATTATGTGTGTCATGACAACAACTATCAATGTCATGACATCAGTTACTAGTGTCATGACAATAAATAGGAGAGTCACGAAATCAACTATCAATGTCATGACATCAAATATGAGTGTCATGACAACAACTATCAATGTCATGACGTCAACTACCAATGTCATGACATCAAATATGAGCGCCACAACATCAACTATCAATGTACGGTCAGCATCAAAAGTAGCTGAACACTTGAGTTATTAAAGTTTGCATTAATTAGATAACTAATGATAGGAAGCAAAAAATTTAAGGCATACTTAGAGCTATATCTAGCAGCTCTAGGTATCTATTAAACTTTTTGTTTTAAAACAATTCGTTTTCTAATCAATGCCAAGTTTAAAAATCTAACGTTCAGCTACTTTTGATGCTGACCGTACTGACATCAAATATGAGCACCACAACATCAACTATCAATGTCATGACATCAAATGGGAGTGTCACGACATCAACTATCAATGTCATGACATCAAATATGAGTGCCACAACAATAAATTTCAATGTCATGACATCAAATATGAGTGCCACAACGTCACTATCAATGTCATCACATTAGTTACGAGTGTCATGACATGAACTACCAATGTCACGACATCAACTATCAATGTCATGACATCAAATATGAGTGTCACGTCATCAACTATCAATGTCATGACATCAAATATGAGCGCCAGAACATCAACTATCAATGTCATGACATCAAATATGAGTTTCATGACAACAACTATCAATGTCATGACATCAGTTACTAGTGTCATGACAATAAATCGGAGAGTCACGAAATCAACTATCAATGTCATGACATCAAATATGAGTGTCATGACAACAACTATCAATGTCATGACGTCAACTACCAATGTCATGACATCAAATATGAGCGCCACAACATCAACTATCAATGTACGGTCAGCATCAAAAGTAGCTGAACACTTGAGTTATTAAAGTTTGCATTAATTAGATAACTAATGATAGGAAGCAAAAAATTTAAGGCATACTTAGAGCTATATCTAGCAGCTCTAGGTATCTATTAAACTTTTTGTTTTAAAACAATTCGTTTTCTAATCAATGCCAAGTTTAA
Source organism: Amphipyra tragopoginis (assembly GCA_905220435.1). Lineage (NCBI taxonomy): Eukaryota > Metazoa > Arthropoda > Insecta > Lepidoptera > Noctuidae > Amphipyra > Amphipyra tragopoginis. The sequence goes on along the minus strand of HG992001.1, from coordinate 28,227,815 downwards.
AAATCTAACGTTCAGCTACTTTTGATGCTGACCGTACTGACATCAAATATGAGCACCACAACATCAACTATCAATGTCATGACATCAAATGGGAGTATCACGACCTCAACTATCAATGTCATGACATCAAAATATGAGTGCCACAACGTCACTATCAATGTCATCACATTAGTTACGAGTGTCATGACATGAACTACCAATGTCACGACAATAGATAGGAGTGTCACGACATCGACTATCAATGTCATGACATCAAATATGAGTGTCATGACAACAACTATCAATGTCATGACCTCAGTTACGAGTGTCATGACATCAACTACCAATGTCATGACATCAACTACCAATGCCATGACAATAAAAATAGGAGTGTCACGAAATCAACTATCAATGCCAAGACAATAAACAGGAGTGTCACGACATCGACTATCAATGTCATGACATCAAATGGGAGTGTCACGACTTCAACTATCAATGTCATGACATGAACTACCAATGTCACGACATCAACTATCACTGTCATGACATCGAATATGAGCGCCACAACATCAACTATCAATGTCATGACATCAAATATGAGTGTCATGACAACAACTATCAATGTCATGACATTAGTAACAAGTGTCATGACATCAACTTCCAATGTCATGACAATAAATAGGAGTGTCACGACATCAACTACGAATGCCTTGACAATAAATAGGAGTGTCACGACATCAACTATCAATGTCATGACATCATATATGTGTGTCATGACAACAACTATCAATGTCATGACATCAGTTACTAGTGTCATGACAATAAATAGGAGAGTCACGAAATCAACTATCAATGTCATGACATCAAATATGAGTTTCATGACAACAACTATCAATGTCATGACGTCAACTACCAATGCCATGACATCAAATATGAATGCCACAGCATCAACTATCAATGTAATGACATCAAAAATACATGTCATGACATCAACTACCAATGTCATGACAATAAATAAAAGTGTCATGACATCAACTATCAATGTCATGACATCAGTAATGAGTGTCAGGAAATCAACTATCAATGTCATGACATCAAATATGAGTGTCATGACAACAACTATCAATGTCATGACGTCAACTACCAATGTCACGACATCAAATATGAGTGGCACAACAACAACTATCAATGTCATGACATCAAAAATACATGTCATGACATCAACTACCACTGTCATGAAAATAAATAAGCGTGTCTTGACATCAACTATCAATGTCATGACATAGACTATCAATGCCATGACATCAAATATGAGCGCCACAACATCGACTCTCAATGTCATGACATCAAATATGAGTGCCATGACAACAACTTTCAATGTCATGACATCAAATATGAGCGCCACAACATCAACTATCAATGTACTGACATCAAATATGAGACCAATGTCATGACATCAGTTACGAGTGTCATGAGATCAACTATCAATGTCATGACATCAACTACCAATGCCATGACAATAAATAGGAGTGTCACGAAATCAACTATCAATGTCATGACATCAAATATACATGTCATGACATCAACTATCAATGTCATGACATCAAATATGAGTGTCATGACATCATCTATCAATGTCATGACATCATTTTGGAGTGTCATGACATCAACTATCAATGTCATGACATCAAATATGAGCGCCACAACATCAACTATCAGTGTACTGACATCAAATATGAGCGCAATGACAATAAATAGGAGTGTCACGACATCAACTATCAATGTCATGACACCAAATATGAGTGCCACAACGTCACTATCAATGTCATCACATTAGTTACGAGTGTCATGACATGAACCACCAATGTCACGGCATCAACTATCAACGTCATGACATCAAATATGAGTGTCACGACATCAACTATCAATGTCATGACATCAGTTACGAGTGTCATGACATCAACTACCAATGTCTTGACATCAGTTACGAGTGTCATGACACCAACTACCAATGTCATGACAATATATAGGAGTGTCACGACATCAACTATCAATGTCATGACATCAAATATGAGTGCCACAACGACACTATCAATGTCATGACATCAGTTACGAGTGTCATGACATCAACTACCAATGCCATGACAGTAAATAGGAGAGTCACGAAATCAACTATCAATGTCATGACATCAAATATGAGTGTCATGACAACAACTATCAATGTCATGACGTCAACTACCAATGTCATGACATCAAATATGAATGCCACAGCATCAACTATCAATGTAATGACATCAAAAATACATGTCATGACATCAACTACCAATGTCATGACAATAAATATGAGTGTCACGACATCAACTATCAATGTCATGACATCAGTTACGAGTGTCATGACATCAACTACCAATGTCTTGATATCAGTTACGAGTGTCATGACACCAACTACCAATGTCATGACAATATATAGGAGTGTCACGACATCAACTATCAATGTCATGACATCAAATATGAGTGCCACAACGTCACTATCAATGTCATGACATCAGTTACGAGTGTCATGACATCAACTACCAATGTCATGACATCAACTACCAATGCCATGACAATAAATAGGAGAGTCACGAAATCAACTATCAATGTCATGACATCAAATATGAGTGTCATGACAACAACTATCAATGTCATGACGTCAACTACCAATGTCATGACATCAAATATGAATGCCACAGCATCAACTACCAATGTCATGACATCAACTACCAATGCCATGACAATAAATAGGAGAGTCACGAAATCAACTATCAATGTCATGACATCAGTAACGAGTGTCATGACATCATCTACCAATGTCATGACATCAACTATCAATGTCATGACATCAAAAATACATGTCATGACATCAACTACCACTGTCATGAAAATAAATAAGCGTGTCTTGACATCAACTATCAATGTCATGACATCAACTATCAATGTCATGACATCACCTATCAATGTCATGACATCAAATATGAGTGTCATGACAACAACTATCAATGTCATGACATCAGTTACGAGTGTCATGACATCAACTACCAATGTCACGACATCGACTATCAATGTCATCACATTAGTTACGAGTGTCATGACATGAACTACCAATGTCACGACATCAACTATCAATGTCATGACATCAAATATGAGTGTCACGACATCAACTATCAATGTCATGACAATAGTTACGAGTGTCATGACATCAACTACCAATGTCTTGACATCAGTTTCGAGTGTCATGACACCAACTACCAATGTCATGACAATATACAGGAGTGTCACGACATCAACTATCAATGTCATGACATCAAATATGAGTGCCACAACGTCACTATCAATGTCATGACATCAACTACCAATGCCATTACAATAAATAGGAGTGTCACGAAATCAACTATCAATGTCGTGACACTAAATAAGAGTGTCATGACATCAACTATCAATGTCATGACATCAGTAACGAGTGTCATGACATCATCTACCAATGTCATGACATCAACTACCAATGCCATGACAATAAATAGGAGTGTCAGGAAATCAACTATGAGTGTCATGACAACAACTATCAATGTCATGACGTCAACTACCAATGTCACGACATCAAATATGAGTGCCACAACATCAACTATCAATGTCATGACCATGACATCTAAAATACATGTCATGACATCAACTACCACTGTCATGAAAATAAATAAGCGTGTCTTGACATCAACTATCAATGTCATGACATCAAAAATACATGTCATGACATCAACTACCACAGTCATGAAAATAAATAAGCTTGTCTTGACAACAACTATCAATGTCATGACGTCAACTACCAATGTCACGACATCAAATATGAGTGCCACAACATCAACTATCAATGTCATGACATCTAAAATACATGTCATGACATCAACTACCACTGTCATGAAAATAAATAAGCGTGTCTTGACATCAACTATCAATGTCATGACATCAAAAATACATGTCATGACATCAACTACCACAGTCATGAAAATAAATAAGCTTGTCTTGACATCAACTATCAATGTCATGACATCAACTATCAATGTCATGACATCAAATATGAGTGTCACGACATCAACTATCAATGTCATGACATCAGTTACTAGTGTCATGACATCAACTACCAATTCCAAGACAATAAATAGGAGTGTCACGACATCGACTATCAATGTCATGACACCAAATATGAGTGCCACAACGTCACTATCAATGTCATCACATTATTAGTTACGAGTGTCATGACATGAACTACCGATGTCACGACATCAACTACCAATGTCATGACAATATATAGGAGTGTCACGACATCAACTATCAATGTCATGACATCAAATATGAGTGTCACGACATCAACTATCAATGTCATGACATCAGTTACGAGTGTCATGACATCAACTACCAATGTCTTGACATCAGTTACGAGTGTCATGACACCAACTACCAATGTCATGACAATATATAGGATTGTCACGACATCAACTATCAATGTCATGACATCAAATATGAGTGCCACAACGACACTATCAATGTCATGACATCAGTTACGAGTGTCATGACATCAACTACCAATGTCATGACATCAACTACCAATGCCATGACAGTAAATAGGAGAGTCACGAAATCAACTATCAATGCCATCACATTAGTTACGAGTGTCATGACATGAACTACCGATGTCACGACATCAACTATCAATGTCATGACATCAAATATGAGTGTCACGACATCAACTATCAATGTCATGACATCAGTTACGAGTGTCATGACATCAACTACCAATGTCTTGACATCAGTTACGAGTGTCATGACACCAACTACCAATGTCATGACAATATATAGGAGTGTCACGACATCAACTATCAATGTCATGATATCAAATATGAGTGCCACAACGACACTATCAATGTCATGACATCAGTTACGAGTGTCATGACATCAACTACCAATGCCATGACAGTAAATAGGAGAGTCACGAAATCAACTATCAATGTCATGACATCAAATATGAGTGTCATGACAACAACTATCAATGTCATGACGTCAACTACCAATGTCATGACATCAAATATGAATGCCACAGCATCAACTATCAATGTAATGACATCAAAAATACATGTCATGACATCAACTACCAATGTCATGACAATAAATATGAGTGTCACGACATCAACTATCAATGTCATGACATCAGTTACGAGTGTCATGACATCAACTACCAATGTCTTGAGATCAGTTACGAGTGTCATGACACCAACTACCAATGTCATGACAATATATAGGAGTGTCACGACATCAACTATCAATGTCATGACATCAAATATGAGTGCCACAACGTCACTATCAATGTCATGACATCAGTTACGAGTGTCATGACATCAACTACCAATGTCATGACATCAACTACCAATGCCATGACAATAAATAGGAGAGTCACGAAATCAACTATCAATGTCATGACATCAAATATGAGTGTCATGACAACAACTATCAATGTCATGACGTCAACTACCAATGTCATGACATCAAATATGAATGCCACAGCATCAACTACCAATGTCATGACATCAACTACCAATGCCATGACAATAAATAGGAGAGTCACGAAATCAACTATCAATGTCATGACATCAGTAACGAGTGTCATGACATCAACTACCAATGTCACGACATCGACTATCAATGTCATCACATTAGTTACGAGTGTCATGACATGAACTACCAATGTCACGACATCAACTATCAATGTCATGACATCAAATATGAGTGTCACGACATCAACTATCAATGTCATGACAATAGTTACGAGTGTCATGACATCAACTACCAATGTCTTGACATCAGTTTCGAGTGTCATGACACCAACTACCAATGTCATGACAATATACAGGAGTGTCACGACATCAACTATCAATGTCATGACATCAAATATGAGTGCCACAACGTCACTATCAATGTCATGACATCAACTACCAATGCCATTACAATAAATAGGAGTGTCACGAAATCAACTATCAATGTCGTGACACTAAATAAGAGTGTCATGACATGAACTATCAATGTCATGACATCAGTAACGAGTGTCATGACATCATCTACCAATGTCATGACATCAACTACCAATGCCATGACAATAAATAGGAGTGTCAGGAAATCAACTATGAGTGTCATGACAACAACTATCAATGTCATGACGTCAACTACCAATGTCACGACATCAAATATGAGTGCCACAACATCAACTATCAATGTCATGACATCTAAAATACATGTCATGACATCAACTACCACTGTCATGAAAATAAATAAGCGTGTCTTGACATCAACTATCAATGTCATGACATCAAAAATACATGTCATGACATCAACTACCACTGTCATGAAAATAAATAAGCGTGTCTTGACATCAACTATCAATGTCATGACATCAAAAATACATGTCATGACATCAACTACCACAGTCATGAAAATAAATAAGCTTGTCTTGACAACAACTATCAATGTCATGACGTCAACTACCAATGTCACGACATCAAATATGAGTGCCACAACATCAACTATCAATGTCATGACATCTAAAATACATGTCATGACATCAACTACCACTGTCATGAAAATAAATAAGCGTGTCTTGACATCAACTATCAATGTCATGACATCAAAAATACATGTCATGACATCAACTACCACAGTCATGAAAATAAATAAGCTTGTCTTGACATCAACTATCAATGTCATGACATCAACTATCAATGTCATGACATCAAATATGAGTGTCACGACATCAACTATCAATGTCATGACATCAGTTACTAGTGTCATGACATCAACTACCAATTCCAAGACAATAAATAGGAGTGTCACGACATCGACTATCAATGTCATGACACCAAATATGAGTGCCACAACGTCACTATCAATGTCATCACATTATTAGTTACGAGTGTCATGACATGAACTACCGATGTCACGACATCAACTACCAATGTCATGACAATATATAGGAGTGTCACGACATCAACTATCAATGTCATGACATCAAATATGAGTGTCACGACATCAACTATCAATGTCATGACATCAGTTACGAGTGTCATGACATCAACTACCAATGTCTTGACATCAGTTACGAGTGTCATGACACCAACTACCAATGTCATGACAATATATAGGATTGTCACGACATCAACTATCAATGTCATGACATCAAATATGAGTGCCACAACGACACTATCAATGTCATGACATCAGTTACGAGTGTCATGACATCAACTACCAATGTCATGACATCAACTACCAATGCCATGACAGTAAATAGGAGAGTCACGAAATCAACTATCAATGCCATCACATTAGTTACGAGTGTCATGACATGAACTACCGATGTCACGACATCAACTATCAATGTCATGACATCAAATATGAGTGTCACGACATCAACTATCAATGTCATGACATCAGTTACGAGTGTCATGACATCAACTACCAATGTCATGACACTATATAGGAGTGTCACGACATCAACTATCAATGTCATGATATCAAATATGAGTGCCACAACGACACTATCAATGTCATGACATCAGTTACGAGTGTCATGACATCAACTACCAATGCCATGACAGTAAATAGGAGAGTCACGAAATCAACTATCAATGTCATGACATCAAATATGAGTGTCATGACAACAACTATCAATGTCATGACGTCAACTACCAATGTCATGACATCAAATATGAATGCCACAGCATCAACTATCAATGTAATGACATCAAAAATACATGTCATGACATCAACTACCAATGTCATGACAATAAATATGAGTGTCACGACATCAACTATCAATGTCATGACATCAGTTACGAGTGTCATGACATCAACTACCAATGTCTTGACATCAGTTACGAGTGTCATGACACCAACTACCAATGTCATGACAATATATAGGAGTGTCACGACATCAACTATCAATGTCATGACATCAAATATGAGTGCCACAACGTCACTATCAATGTCATGACATCAGTTACGAGTGTCATGACATCAACTACCAATGTCATGACATCAACTACCAATGCCATGACAATAAATAGGAGAGTCACGAAATCAACTATCAATGTCATGACATCAAATATGAGTGTCATGACAACAACTATCAATGTCATGACGTCAACTACCAATGTCATGCCATCAACAATGAATGCCACAGCATCAACTATCAATGTAATGACATCAAAAATACATGTCATGACATCAACTACCAATGTCATGACAATAAATAAGAGTGTCATGACATCAACTATCAATGTCATGACATCAGTAACGAGTGTCATGACATCATCTACCAATGTCATGACATCAACTACCAATGCCATGACATCAACTACCAATGCCATGACAATAAATAGGAGTGTCAGGAAATCAACTATCAATGTCATGACATCAAATATGAGTGTCATGACAACAACTATCAATGTCATGACATCGACTATCAATGTCATCACATTAGTTACGAGTGTCATGACATGAACTACCAATGTCACGACATCAACTATCAATGTCATGACATCGAATATGAGTGCCACAACATCAACTATCAATGTCATGACATCAAAAATACATGTCATGACATCAACTACCACTGTCATGAAAATAAATAAGCGTGTCTTGACATCAACTATCAATGTCATGACATCAACTATCAATGTCATGACATCAAATATGAGTGTCATGACAACAACTATCAATGTCATGACATCAGTTACGAGTGTCATGACATCAACTACCAATGTCACGACATCGACTATCAATGTCATCACATTAGTTACGAGTGTCATGACATGAACTACCAATGTCACGACATCAGCTATCAATGTCATGACATCAAATATGAGTGTCACGACATCAACTATCAATGTCATGACATCAGTTACGAGTGTCATGACATCAACTACCAATGTCTTGACATCAGTTACGAGTGTCATGACACCAACTACCAATGTCATGACAATATACAGGAGTGTCACGACATCAACTATCAATGTCATGACATCAAATATGAGTGCCACAACGTCACTATCAATGTCATGACATCAACTACCAATGCCATTACAATAAATAGGAGTGTCACGAAATCAACTATCAATGTCATGACAATAAATAAGAGTGTCATGACATCAACTATCAATGTCATGACATCAGTAACGAGTGTCATGACATCATCTATCAATGTCATGACATCAACTACCAATGCCATTACAATAAATAGGAGTGTCACGAAATCAACTATCAATGTCATGACAATAAATAAGAGTGTCATGACATCAACTATCAATGTCATGACATCAGTAACGAGTGTCATGATCATGACATCATCTACCAATGTCACGACATCGACTATCAATGTCATCACATTAGTTACGAGTGTCATGACATGAACTACCAATGTCACGACATCAGCTATCAATGTCATGACATCAAATATGAGTGTCACGACACCAACTATCAATGTCATGACATCAGTTACGAGTGTCATGACATCAACTACCAATGTCTTGACATCAGTTACGAGTGTCATGACACCAACTACCAATGTCATGACAATATACAGGAGTGTCACGACATCAACTATCAATGTCATGACATCAAATATGAGTGCCACAACGTCACTATCAATGTCATGACATCAACTACCAATGCCATTACAATAAATAGGAGTGTCACGAAATCAACTATCAATGTCATGACAATAAATAAGAGTGTCATGACATCAACTATCAATGTCATGACATCAGTAACGAGTGTCATGACATCATCTACCAATGTCATGACATCAACTACCAATGCCATGACAATAAATAGGAGTGTCAGGAAATCAACTATGAGTGTTATGACAACAACTATCAATGTCATGACGTCAACTACCAATGTCACGACATCAAATATGAGTGCCACAACATCAACTATCAATGTCATGACATCTAAAATACATGTCATGACATCAACTACCACTGTCATGAAAATAAATAAGCGTGTCTTGACATCAACTATCAATGTCATGACATCAAAAATACATGTCATGACATCAACTACCACAGTCATGAAAATAAATAAGCTTGTCTTGACATCAACTATCAATGTCATGACATCAACTATCAATGTCATGACATCAAATATGAGTGTCACGACATCAACTATCAATGTCATGACATCAGTTACTAGTGTCATGACATCAACTACCAATGCCAAGACAATAAATAGGAGTGTCACGACATCGACTATCAATGTCATGACACCAAATATGAGTGCCACAACGTCACTATCAATGTCATCACATTATTAGTTACGAGTGTCATGACATGAACTACCGATGTCACGACATCAACTACCAATGTCATGACAATATATAGGAGTGTCACGACATCAACTATCAATGTCATGACATCAAATATGAGTGTCACGACATCTACTATCAATGTCATGACATCAGTTACGAGTGTCATGACATCAACTACCAATGTCTTGACATCAGTTACGAGTGTCATGACACCAACTACCAATGTCATGACAATATATAGGATTGTCACGACATCAACTATCAATGTCATGACATCAAATATGAGTGCCACAACGACACTATCAATGTCATGACATCAGTTACGAGTGTCATGACATCAACTACCAATGTCATGACATCAACTACCAATGCCATGACAGTAAATAGGAGAGTCACGAAATCAACTATCAATGCCATCACATTAGTTACGAGTGTCATGACATGAACTACCGATGTCACGACATCAACTATCAATGTCATGACATCAAATATGAGTGTCACGACATCAACTATCAATGTCATGACATCAGTTACGAGTGTCATGACATCAACTACCAATGTCTTGACATCAGTTACGAGTGTCATGACACCAACTACCAATGTCATGACAATATACAAGGTTAGTCAGAAAGGGGGTACTAATCCGAAAGGGTGTTAAAGTACCCACAATAATGGACAACTTTTGTTCTACAACTTTCCCCAAAAATCAATTAATTTAGAGAAATAGCTGTTCAAAGATTTCACTAAAAATACGCTACAACAACCCTATCATCAGCTGTGTTTACATCTTAGGTCATATTTCGGGTCACGAAACAGTATAGGTACAAATAAAAATGGCCGACTTTTCCCCTCGCAATTGCAACTTTGTAAGATTACCTTACAAAGTTGCAATTTAAACGAACAAAAAAATTGCGCAGACACGACAGTTCGCAATAGTATTGTACCTAATAATGCTCTGCATCTCAGAGTGTTTTGTGTTAGCGCTGTTAGACTAATATTTTATCGGCTTATTATTATTAACAACTGACTAACCTGAAATTAAGGTTCCCTGTACCTACTTACTTAGAATATCTGTAATAACAGATGAAGAACCGTCAACTTGTCTATCAAAGGCTTGGATCACAAAAGCACGTAATTATTATTATGCTCTATTCTACATTAACAACTATTCCGATGCATCAGCAGCCAGTACAATAAGTAAGTTAATATCACAAACAATCCGAACAAAACAAACCTTCAAAATTGACCAATAATCTTACCGCACGATGTCGCTTCTGCAATACGTGGTCTGTAACGCCGACAAAGAGACGCCGCGGCGCCAGCGGCAAATTCAACTAGACTCTTTGTTCCGGCCGCTTGCCGCTTTAGTGTTGTGCAAAACTCAATTTTATAATTTTTTTTGGGAATGCGTACATGTTACGTACGTAGACCTGTCTGTCAGTCATTTAGTAAGACTAACAAATTAATGATTATTATCGTACGTAATAAACGTGTGTGTAGGTACTAAGAAATGTACCTATGCACTATCTTTTGAAAGCGCATGAACTCGACGAGATAGATTTATCGATTTCCGTAATTGACCGTATTTCATAAGTTATTTTCCTTTTTGATAAAAACTTTGCGAGCATTTAAAGTTCCATCCTCTTAAACTTAAAATAAATCAGTTTTTTCAGCATGCTATTGCTAACCTAAGATCTTAGGCTTTAAATGTGTGTTCGAATCCCATATTATTATGATGTAGTGATAGATCCCCGTGACAGAAAGACACAAAATTTAAGGAATTTAAAAAAAGTTATTGAATTTGAATCCATTGTCAAATTCTCCGGAATATCGCGGGATTAAGTTTTTGGGATAACGTTGCACATCTCTAAAAGTGTTATAGCCTAAACATTTTATCCGATATTACTCCTATTATTGTAGGTAAGATTTCTTAGTCGCTTGCAACACTTCCCGGAATACAGTCGATAATTTTGATTGTTTACGCGAGTCGTGTTTTAATTTTTGTTGTTTTTACACGGAGGTTGACGGAGTACCAAATGAGGAGTGTTATAACATGGTGATGTGTAACGATAGTTGTGATGCCGTGCTCTCAACAGGCCATGAATTGTCCGGCAAAAGTTTTCGGTCTAGTATTCGAGGATTGTGTTGTGATCCAGCTAGTACAGCGGCGCGGCGCCGGCGCTTCGCTTCTTTTCGCTCGCAGCCCTAGAGCGTACTGGGATCAGCAGTTCCCCATGTAGATCGGACGTGGCGTTCCTGTAGCCTGGCCTCCTCGCTCACCAGACCTGATTCCGCTGGACTTATTGTGGGGTCACGTGAAGTGTATGGGTTACGCTGCGGACTACAGCAATGAAAACAAGATGGGGTAAAGAGTAACATCTGCGTTTGAGAGCATGAAAGACAATCCGCAGATAGATGTTACGTAATGCGATCGCATCCGTCCGTAGGTACCTACGTCGCCACGCGTCTTTGTGCATCACGCGATAAGGGCGGCAGATTGATCCTATTTTGTTTGTGATAACCAATAGTGCTTCTTGTGTTCCAATTGGAAATGAACCCTTTTCGTAGTGTCCGTGGTGATAGATTCATTTGTAGGTAACGTAAGTTCATAAAACTAACAACCGAAAGTGCTTGTTCCATTCGGAATTGAACCCTTCTTGTAGTGTCCGTGGTGATACGGGGGATACATCCATGCGTAGGTAGGTTAGGTACCTACGTACTTACATAAAACATTAATGACCAAAAGTGTTTCTTGTGTTTCAATTTAAAATTAAGACGACACGTGTGTGACATTCTCGTTGGCAGAGAAAGCGTCGACATCAGAAATGGTAAGTTTCTAGGTAATAATCATAATTATGTTCAAAAACTTCCGCTACACGCACACATACACAGTATCATAGTAACCTACGATTTCGGCGGCAGTCGTAGGTACGTAGGTACAGCTGGCGCTTTGTATTTTACCGCCCGCGCCGCACCGAACCGATAGGCTTATAACAAAATTAGGGTTGCGGAGTTTTTGAAATAAATAATATTTATTTACTTTTGTATGGAAATAAAAACATACGAATTTAATTTTTTTAACACATGCTATAAAACAGTCTTCAGTGATACTGTAAGTGGCTTTCGGATTAGTACCCCCTTTCTGACTAACCTTGTATAGGAGTGTCACGACATCAACTATCAATGTCATGACATCAAATATGAGTGCCACAACGACACTATCAATGTCATGACATCAGTTACGAGTGTCATGACATCAACTACCAATGCCATGACAGTAAATAGGAGAGTCACGAAATCAACTATCAATGTCATGACATCAAATATGAGTGTCATGACAACAACTATCAATGTCATGACGTCAACTACCAATGTCATGACATCAAATATGAATGCCACAGCATCAACTATCAATGTAATGACATCAAAAATACATGTCATGACATCAACTACCAATGTCATGACAATAAATATGAGTGTCACGACATCAACTATCAATGTCATGACATCAGTTACGAGTGTCATGACATCAACTACCAATGTCTTGACATCAGTTACGAGTGTCATGACACCAACTACCAATGTCATGACAATATATAGGAGTGTCACGACATCAACTATCAATGTCATGACATCAAATATGAGTGCCACAACGTCACTATCAATGTCATGACATCAGTTACGAGTGTCATGACATCAACTACCAATGTCATGACATCAACTACCAATGCCATGACAATAAATAGGAGAGTCACGAAATCAACTATCAATGTCATGACATCAAATATGAGTGTCATGACAACAACTATCAATGTCATGACGTCAACTACCAATGTCATGCCATCAACAATGAATGCCACAGCATCAACTATCAATGTAATGACATCAAAAATACATGTCATGACATCAACTACCAATGTCATGACAATAAATAAGAGTGTCATGACATCAACTATCAATGTCATGACATCAGTAACGAGTGTCATGACATCATCTACCAATGTCATGACATCAACTACCAATGCCATGACATCAACTACCAATGCCATGACAATAAATAGGAGTGTCAGGAAATCAACTATCAATGTCATGACATCAAATATGAGTGTCATGACAACAACAATCAATGTCATGACATCGACTATCAATGTCATCACATTAGTTACGAGTGTCATGACATGAACTACCAATGTCACGACATCAACTATCAATGTCATGACATCAAATATGAGTGCCACAACATCAACTATCAATGTCATGACATCAAAAATACATGTCATGACATCAACTACCACTGTCATGAAAATAAATAAGCGTGTCTTGACATCAACTATCAATGTCATGACATCAACTATCAATGTCATGACATCAACTATCAATGTCATGACATCAAATATGAGTGTCATGACAACAACTATCAATGTCATGACATCAGTTACGAGTGTCATGACATCAACTACCAATGTCACGACATCGACTATCAATGTCATCACATTAGTTACGAGTGTCATGACATGAACTACCAATGTCACGACATCAACTATCAATGTCATGACATCAAATATGAGTGTCACGACATCAACTATCAATGTCATGACATCAGTTACGAGTGTCATGACATCAACTACCAATGTCTTGACATCAGTTACGAGTGTCATGACACCAACTACCAATGTCATGACAATATACAGGAGTGTCACGACATCAACTATCAATGTCATGACATCAAATATGAGTGCCACAACGTCACTATCAATGTCATGACATCAACTACCAATGCCATTACAATAAATAGGAGTGTCACGAAATCAACTATGAGTGTCATGACAACAACTATCAATGTCATGACGTCAACTACCAATGTCACGACATCAAATATGAGTGCCACAACATCAACTATCAATGTCATGACATCTAAAATACATGTCATGACATCAACTACCACTGTCATGAAAATAAATAAGCGTGTCTTGACATCAACTATCAATGTCATGACATCAGAAATACATGTCATGACATCAACTACCACAGTCATGAAAATAAATAAGCTTGTCACGACATCAACTATCAATGTCATGACATCAAATATGAGTGCCACAACGACACTATCAATGTCATGACATCAGTTACGAGTGTCATGACACCAACTACCAATGTCATGACAATATATAGGATTGTCACGACATCAACTATCAATGTCATGACATCAAATATGAGTGTCACGACATCAACTATCAATGTCATGACATCAGTTACGAGTGTCATGACATCAACTACCAATGTCTTGACATCAGTTACGAGTGTCATGACACCAACTACCAATGTCATGACAATATATAGGAGTGTCACGACATCAACTATCAATGTCATGACATCAAATATGAGTGCCACAACGACACTATCAATGTCATGACATCAGTTACGAGTGTCATGACATCAACTACCAATGCCATGACAGTAAATAGGAGAGTCACGAAATCAACTATCAATGTCATGACATCAAATATGAGTGTCATGACAACAACTATCAATGTCATGACGTCAACTACCAATGTCATGACATCAAATATGAATGCCACAGCATCAACTATCAATGTAATGACATCAAAAATACATGTCATGACATCAACTACCAATGTCTTGACATCAGTTACGAGTGTCATGACACCAACTACCAATGTCATGACAATATATAGGAGTGTCACGACATCAACTATCAATGTCATGACATCAAATATGAGTGCCACAACGTCACTATCAATGTCATGACATCAGTTACGAGTGTCATGACAACAACTAACAATGTCATGACATCAGTTACTAGTGTCATGACATCAACCACCAATGCCAAGACAATAAATAGGAGTGTCACGACATCGACTATCAATGTCATGACACCAAATATGAGTGCCACAACGTAACTATCAATGTCATCACATTAGTCACGAGTGTCATGACATGAACTACCAATGTCACGACATCAACTATCAATGTCATGACATCAAATATGAGTGTCACGACATCAACTATCAATGTCTTGACATCAGTTACGAGTGTCATGACACCAACTACCAATGTCATGACAATATATAGGAGTGTCACGAAATCAACTATCAATGTCATGACATCAAATATGAGTGCCACAACGACACTATCAATGTCATGACATCAGTTACGAGTGTCATGACATCAACTACCAATGTCATGACATCAACTACCACTGTCATGAAAATAAATAAGCGTGTCTTGACATCAACTATCAATGTCATGACATCAACTATCAATGTCATGACATCAAATATGAGTGTCATGACAACAACTACCAATGTCATGACATCAGTTACGAGTGTCATGACATCAACTACCAATGACACGACATCGACTATCAATGTCATCACATTAGTTACGAGTGTCATGACATGAACTACCAATGTCACGACATCAACTATCAATGTCATGACATCAAATATGAGTGTCACGACATCAACTATCAATGTCATGACATCAGTTACGAGTGTCATGACATCAACTACCAATGTCTTGACATCAGTTACGAGTGTCATGACACCAACTACCAATGTCATGACAATACAAGGTTAGTCAGAAAGGGGGTACTAATCCGAAAGCCACTTATAGTATCACTGAAGACTGTTTTATAGCATGTGTTAAAAAAATTAAATTCGTATGTTTTTATTTCCATACAAAAGTAAATAAATATTATTTATTTCAAAAACTCTGCAACCCTAATTTTGTTATAAGCCTATCGGTTCGGTGCGGCGCGGGCGGTAAAATACAAAGCGCCAGCTGTACCTACGTACCTACGACTGCCGCCGAAATCGTAGGTTACTATGATACTGTGTAGTGTATGTGTGCGTGTAGCGGAAGTTTTTGAACATAATTATGATTATTACCTAGAAACTTACCATTTCTGATGTCGACGCTTTCTCTGCCAACGAGAATGTCACACACGTGTCGTCTTAATTTTAAATTGAAACACAAGAAACACTTTTGGTCATTAATGTTTTATGTAAGTACGTAGGTACCTAACCTACCTACGCATGGATGTATCCCCCGTATCACCACGGACACTACAAGAAGGGTTCAATTCCGAATGGAACAAGCACTTTCGGTTATTAGTTTTATGAACTTACGTTACGAGTGTCATGACATCAACTACCAATGTCATGACATCAACTACCAATGCCATGACAATATATAGGAGTGTCACGACATCAACTATCAATGTCATGACATCAAATATGAGTGTCATGACAACAACTATCAATGTCATGACGTCAACTACCAATGTCGCGACATCAAATATGAGTGCCACAACATCAACTTTCAATGTCATGAAATCAAAAATACATGTCATGACATCAACTACCAATGTCATGACAATACATAAGAGTGTCATGACATCAACTATCAATGCCATGACATCAAATATGAGTGTCACGATATCAACTATCACTGTCATGACATCAAATATGAGCGCCACAACATCAACTATCAATGTCATGACATCAAATATGAGTGTCATGACAACAACTAACAATGTCATGACATCAGTTACGAGTGTCATGACATCAACTACCAATGTCATGACAATAAATAGGAGTGTCACGACATCAACTATCAATGTCATGACATCAAATATGCGTGCCACAACGTCACTATCAATGTCATGACATCAGTTACGGGTGTCACGACATCAACTATCAATGTCATGACATCAAATATGAGTGCCACAACAATAACTTTCAATGTCATGACATCAAATATGAGCGCCACAACATCAACCATCAATGTACTGACATCAAATATTAGCGCCACAACATCAACTATCAATGTCATGACATCAAATATGAGTGTCATGACAACAACTAACAATGTCATGACATCAGTTACGAGTGTTATGACATCAACTATCAATGTCATGACATCAAATATGAGTGCCACAACAATTACTTTCAATGTCATGACATCAAATATGAGCGCCACAACATCAACTATCAATGTCATGACAATAAGTAAGAGTGTCATGACATCAACTATCAATGTCATGACAATAAATAAACAAATATGATATCAAATATGAGCGCCACAACATCAACTATCAATGTACTGACATCAAATATGAGTGCCACAAAATCAACTATCAATGTCATGACATCAAATATGAGTGTCATGGCAACAACTATCAATGTCATGACATCAGTTATGAGCGTCATGACATCAACTACCAATGTCATGACAATAAATAGGAGTGACACGACATCAACTATCAATGTCATGGCATCAAATATGAGTGTCATGACAACAACTATCAATTTCATGACATCAGTTACGAGTGTCATGACATCAACTACCAATGCCATGACATCAGTTACGGGTGTCACGACATCAACTATCAATGTCATGACATCAAATATGAGTGCCACAACAATAACTTTCAATGTCATGATATCAAATATGAGCGCCACAACATCAACTATCAATGTACTGACATCAGTTACGAGTGTCATGACATCAACTACCAATGTCATGACAATAAATAGGAGTGGCATGACATCAACTATCAATGTCATGACATCAAATATGAGTGCTACAACATCACTATCAATGTCATGTAATCAAATATGAGTGTCATGACATCAACTATCAATGTCACGACATTAAATATGAGTGCCACAACATCAACTATCAATGTGGTGACTTCAAATATGAGTGGCATGACATCAACTAGGTGTCAATGTCACGGCATTAAATATGACTGCCACAACATTAACCATCAATGTCATGACATCAAATATGAGTGCCACAACATCAACTATCAATGTCATGACATCAAATATGAGTGCCACGACATGAACTATCTGTATCATGACATCAACTATGAATGTCATGACATCAATTATCCATGGGCCACTACATTAGCTGTCAGTGCCACGTTTAACTATCAGTGTCATGACATCAACTATCAGTGTCACGATATAAACTATCAATGTCATGGCCTTAACTATTCGCAGCAGTATCCACATGTATTGTATGCTCCTATTACGGTAACGTTATAGCAAGCAGGCGAGAGTTTGTGTATGTTTGTATGCATACAATTGTCAGTAGTACTTAGCTGTTTTTCAGGGCTATGTAAATGCTTTGTTAGTAGTCGTACCTACAGGTTGTTCGGCAACAATACTATCAAAGTCGTAATTCTATGACAGTATTGATTAAGCAAAATTGTATTAATTACAAAAGCTATTATCTATCGGTATTAATAGCTTACTGTACCTATGCTGACAAATACCTACAATCAAAATATTTATCTCATGTTACTAACAATTTGAAATGATGTGTTAATTACAACTTTAACTGTCAGATAGACCATAACTTTTCATCGTTAAATAACATATAACTGCTAATGAACTACTGCCATCTTTCTACTCAATTAATGTTAGTAACTTCATTTGCAGTTTAGAATTATAGGCATTGGAACCGTGCCCGAAAATTGGCAATAGGCTCTGTGACCTCGCGTCCATATTGGAAGTTAGTACTGTCATTGGCAAAATTAAATGGTTGTTAGTTAACTCTGTGTATAGTGAAGATATTTTTTTTTAAATTTTTTTGTTTGTCTCGTTTGATTCTAGTCGCACCGGATGGTAAAGCGCAGATAAGGTTTAAAATGAACCACACGGCAAATGAATCCATATAACAGTTACATACACCCTGTAAACGAATTCTTGTAATTCCTTCAAACCACATGATCTATTAATGGTATAGATTAACCCCGCACGGGATTAGGATGTTTTTGTTTCTCAAATTCAATTTTTATATAATTTTCGATTTTCTCAAATTCAATTTCGATACCATGCATAAATGAATGAAGGCACGGTGACAAAGCTGACGGGCATGACTAGCGTGATATTGCTTTACGCAGTCAGTTAACTTGAGACGCTAAAATTACTCAGATACAGAATGCCATGGTTTATTTTTTGAATACTTTTTTGTGGATTCTAAAAAAAACCTATGCAGGTTTGTTGAATCTTACAACACGTGTCTATTCTCAACGTACGGTGAGGAAGTTATATATTCTAGCCCGTATTATTATCTACAATACTGTTTGAGTTTGTGTGTAGAAATTTTCTTGACATATACTGTATAACGTTATTAAATCCTATATTCGCACAACTAAAATTCATGCAAGTAAGTATTTTAATATACTTTGTTGTGTGAATATTTATGTACCTGATACAATTTCCTTACACATTTTAGTAAGCTATTTTATGCCGTGTCATACTTTCTGTTGAACGTTCTGAAATAGATCTGATAATGTGTCAGAGTAAAGTAAAAATCCATACTGATATCCGCTTATTGTTGTACGTGGAACTGAAAGCCACTAAAGTATCTTATTTTATTACCTGTAAGGAAAAATGGATTTACTTTTTGTACTTTATCCATCGCTTTTAGTTTGAAGCTACACCTAGTTATGACGCGAACTGCGACACATAAGCGATTGTGTCACGACAACAATTTTTCATCACACACACATTTTTTTGTAATCTAATCACACATACGAATATAATAACGCAGTTCGCGTCATCGCTAAGTATAACCTCAACCTTAATGTTTACCATTTATTTTTGGTTTTTGTTTACGAACATGATGGCCAAAAATCGAGGGGAATATTGTCCTAGTAGCAGGCCTATTACATATTACAGTGACAAGACATGTCTCACGAATTATTATGAGAGTCGGAAGAAATACGTGCTATATCTTATGCCACTTACTAAATTGACCAAATCTTCAGTTTATTGAGAAAAATATAAGGATGTTAGAAGGTTAAGTAACCTAAGGACCGTCATGAAATTAAGTAGAGTAAATAGTATAAGGGATTAGTGCCTTTGAAATGAGCGATACGAGGCATCACGTAAGGTAATAAATACTTCCAATTTTAGAATCAGTGGCGCACTGTATTTTTCTTCCAAATTCGGATAAAAGCTTGAAAAACCCTTTACATCCAACAAAAACAGATACTGCTGAATAAACACAACTTACAACCATTTACTCGAAATTTTTAAGAACTCCAAAAAGTTTTAAAACCCCATCCTAAATATTCATATACCAAAAGTAGAGCTTCTATAAACAACGAAAAATTTATGAAAAAATAACAAGGGGCTTACACCACTTTAAACAGGCACCGGACCGCTCCAAAAATCCTTTAAATACAGTAACCCTTCGGCCGCCGCGTAAAAAGATTCCCTACTAAAAAGTACAACGGGGTTCGTTGGACCTCTGCCATGCCCGCTGTCTGTTTAGAATGGAAACAGTGAAATGGCGCAGATTCAACCCTTTTTGTAGCTAAAAAGATTGGATTG
This sequence comes from Amphipyra tragopoginis, assembly GCA_905220435.1. NCBI lineage: Eukaryota > Metazoa > Arthropoda > Insecta > Lepidoptera > Noctuidae > Amphipyra > Amphipyra tragopoginis. Next base: position 28,206,077 of record HG992001.1, on the reverse strand, counting down.
CATTCGCCTGACGCTAACATTTATGTGGGTAAGACAATGCTCTTTGTGTACGACGTACAGACAAGTTATTGAGGTATTCATTTGAGTTTGTGTGCGATATAGAGCTGAATACAAAGTGCTTGTTTACTTATAAACACAATAGTAAAGTTACTTGTTCCAAATCATACAGACAACAATAACATTACTTAATGCATGTAGTGCAACGCCCAGTCCATTACAATATGACTCAACAAACAAGAACACGAGTTTACACATCCATTCTAAAATCATATCGAGTATAAAATCTCGGTATTAACAGTACATAATTTGGAGTAAAGCTGACAGCGTGTCTAATGTGTGACAGTATCGCGGAGATCCGAATGGAAGTTACGCCCAAACCGTGTCGGGATGAACGGGGGACCCACGGGTGGTCGGGACCGGCCGCGGCGGGGGGTTACACAAATTAAATTACGAAAAACGGTCGAATCAATGTCTGCCGCTTACGTAGCGTACCGACAGACTGACAAATATACGGAATCAAATTGCTGGAAACGCGCGGTTTCGGGAAATTGCGTGTGTGAGGGTTTTGTTGTGATTTGTAAAAGAGTGGACACGATTCGTTTAGTGATTGCGTTGGTAAAACGGAAAATACAAACTGCACAACCGCGAGAGTCTAAGAACAATTTTCGATATAGTTTTATATTGAGCATGTTTGTGCTTGTTTAGAATATACGGTTTTGCTTTTCGTATCCTTATAAATAATTCTGTTTTACCAATATTATCTTCTACCCGACCGATCAAAAAATCGCCCTTATTTTACAATTGTCCCAATCTTCTTCTATCGTGTCGGCACGAGCTATACAAGAATAGCTCATGCCGTGGTGAAAAGCCAGTCAGCAAGGTTGGTAGCGAGGCTGACTGCCCAGGGTACGCCGGATGTACTAAAGTATCGTCACTCGTGGAGGCTCTTTTCATGCACCCCAATAAATATACTGCTCAGAATACCTATTCCAGCAGAGTTTCAGATAAAGCCTTTCGTGACACAACATATAACAACGTACGGGTATAATTAAGATATGCGTAATATTTACGTAAGTTACAAACAATAAAATCACTTACATAATCAAATTCTATCATCATGCTTACTTACACGCACCAAAGCAATCTTATCATACTTAATCACATAATCATAAACACGATCACAAGGAAATCGCTTATCAGGTTAGCGTATGCGAAATTTCCACTCGAGATACGAACGATCCAATCTCTTACAAGCTTCCATCGTTTGTGAAATATAGGGTGCAAGGGCCCTGGGGCCACGGTATAAAATAATATCGGATATGAAGGGAAAATGGCTGATAAAGGCGCCGCGATCGACGATGCTATCGGGAACTCAGTAAAGGCCAGGAGAGTGGAACTATTATTTTTGTATAAAAAAAATGCGTTCGCAGATTTGAACAAGTGATAAATAATCAGTGATCGGAAAAGGGTGAGCCAATTTACCTAAACTTCAAAGAACAGAGAAGAACAGACAAAAACTGAAGACTTCCTTACGACAACATTTTTTTTCGGGAGAATTTTCTCGGAGATTGTCTTTCATTTGTTTTCAAAAAATAAAAAACAATCTCCTTTTTTTGGAAACAATAAACAATCTCTTTTCTAAAAACAATGAAAAACGTGTCATTTGGTTTTGTGACAATTTTGGAAACAAAAATAGGAAACGAATTTAATTGTTTTCTGTACTATTAACATTAACATTAAATGTTCTTTAGTGATGTCCCGAAACCCGGAATAATTTTCACGAAAAAAAATGTGGTCGTAAGGAAGTCTCCAGTTTTTGTCTCTGTTCTTTGAAGTTTAGGTAAATTAGCTCACCTTTTTCCGATCACTGGTGATAATACTATAAATGAGAGATGAGATAACTAACCTATGGGAGCTACCTACTTGCTTACTAAAAAGTTTACGTATTTAATTTAACTGACCTCAAAAAAGAATACTAGTATTTTTGTGCTTAAGTGTCCAGGCATTATGAGAAATAGACTATTTGCTCATTGGATGTTCTGCTACATAGACATTTCGATAGTTAGACATTTTGCTATAATGATAATTTGCTAATTAGACGTTTTGCTAAATAGAAGTTTTGGGTATTTGGACGTTTTGCTACTTAGAAGTATTGATCGTGAGGCAAAAATGTTACTTTAAATAAGAAATGATGAAATAGTCAATTATACGATTGAATTCTCAGTTCGGGAAATGCAAATAACCCCAAAAAGTAACGGATTCTGTTTAAATTGAAATATCAAATTTCAATTTAAATAAAATCCGTTTCTTTTCGGGGTTTAGATTTACGCCCATATAATAAGCCGATAAGCCCTAAATCTGTCTCCATTATATGTAACCAAATTCTACCATCGGCATACTTGATTGCACCGCACATCAGCTGTAATTTATTTCACGTACGCTTCTATGCCAACAACGTTAGATAAGCAGAAAGTTGCTAATCTGACATGTAGCATAATCCTTTTACCAAGACGCGCAAATAATATCACGCCTTATCGTTAGAATTCACATAAACTTACAAGTTGCTATAGAACAAAAGTACTAGTTGGTTTCCCAATTCTCAGCACAAGACTTTCCCAACTAATAATAAGCATCCGAACAAGAAAAGATTTTCCAACTTGAAGTACCCATAAAACACGGTACGTGTTATATTTTTGAAATATCTTTAACATCAAGTTTTAACCAGGTGTCTGAAACTTTAAAAATATATCTAAAAGTTTCCAAATAAATCCAAGTTTGAGTTAAAACCTAGATACGAAATCTTAAATAGGCAAGAATAATTTCAAGCAAGCAATTTGGGAAGAATTTTTAAAAATGCTATTTGGCTCTCGGCCTAAAATCGTTACTCGTATGAGTAAGTTTTGTTGAAAACAAGGGGTGAAGCCGGGCGGCGTGCTATATCGCCGGAACATTCACTACTTGCCTCATTTATTTCGTTAAGAAACAATAATTTTACTCATCTTTCGTATCTCCGGTCTGATGTATTGCTTTTGTCCGTACAAGTTTTCTTGGTCAAAGGAAGAACGGCACCAACCGTGATAAAGTTGAACCTACACATTTTAAGCAAGGAATTTCATTTCTTGTTATATTATTTAGTAAAAGTCATAAATGTCAACAGCAGATAAGGTTTACGTAATTTATTAATTATGACTCTATTTACAACCAAATACCAAGTTTGAATTCAAGGCCAGCTAAATTGGAAGTCGCCACAATTTATTACGTAGTCAACATTTTTCATTTTGTCGTCTAAAAATGTTATGAGAGTAATAAATTAGTAGAAACATGAGCATCGAAGGCCTTTACGCCAAATTGCACCAATCTATATAAAAATATGGCCTTATTCCGGAAAACAGAGTTACGTCTACAACGTTTAGATAACTTTTGATGAAAAATTTATTCTCCTCAACGTTTTTCCAATTTAGAGGGTATAATAATATAATTTGAATGAATTGCTTCCGCGCTGATCTTAACGACGCGTTTGTATTCCCCAAAGGGATAGGTAGAAGAGTGCCGTGCACTTATAGGAGCTATTAATGCCGATATTAGATTCCATTTATGTGAATCTATTTCAATTTACAGAACGTATAATACAACAAAGAGTTTGTAACAAAAAAAAAGAACAGAAGGATTCGATTTTTTTCGAAACGGACTTTAAACTCATACCCCCTTATTACAAAAGATGGTCTAAGAAAAACCTAGGTTTTAAAATAACCCCGTCTCTTTTTTTATATGAATGACATAAGAAAGTGATGGGTATATTTTAAACCTGGGTTTACCTTAGTCTTGGTTTAAACCATTTTTTGTAATAAGGGGGATAATACATCCAAGATTTTGGCCATTTAAGTTGAGGCTGCCCCGCTACTGCAGCGCATCGGGGATGTTTGTGGACGGACATGTGGATTGTTTCTTTGTCACAATGCGTAAGCACTGTGCGTCTCTGGTGCTTGGGGTGTAGGGCAGCAACAACAGCCTCTGATTTCGAGCGGGCTGGACTGTCCGTACGTGAATCGCTGCTGCGCCATTTCCTTGGAATGGTGCAGCCGCGGTGAAGCGTCGGACAGTACTGCGTACTGCCGCTGTGTATATAATTTACTAGCTTTCGCCCGCAGCTTCGCTTGCGTGATATTTTGAACCCGTTAAGTGACGATTTTCCATACAAACTTTCATCCCCTATTTAACTCCCTTAGGAGTTGAATTTCGAAAAATCCCTTCTTAGTGGATGCCTACGTTACAAAAGGAACCTACTGTCAAAATTTCAACTTTCTAACCCCAGCGGTTTAGGCTGTGCGTTGATAGATCAGTCAGTCAGTCAGCTTCTCCTTTTATATGTATAGATTAGGATGTAGATAAAATTATCTTAATTACTAACATAGGATACGTTTTTTACTAACAAATGAGTCATGGTTACTTGAAATAAAAATTGAATTGAATATCACAGAGTACTCATAGCTACTACGTCAATATGGTGATTTAAAACCTACCTGCCTGTTATACAGAGTGTTAACGAAATCGTGTAATTCCTTCAAACCGCGTGATCTACTGGTGACACAGATGAACCCTAAATGGAAATTTCCGAAAATAAACAAAACGAAAATTAAAAAAAAATGGTTTTCAGTTTCTGACTCTTTTTATAGCCTTGAGTTATCTGACTGCAAAGAGCGTTATCGCGTTAGTCGTTCCTGCCAGCCGTGTCGCCGTACTTTCATTAATTTATGCGTGGCATCGAAATGTTCATATAAATAAAATATTTTTTTTGCAAAAAAAAAAGTCTTATTTTTTTACTGAATCCTTATTAGGTGGTTTAGATACGATCGGTAACAAAGCCGCATGAAAAAAAAGAATTTTATTTTTTTATTTTTAATCAAGCTAAATCTCGTGCGGGGCCTGTCTACACCAGTAGTAGATCATGTGGTTTTAAGGAATTACACGAATTCGTTAACACCCTGTATATAGTATATTATTTTACTATTCTACTACTACTTACGCTAAACATAATTAAAGTAGGATTTTAGCACTCCTTTTCAAGTTACAGACAACAAGCATGACAGACACAAATGAAGTAATTTAAACAAAATCGATCGCTACATTTGAATTTCAAATCTAGTTATGCAGGTGATAAAAAATGAAACTATTTTTATGGAGTCGTAAAGTGCAGTCAGAACTCCCGCGCTACAACCCGTGGACCGTGATGTCATATTTCAAGGGAAATGAATACTTTTTATTGTAGCGAAAACGCAATAAAATGTGTTGGAGCAACAATGTAGTGACAAAATAATTCGGCTGATTCATAAAATGTAATTTTAACTTTAGTTATAAATACAAAATAAAAAAAAAAACTGGATAATACAGTGTAATCAGAACAAGCTGCTTTTTGTGTAACTTTGATTTAGAAATTACTGAAAATTTAACATTTGTTCGTAGACAATGACTAATTGTAAACAGTATCATATTTATATTTATGTAAGTTTTAATGGACGCTTGTGCTATTTAAATAAACGGCAGAAAATATGTATACAAATAATAATTATTGTTCTGCTAAATGTTTAATTATTACATAACAGGGCACACTTATATCGATCTTACTAAAAAAGTTTAGCCAAGTGACAAAACTTTTTTGAAACCGTGTTATCGTTGTTAAAACCATGTTTATCGTCAAACTCCATACATAAAAAGGTGTTTAAGCCCTATTTAGTCGAAATACTATTAAACGCAATTTTGTGGCAAGACAGTATAACGTGTTTTATTGGAAAAACACTAGACTTACTATTAAACTAACCACTTAACCGATTACAAAACCGCCACCCCGTCAACCCCTCAAGGGCCTTAAATATAAATATCTAAAAAACGTTTCATAATACAAACTATTAACGTCACAGAGGGGAAAAATCTCAACTTTCCCCCTTCGCAATTTACCGTGAAGTTGGCCGATGGTGGCGGGAGGACGTTTATGGCTCGAGCCCTGCTTTATTGGACTATATATCCTGGGACCCTAAGGCTGCCCCTCGATTTTTACACGATATATAAAAAACATGTGTGATATTGGTTTAGTGCCGGTTATACGACGTTACGTAGACATTTTTTTCATATTTGATGATGAAGTTTTTAGGGCGGAAAATGAGGCAAAATGTACGGATATTGCCTGTGGCTTAAAATTAAGCTGTTTTTCAGGCAACTGCTACGACTCGCACAGGATAAACAGCTTAATTATTTCATACTAGCAACCCGACTTTGTACAGGTATTGTTAAGTAACTTGCATTGGGTCTTTTTCGTCATTTTTTATCAAACATTCGTTTTTTTTTGCCTTTTTTGACAAAAACGTAATATCTGCGATAATATCAGCGATCTGTGTGTCTAATACAATAACGCGTTCAGGATACTGTTGGAGCTGTCGTGACGTTGTAGTGCGTCCGGTATGTTTGCGGAGGCGCGCACAGATGATTTTTACGCCATAATAAGAAAAAGGACCGCATCCATGGCCAGCCGGCTGCGCACCGCCACTAATAGTCTCCTGAGCGTGTTCCGAGATCGGTGGGACTCCCCTCTGCTGCGCCATTGGATAAGGATCCACACCAGTTAAGGACCCTTATTATTTGAATTACTAACACTAGTCTTTAAGTAATTTTGTTATACTAACTCTATGGACTCATGTCTGAAATAAAGAATTTGAATTTGAAAATATAAACAAAACGCTTATAAAATATATTCATAACCCTTCCCCGAGAATCAATCTAATTGTGAAAACCGAAACAAAATCCCTTCAGTAGTTACGAAGAAAACAGCGCACAGACAGATAGGCAGACAAACAGTCACGGCGAGGGACTTTGTTTTAAAATATGCAGTGACTATTATACTCCTGAATTTTCATAGAAACGACCAAAGATAAAATCAATAACAGAAGACAAGTTTCTATTTCTATGCAAAAACATACAATAAATACAAAAATTGTTTTACAAGTCAACATCTGAATATGTAGTGAATCGAACTTCAATGTCTTAGGCGATTCGCACACTGCACCGCATCACGCAGCGTAGCGCGGGAGTGCGTGTTCTTATGTTGTTTGCAAGTATCTGTATTTGTATAGAAAACACGCATAGTGCAACACACTGAAAACACTGCGCGTAAATGCGTTTTTAGTGTGTTGCACTATGCGTGTTTTCTATACAAATACAGATACTTGCAAACAACACAAGAACACGCATACTGCAACACACTGAAAACACTGCGCGTGAATGCGTTTTCAGTGTGTTGCACTATGCGTGTTTTCTATACAAATACAGATACTTGCAAACAACATAAGAACACGCACTCCCGCGCTACGCTGCGTGATGCGGCGCAGTGTGCGAATCGCCTTAGATATAGATTTTTAGTTAACCAGACTACAACTAACAGAACATGTACGGTAGTTGTATAAAACATGTTCTAAAGTCTGCTGAAACCAATACACTTGCCCTCACAATGTACATTGCAGACTTTTGTTCCATGCAGACTAGACTCTACGGTATTAAGTGAAGACTGAAGCGGAGGTTTCCTTTCTTGTTAATTTTCTTGGTAATAAATACGAAGACAAGCTCCTGGGATTCTATATTAATTATTAACTTTGTTAACTATTGTTATTATTTCATGTATGATGGTTAAGTGAATCTCAAGGGGTTATGTTGCAATGAATTAATGTTCAGGGAAAATTTTAACATCGTCTGGTAACTTCATCTCTGTAGGCCTAGCACGAATGTTGTGACGTATGGTAACGTAAACGTAACGTTAACGCGACTGAATTTTGAATTGGAAATACTCGTTTCGCATATAATATTCAATCGAATTGAAAACTTTATTCATATCTATGTATGATACAAATTGTGGTTGTCGCATAAATTTAAACTAAAATGTTAAAGAATAGTTGTATTTTCGATTGAAAACTCACTCACATTAACGTTACGCTTACGTTACTATACGTCAAAATATTCGTGCTAGGCCTACAGGAATAAAGACGTACTGACGGATTGTCCGTATAAGAGCTGACAAAACTTCTTTATTGAAAATCGGCCAGCAATGTATCAGTTTAACTACCGCTTTTGCTTCGTTAAAGCATCTATAAATACTATCATTGTCAAATATTATTCAATATTTATTACGAAACGGGAATTAAATCGTAGTCACGAGCAGTTCAACCTGGATGAAACGAAACGTCGCTCGACTGAATAAAGGTAAATAAAGTCGCATTAACACCCGTTGCGTAATAAATACCTATTATTATGCAACACGAATGTTTAAAAATAAATACTATTATTCAATGTGAAACTCGGATTCATAATCGAATGTCCTATTTCCTTTATTGTTCGTAACTTAGAATATTGTTTGAACAAGTTTCTTAAAAAATGCCTGCCTATTTCCAAAACAAATAGAGCAATCTTTAATCCCGAATTATAAAGGTACCTACAACACCAACAAAAGTATATAATCCCCAAATAAAATATTATCGAGAACATTCAAGAACCCTTCTCGCACGGAAAAAATAGTTCCTTCGGCTAAACAAGGTTCAGAGAATAGGCTATTTTACAGAATAGATGTTTATAGCCAATTCTTGGTTGATTTATAGACTATCGGCCGTTGTAATTTCAACGGTAAATGATGTTGCTACTTTACAGCCTATTCTTGCTGTGAAGTACTTTGTGGGTGTTTTGTGAGATGAGGGTAGGGTTTCACAGGAAATAACTCATTTATTGCTAGACGGAATAAGAGTTAGTGTGATGAGCTTGTTTTCTTAGAAAAACGTATCTTGGCGTTGTCTTAGCTTTTTGGTAGGGTTGATGACATGTTTGTCTTAACTGAGAAATGTCAAATGTAAAACAGTTTGAACTTAAGGCCACCACCATTTACACGCGCATCCGTCCGCCGGATTTGTCGCTGGTGACAAGTCCGCGAACAAGTCTGCGTGTGAATGATATGGTTCGGGGTTCGGCATGCGGCTCGTGGGTAAGTCCGGCGTTCGCCGTCTGAAAACGCTAGCGCCGCGCCGGACAAATCCGTGCATGTGTGTGCGTGCACGGATTTGTCCACTGATTAGTACGGCGCGGCGTACGGCGCCAGCCTCGTGTAGTGAATGGTGGGCTTTAGTGGTGGTGTAAATCCACCATACAGTACTACGACAACCGTTAGTTGTGCATCTTGGCAATTTTTATGTTTATGAATTTGTATGAATTACAAATCCCGAAACACAAAGATTGCCGAGACGCGTCAATATTTATTTGTGTGTCTTTAATGGTAAATAACATCGGCTTCATCCCAAAATATCTATTCCGGATAGGCCACTTAATTACTCGCATAAATTCGGAAACACGAAGATTGTCGAGGCGCATAATTTATGTCCTAGTACCTACTGTAGGTACTTTTATTAAGGGGGCTTTTGGACAGCATGACATTTCTGTCATCTAACGTACCTAGTTTTAGTACGAGTAAATGTAAATGTAGTAAGAATGTTGAAGACTTAAAAAACGTATATTAAAGCCTCTCTTTATCTGCACTATGCTGATACCAAAGTTCATATTTTTTCATATATAAGGTCTATCAATTCATACACGAAATATTTTAAGGGATACATCTATAGGTGGTCACGAAGCCAAGGACAAGTGAATTGTTTGTTTTTGATGAGTATATTACATAATTATTATAATTGTAATTATGCTTGAGACATTTTGCATAAATTTGAAAAAAAAATTGCCCGCTTCATTGACAATAAATACTACGTAGAAACTAGCGTAATGGATGTTGAAAATAGTAATGAGCCAGTATTTGATAACGTGTATCAAGTAAATTTAAATAATTTTAATAAAAAAAATTGCTTAGTTTTTCTTTTTTTAAATTTTTATGGCTTCTTTACCACCTATAGATGTATCCCTTAAAATATTTCGTGTATGAATAGATAGACCTTATATATCAAATATTCTATACAACTTCGCAAAAGACGAATCAAAAATTTCCAACCCTTCCCACCTACATGCTAAAACTCATAAAACATGTTCTCCATCTTTCAGTACAACACATCAAAAGCCGAAGAACCCCAGAAATAAAAGCTACCTTAAATAAACAGTATGAGTGGTTGTAGACCCGGCAAGGGTATAAAAATTCCGGAAGGGTTCGGTTGTACGGCACAGCTATCGACCCGCAACACGTGCCGACAGCGTGACGGAAATTTAAACTGCTGTATTGACGGGCATGTAGTGGAGGTGTTGCAGTAGGATTACATTTTTGATTTGAATTTATTGTATGTTGCTGCGATTCTGTGAAGAGATTTTATAACACTTTTAGTGTAGTGGTTGAGGGATTGGAGGGGTGGCGGGTTTGATTCCCGCACGGTACAAATATATATATGGCCTACTGATAGTTGTTCTGGGTCTGGGCGTTTGTGCATGTGAAGATTTATAAACGCACCCACGATACATCGTGGATGCGTTTACAAACATAAAAATACTTCATAGAATCTAGTATTTCTCCTACAGGAGAAATACTAGATTCTATGAAGTATTTTATGGCAGATCGACACTGCTTCCCAAAATACAAGCTCAAGCTTAGTTTAGGAATCAGTAGCAGTACCTTTTGTGGAATACGTTAATACGATGCATATGTTACATAACTCTAAGATCAGATGAATGTATTAACTGGCGACAACACAGTTTTTTTTTTCTTTTTTTTTACGTTGTGTTGCTTGCAGGGGTTGGGACCAGAATAGACCCGAGAGACTGCAAATGAGACGGAAAGAAGACGTCAAATGGTGGCGGACAGCAACTGGCTTTTAATAATCCAAGACAGAGGGAAATGGAGAGAATTGAAGAAGGCCTACTGCTATATCTGTTGTGTGACATAAAAGACGGCCATAATCGTTAGTGGTCCAGCCAGTCCTGCAGACTCGCCATGCGTTGCAAAAGGTTCAAAATCTACATACATTCTATAATCCCTACTAAGTATTTAAATATGAAATGATTTGCATAAGATATATGTTTAAGGGATCTTTAACCCCGAATACTTGTTTCAACATAACTTGCTGTTATCTAATATTCTGTGACTCTACGACCGTCATAATCGTTAGTGGTCCAGCCGCGGTCCTGCAACCCGCGATACGTAGGAAGGAAGATTTTTACATTATAATGTCTATCCGTGAATATTTGAATAAAGCTGACTATTCGTTCCAACTCAACCTACAGTTCTAAGCTCCCTATGACGTTGACCACAGTCATAATCGTTAGAGGTCCAGCCGCGATCCTGCAACCCGTGATGCGTAGGAAGGTAGGTTTTTACATTATAATGTCTATCCTTGAATATTTTAATAAAGCTGAATTCGTTCCGACGCAACCTACTAGAGAGGGAACTTGGAATCCCTGTGATGGAGACCACAGTCACAATCGTTGCTGGTCCAGCCAAAGTCCTGCAATTAACAATATGTAGGAAGGAAGTCTTTACAATATCTACATAATTTAGCCTAAATAGGTATGACTCATCCTACTGGTTTTCAGCTGTCTGTGGCAATGCGACAGTCATAATCGTTAGTGGTCCCGCCACAGTCCTGCATCCCGCGATACGTAGGAAGGAAGTGTTTAATTACTCCATTCGTTTGCTACCGAATGCTGGTACATCTCTGTCCGTTGTAGATAGAAGAGATAACTTCATGGAGGGAGCTTTAGGGATTTTATTTAATTGCTTTATTAGTCTGGTGGCAGAGGAACCTAATTGCGTAATGCTCTCGCATTTATAGGTTTGATTTTGACAGTTCAACAGTGTCCATTGCACCATATGTTTTAACGTATAATACGCAATGAATATTGTTGTATTGTCAAAATTTGATTGTGTTTTACGCAGTTATGGTGCAGGACTGGGATTATTCCTTTGATATGAACTATGTAGTTTAGATATTAATTAAAAATGGTGTATATTTCGGGTTGCCTTATTACTTTCATGGGGCCTAATGCTGTCGTTGCTATACGATTGGCTTACTATATACTTTTCAAAGCGAATGTAAAATAATTCCTATCGTTAGTAATATTCATTACAATCTCTATATACGGATTAAACCACGCGTACATATTCTGAATGGTCGGCTGCTCCAACTCCGTCGCTAGTCGCTCATCCAGGGATATGTACGCGTGAATAAATACTGTATGTATAAATGGAAAAATAATTGTGATGTCAATAAAAATAGAAAGAAAATAGAAAATAAACGTATCTAGTGAACCATTTCCAACGTTAAAATGATGTCATTAAGATAAAAATAAGTTGTACCAATGTTTTAATAAACACTATAAGGTTATCGTAAATCAATATCGTAAATCTTTCATTGAAATTAAACAGCGCGTCTAAAGTTTTACAAATTAGCATAAAATAAAGCAATAACCATAACATAACTTTGCTGTAATCTCCTAAACTGCTGCGACAATTTTAATAACGTTAACGCCAACTCACCTGCATAATTTGATATTCTAATAAAATAAAAATAAATGGAGTTAATATATAATAATGATAATATAATAATGATAATAATATATAATAATGGAGTTTGTAATGGAGCGAGCGACCACAAACACCCCGCGACTGAAGCATATAAATAAAATATTCATATCTACTGGTATAATATCAGTTTATGGAAACTATATACTTAGGTAACCTTTTAGGCACTATTGAATATTTACTTATGGATAATGTAAATCGAGAACAATCGTAAGCTATACCAAAATAGGCCTTGTGATTCTCACGAATCAAGCATTATTATTAAGCATACATTATTAAGACATGTAGCAAACAAATTGTTTTGTCAGATTTATACTTGGTATTGGGACATTGGCTCCAAAAATGAAGAACCTCATCTTTCCTCGATACGTGTCTGAAAAAACGAAGAACGACTTTTATCTGAGGATCTAGGTACCTACTCTATACAAAAGCTATCATAACGTCAAACATAGACTAGAACCTACATAGTGCCGGTACGGAACGGCTGCGAGCTGGGTGCGAGCAAGCGGCAGTTTGTATGAAACTGAATGAGAGGTGTCACACTGCGGCTGACCGCTCGTTGTGGTTCCGCACTCGCTCAATTCCGCAGACAGTTTATTCCTCAGATAAAAGTTATGTAACGATTAAAAAACGGCTCTAAATACACAGTTTTTTTGCCAAGTTAGAGACGAAAAGAGGAGATCTAATTTAACACGTTCAACGCTGTAACAGACAATGCTGGGTGACAGACCTTCCTCTCGCGGGACCAGTTTAAAAACATAAATTTTTCCAAATTTCATCGATGTATTTTGCAAAACCCAACCAGTATGGGGTATAAGTCTAGCTAGAGGGCCGTGCGGGTCCGTTTTCATACAATATAGCACGAGTTTTTTGTCCGTCGGCTTGCCATAGCATTTTATAAACTCCTCTGACGCGCGGTCACCTGTGGGTGTGGGCAACGCGGCCCGAACGGAAGAGTAGGTTGTCGGCCAACTGTGGCCATCACGGCTCGAATGAAAATCCTATTTTTATCGCCGGCACTCAACGTGTTAATGCAAATCCTATTTCACGAAAAAGTCGGTAAAAGACATTGAAAATAATAACAATTTCTAGCTTAATTCGACCACCGCTTTTTCTTTAACATGTTGAATTTGAAAGATAAACATAAACGCGACGTGTCAAGTGCCACTAAAATATATCTCCTATAGAGCGCACCCTGGCTAATAAACACCCTATTATAACTATATCAGTCCGTCACAGCTCAACCCAGGTTTAGTTGCAGTTGTAAACTTTACGAGCGCCAGTGCTGCCCAAATAACGTTATTTACCGTTGTTAACCGCTATTTAACGTTAATATAATTGCACTAAATTCGAACGCAAAATGACAGTCAACTTTTGATGAGCGGTTTATTAGCGGTTGAGGTTAATTGTTTTAGTTTAAACACGTTATTCAATATTTCAGTGAATGTTAAATAATTGAGGTTGAATTTAATTTACTTATTGAGAAATATTTATTTTATCTAATATTTACCGTTTACGCGAATATCCATTGATGCAAACAACTATACGGATTATATTGCGTTTTGTATATTTATTTTAAATATTTGACGCGTTTACGGAGCCTGCCTAAGCGACAAACGCGAAGCGATGCTGCGAATGCGACAAACGCCAAACGACGACAGTCTGCGGCAACATCGCGTAACGCGTACTTTTTACGTGTCGTGTGGCACCACGTCGCAACGCGTTGCGTTTGTCGCCTACGCAGGACACTCAGTTAAGCAATAATGAATGTTAGTCTACTTATGCAGCTTAGAATAATTAGAGAGGTAAAACAGACCTACATGTTTTAAGGACTGTCATTACCAAATAAATACAATGTTGTAGGATCCCTAAATAATCAAAAATATCTGTAAAGAATTTCCGAGAATTCATCAAATATTCCCACAGTTACGTACACGTAAACATCGTCTAGAATTAACATGCTTCAGAATTAGAAACCATAATTCCATTAAACATAGTTTAATTTCTATTGCAACAAATTTTTTCACGTCGATTGTCCAGGGAGCCTTTTAATGGTAAGCAAAACGATTCGTTTTAAAATATAGGAACCGGACATTAATCTATTCAATAGAGTAGGAACACAACGGCCAACTAAACCTTGTGGCCACTACACGCTACATGGCTAGATGCCAATACACCAGCAATAAGCACAGTATATCGGAAGTCCATCTCCTACATCGAGAACCATTTGGACATCGTACAGGTTTGGTAAATCCGTGGTATATTCTAGAAGACTAACGGTGATTTATGAAGTTGGCACAATGTCCATTGATGGCTTAGGCAGATCTTTGATTGAACTGTTCTGTATAAATAGAGCTAGGGATTTTGAAGTGAAGCCAACTCAGTGAGTTATATATAGCAATAAGACTCTCAGTCTTTATCTGTTTTAACAAGTGCAGATATTATTTTCTATTTGACGAGCAATGATCAAAACAGGGGCGATCAAAGGGCGGGGCACATTGCTCGCAGAACGGATGCCCGATGAGGCCGAAAGGTTCTGGAGTGGCGACCGCGTACCGAAAGACGCAGCGTGGCAGGCCTCCCACAAGGTGGACCGATGATCTGGTAAAGGTCATGGGAATCCACTGGATGCGAGAAGCACAGGACCGGTGGATATGGCGATGCTTGGGGGAGGCTTATGTCCAGCAGTGGACGTCTTTCGGCTGAATGATGATGATCAAAACAGTGACAGCGTCCATGCAGACAGTGTCGTATGTAAGAGCTGGCCATAGAGGCGGTTGCCAAGGCCGCATGATCTAGGGGGTGCAAATAAGACCGCTCAATACATATACCGAAAAAATCTGCAGTAAATCCCCCGTTAAAATATGATGTTCATATAAATTATGTGTAGAGATTAAGAGCTACAAATATCAGATAAAATCGTTGCTGCCTTAATTTTTTGCAAAATTCTTAATTTGCCTTTTTTATTTAGCGTGTTTTTGGTGTGGCGCATTTAATTCTTGCCCTGGGCTCTCATGAATCTAGCTCTGCTACGACTCTGCATGCGGGGTCTGAGTTCAATTAAGGCCAGCATCCAGACTTTACAGATTTACATGCGGATCATACTTTGATTATCACTTGGGTTAACAGGGAAAAAACTATAGCGAGGAAACCTGCACACCAGAAAGGGGTTTACTGTGTACCTGTGCCATATTTATTTGGAAATGCAGACGGTAACGCGATTACAGTAACATTTCATACTGCAAAAATACTAATCATGTCTATCTGCGTCAGCTAGCTCACAAATGGACAAAGGCTTGCCAACTAGTTACAACAAGATAACACTAGCAGTAATACCGCGGTTGGTTTTGTACACAATTTGTACATACATAGACAGACGTATATCCTCTTTATGGTGACAGTGCTGCAACAATATAACACTCGGTTTAAATGTGCTGTCCCATGTGGATGTCTGAATGCGAAGCGCTCTTGAAGCGCTTATTTAGCTATCTATGTATTTTATTTATTAAACGTGTTTGTCTGCTATTTTTTTCTTGAATTTCAGCGTTTTGTCGAATAATTACTAACCATCTGTACCCGCGGCTTTGCTTGCTGGGATATAGTTGAAAAGCCTGAGTTCGAAATCAGGATCGGGCTAAGTTTTTCAATGTTAAACTCGGGATTATCAAGGGGGCAAATTGTATTGGTTTTTTTCTTAGAATAAATTAAATTATTACCTATGCAATAGGATCGCTACCTATTGCATAGGATATAACTCCGTCAGTAGTGAAACGTAGTCGTAGAGACAGCATTCTAATTGGGCAACACACTCGTAATTGCTATGGCTATTGATTTTGACAGGTCAACAATATCCATAGCAACGTATGTACGTATTAACAATCTGACTTCTCCACAACTATGTACCACACAATGAACATTGTTTATAACACATCAACTGTCATGGTTTATGTTGGTTACGTTACGCAATTGGCCTGCTGTGGGCCTAGCATGAATATTTTGACGTATAGTATCGTAAACGTTACGTTAATTTAAATGAATTTTGAATCGAAGATAAAATTATCATTTAGCATTTTGGTTTAAATTTGTGCGACAAGCACAATTTGTATCATTCATGGATTTGAATAAAGTCTTCAATTTAATAAAATATTGTGTGCGAAACGAGTATTTCCAATTCAAAATTCACTTACATTAACGTTACGTTTACGTTAATATACGTCAAAATATTCGTGCTAGGCCTACTGGTCACCATTATGTCTATACCTTTACGGAATACAAGCATGAAGATATAATAAGAATACTATAAATACCGACTATTATCATCTACTCTATAGTTGTTACAAATTTTATCAAAAACAAAGCTTCGCATCGCCCAGCTGCGCATCGCCAACTACCACCCTCCGCAAATTAACTCGCAAGTTAAAACAGCATAACTTTGTGAAATTAGTATGCATTGTGGAGCGTTTGGCTTATCTAGAGAACAATGCACTTGTAACACTGTTCATATTCGGCGAACTAGCTACTGCTACGACTCCACTTGCGTGGGAACCACTTCTGATAACTTTGTTATGGTTAGAACACACACCTTGGAGTCCTGCGACTGTATTATAACAATGTTTCTAAGTATGGAATCTCTGTTTCTAACCTCCGACGCAAAAAATGGGGTGCTGTAAGCAAAGACCTTATATTAAAACAAAGTTTTAATATAAGGTCTTTGGCTGTAAGTTTGAATCCTTTGTCTGCCTTTGTATCTGTCTGTGGCACTCATAGACATAGGAATCATAGGATGTACACACGGCTACACTTCAAGCTATGCAAAACCAATATAAGCTGACCGTTACTTGTGCGAAAAGATTATACAAAGCGACGCCAAGATAAACTGGTTTTGTATAGCTTGATGTGTAGCCGTGTGTACTAGCAAAAAATCTTTAGTTTGGTTGGTTGGTGACATCTCCAATCGGATGAACCAATTTCAATGCTGTTTTTTTGGTATGAAAGCTGGTTTAAGCGGGATGGTTATAAGCTATGCTTGATGATAATCACTTCAGCTTGAAAGGACCGTGTGCGTCCTGAGTGACGGCACACCGCGCAGGCGGAATGAACGGCGCATTAAATAAATGTTCGGAACGTTTGAATTTTGATATCGACATTATTAAAACCAAAGTAAAATAAACGAAACACTAAACACGCGCGTACGCGTGACCTTTCCCGCGTGCACTAAGGACAGGTATCGACGGTAAAGGTAAAGTCGCTCCGCAATACGCCCGTGCGTCGTCACTCAGGACGCACACTAAGGTGAGTTTGTCTACAAAACGTTATCATACAAGACATACCTATCAACAATTCTTAAAAAAACAAAACATTTATAATATAACTAATTTATGGTTTTTGTTGATGTCGTTTAGGTTTTTTTTAACCGACTTCAAAAAGGAGGAGGTTCTCAATTCGGTTGTATTTTTATACAAGTCTCTTTATGGCTATACAATTTACGAAATGACCGCTATGTCAGTCAGGACTCATCTTTCATTGAACAGCGTATAGTAATTACTCTATCAAAACTAAATGTAATATTAATGCTTGTGTTTATTTGTTACACATTGCCTCATCCTAGTAATACTATTGTATCGTGTAAGAAGAATTATGTCTGTACGTTACAAAATATTAGTTCCGTGCGGGAATCGACCCTGCGACCCATTGAGCAGCAGCCAACTATTTACTCACGGCAGCAACTGTGACGTCATCGTTTCAATAAAAACTTTGATCATCTTCTGAGATCACCTTCAAAGGTGTCATTCAGCACCCAGTTATCTATAAACTACTATAGTTTTATGATCAGCAATTGTTTCTAATACCTTTTAATAAAATTGTATGGAATGATAAATGGAGCGATCTGTCTAGTTGCAAATGTTATTCTACTTAAATAGTTATAAGGCGTTGTGTAGACGTACGAGAATTTAATAATACTGCTCTGTAATAATAAAATAATTTTGAGAGAGAGAATATTTTATGATACGTGTCAACTAATGAGTTATTTAATATTTATAACTTACGACACGTCTCAAAGACACTGTTTATTAACACTTATTAAGATAAAAAACGTTTGATGATTATCTTATTTACGTCGCAGTCGGATTATTGATCGTAGCAATTATAATTATGTTGTGATGCAAAAGAATGTCCAATTAAACATTGCATCGCGCCTATCTGTATCACCCGAAGGGTTGGGCAGAGGTATACATGGTGGTAATTTGAAATGGGGCATGAAGGGCAGCTACCTTAACCATTGTAACTACAGGAAAACGTTCTAAGAAGACTACCCCTAATTTTTGGGATAATTACAATCGGCATTCACAGATTTTGAAAAAAAAGTACAGTCAGCGAGAAAAAGGGCTGTTTTCACAAAACTTTTTTATGATGCCAAACGATCCCATTTCCCATAAGGATCAAAAGACTCTTCCAGACCAACTGAGGTTTGAGTACTAGAAACGTCAGAAATAACAAAAAACTATTTCAGATGGGTTAGTTATAAGGGTAGCTACATTAATCGTTGTCGCTAAAAGAAAATGTTGATAGGAGACTGGCCATAATTTTTGAAATTATTTCGAAATGCACAAAAAAAAAGAAAAAAAGAATTTGGTACAGTCAGCAAAAAAATGGTCGGTTCTCACAAAACTTTTTTATGATGCCAATCGATCCTATTTCCCATAAGGATCAAAATACTCTTCCGGACCTACTGAGGTTAGAGTACTAGAAACATCAGAAATCACGAAAAACAACATTTCGTTAAAAGTTACGTTCAAGACGAAAAAAATTTTTTTTTTATTTTCGATATCTGAGAATGCAGTTCGAAATATTTTCAAAAATTATGGACAGTTTCTTAAGAACATTTTCCTGTAGCCACAACGATTAAGGTAGCTGCCCTTATTACTACCCTATCTCAAATAAGTTTTTTGCGATTTCTGACTTTTCTAGTACTCGAACCTCAGTTGGTCCAGAAGAGTCTTTTGATCCTTATGAGAAATGGGACCGATTGGCATCATAAAAAAGATTTGTGAAAACAGCCCTTTTTCTCGCTGACTGTACTTTTTTTTAAAAATCTGTGAATGCCGATTGAAATTATCCCAAAAGTTAGGGGTAGTCTTCTCAGAACGTTTTCCTATAGTTACAATGGTTAAGGTAGTTGCCCTTCATGCCCCATCTCAAATTACCACCCTGTATAGCAGTACATTCTCATTTCGCCGTTATGTTTAAATACCATGTATAGGGCGAGCCTATTGCCATCAACCGGGCACAAATCCAGGCTGCTACTGAGAAATTCTACACGGAAAAACCCAATAACACTTTTTACCCGACCTGGAAATCAAACCCAAAACCTCACGCTCAGCAGTTGCGCTTGCGATCAGTACACCAACGAGGCAGAGTCCAATTCGCCTCTTAAAACCTTTCAAAGGTTTTTGAGCTCAAAAATATTCACTGACTGACTAAGGTCATGCCAACGTCAGATAAAATTTTTCTACGAAATTTTAAATTTTTTCAGCTTTTTTGAATTTTTGACAAGATTTTCTATACAAAATTAGTCACGACATCATATTCATTCAGCAGATTTTTTTTATATGATGCTTTTAGCCATAAGTCTGCAAGACTGAAGTGGGATTGGGCGAGACATGTATGCAGAATGCATAACGACAGATGGGCCAGAGTCGTCACGCAATGTGTGCCGGAAGACGGACATCGTCGCCGAGGGAGGCCAAGGAAACGCTGGCGTGATGACTTAGAGTCGTTTATGGGAGATTGGCCAGAGAAAGCAATGCATAGAAATATGAGGGGAAGGCTATGAGGGAGACCTTTGCCCAGCAGTGGGACAAAATAGGCTAAAAAAAGATACTTTTAGGCATACAGGTCGACGGCACACCATATGGACAGTAGTTAACGTCGCCTATACACCTACAAAATCAAAAGGATTCCTGGTGCGTTGCCACCCTTGGAGACAAAGTTGTAAAGACTTATGTGCCTGTTCCTTCACCGGCACCCATACCCTTTAAACCAGTTCACAGCAATGCTGCTTGGCGGCCGAAATAGGTATGGAGATAGTACCTCCCAAGACGAACACTTTCTTTAAAGCTCTATTACTAAATACTACTTGAAATTACTTTTAGGACATAGATTTTAAAGGTGATCATATCATTACACTATGATGCAACAGGCTGTCAATCCTCATCTCCTTCTGTTCCTCAAGTCTGAATCCCCGCCTTTTCATACTTGAGCAAACCTTGGTGTCGGCTTCCAGTCCGACCAGATGAGGCTGAATATTAGCATGTATTTGACACCTGACCTCCACAGGACTCGTATCAATAAATAAGCAGTTTTACATAAAACCTAACATGTAAGTTATAACATTTTACTAATGAGTCACTTCGCTTATTTAAATACTAGCTGTGCCCGCGA
Source organism: Amphipyra tragopoginis (assembly GCA_905220435.1). Classification (NCBI taxonomy): domain Eukaryota; kingdom Metazoa; phylum Arthropoda; class Insecta; order Lepidoptera; family Noctuidae; genus Amphipyra; species Amphipyra tragopoginis. The sequence continues at coordinate 28,185,103 of HG992001.1, read as the reverse complement.
CTCCGTCCGCGTGGAACTCGGAAAACAACATTGTGTCGCAGCAACTAAATAGTGTATATGTAATCCATTTATTATAATAATAGACAAAGGTGTCCCACCAAGGCACTTATATCTTTTAAACCATTTCTTTAGATAGAGTTTCAGCTCTTCTTGATTAACCGTAAAGGTTCATATAACCATAATACTAAAAACGCGTTGCTAATTTCCATACATTTCCTTGCTAAAATGGATTATAATTGAATATTGATATTTATTGCGATAATGTAACGAAACCTTATGGCGATACAAAAATAGCTACAACGCCATCTAGTCACAATCGGCGAACTAAATCAAAATATTTTACGCAGTGCAGTCTATAAAATGATTTCATTCGAGGTGTGGAATAGGAAAGTACTTTAAATATATAAAAATTTCACCTATAGAAGACTTCATTTTATTTTTATAAGTTAGAAGTAGGCACTGCTTTCAAAGATTTCAAAAAGTTTGATCTGGAAATCGAACCAACCCAAATGCGAAAAAATATCATCTGTATTTTATTTCACCAATCGATGGGATCAATAATACGGATCAAATCGCTCCAAATGGAAGACCATAAAACGAAAATTGACTAACTTAGGTACATTTAAATTCAAGCACTTATTAATTGTTGTTAAGTAGTGCTTATTTTTTCCACTTCGTTCAATTCCGTCAGCCAGTTTTTGTTTTCGAAAACGTTCAAAATGATTGATTTTGTTTTTTGGTCAAACAATTTGATAGCTTTTGAAATTGAGAACTGCCTGAATGAACGGTTCAGCCTTGGTTCGGTTGTGATTTATCAAAATTTATTTTAGGAGAATTAGGCCCCTGCATAAGCGCAGGCCCATCAAAATCGATTCACGCAATTTTACGATCCGAATATTAAGCTTATACTTCGCAGTATGTGGAAATAATGTTCCGCTGCACGGCTCCTATGAACAATAGCGTGATGATATATGTACCAGCAAAATTATAGCTCTTTACGCAACACATCAGCGAAAGTCCCATTAAAATCCATCCACGGGATTTTACGTGATGTCCGGACGGAAAGACAAACAGACACAATAATTCTAAAAAAAAAAATGTTATGGTTTCTGTATCGATAGTATAGTACCACCGAAAAATATTTAATTACAGACAAAGTGCACTTTGAATTTTATTAATAGTAAATAGATAAATAGATTTATAAATACGTATTTAAGTATCTATATTACATATAATAAAACAGTAAAAAAACTGTGTCTGTACATTGAATATATTAAAAAAACAATAGTTGAGGGGGGTTTAGAAACAGTAATAGAGCACGAATCCAAAAAAAAAAGTCTGTCTGTTTGTCTGTGTGTCTGTTTGTTTGTACACGCTAATCTTCGGAACTACTGGACGGATTTGAATGATTTTTCTTTTGTTGTATAGGTATTAAGTCTGGGCAACATATAGGCTATAATTTATTTTGGAAACTTGAACACCTGATGCAGAACCGCAACAGACCAGCTAAACTATAAGAGATACAAAAATGGTACCCTAGCAAAAATTATTTCACGTGATGAGCATTTTCTGATGAGAGAATAAATTTGAAGATCTGGAACACCTGATGTGAAACTCCAAGAGCCCAGCTACACTATAACATATATCGGAATGACGGCGTCTTAGCAAGAGTTGTTCAGCCTGATGAGCACTCTCTGTTGACGTATAAAAAATGAAGATCTGGAACACCTGTTGTGGAATTCCAAGCGCCCAGCTACACCATAACACATATAGGAATAACGTCTTAGCAAAAGTTGTTCGGTCTGATGGGCATTTCCTGTTGACTTATAAAAATCGAAGATCAGAAACATCTGATGTGGAAATCAAAGTTATCACTAATTTCACTGTATAATTATAAAATAACATAAGCTTGGAGTACCTCCTCGCGGTGAAGGCGGTAACAGTTTAGGACTGATTTTCGATGACGATGGTATATCATTGAAAATTTGACTCTGCTGGCCAAAACTCCCATATTTTTTTTTATTTTATCGAATAAATATGTCTTCGAGCTTATGTTATTTGAGTGTTTAATTTCCTTTTCCATTTATCTTCGTGAAACGGTAGCCTTGGTAACGCAGGGGAGCAGTCACTTAGATTATTAGAAAATTCATGTTTATGCGAACGCGCCATATTGACCCCAAAAAATGATCAAGCTGCAAAAATTTATCAAAAAATTTTGGCGGATATTGTAGGGGATGTGGTTCACACTTCTTTCGACAGTGTTGTCGATCAGGAAGACGCCACTAATTACCCAGTTTAGTTTCTCAATTCACTTACAGCGAGTGGTCTCCCTGCTCATAAAATAAGACTTAAAGTCGGTGTTCCCATAATGCTGATGCGAAATTTAACTCCGCCAAAACTGTGCAACGGAACCCGTCTTATTGTCAACGCTTTACAACGTAATATAATTGTTGCTACAATCCTCACTGGGTGTGGTGCCGGTGAGGCTGTGTTCATACCGCGCATACCACTCATCCCCAACAATTTCCCCATTCAATTTAAGCGCATACAGTTCCCTGTGACTACATGCTTTGCCATGACAATAAACAAGTCAGAAGGGCAGACGCTTAAAGCCGCTGGTGTTGACCTGACAACCAGTTGTTTTTCTCATGGCCAACTTTATGTTGCTTTTTCAAGGGTCAGCAACGCTTCCGGTCTTTATATATTAGCTCCTGAAGGAAAAACCCCAAATATAGTTTATACTTAAAGATTTTTTTTAAAAGTTACTTGCAATATTATTGTTAATTCAGTGTACCCTTGGGATCCGCTGCGGAATTACGGGAAGAATTTTTTTTGTTGTTGTAGGTATAGGTATCAAGACTGGGCAACATAATAGGCTATAATTTATTTTGGAAAATGGAACACCTGATGCAGAACCGCAACAGACCAGCTAAAGTATAAGAGATATAAAAATGGTGTCATAGCAAAAATTATTCTACGTGAAGAGCATTTTCTGCTGTGAGAATAAATTTGAAGATCTGGAACACCTGTTGTGGAACTCCAAAGCCCATCAATACTATATCATGTATAGGAATGACGTCTTAGCAAAAGTTGTTTAGTCTGATGGGAATTTCCTGTTAACTTACAAAAATGAAAGATCTGGAACGTCTCGAATCGTCTCGCGCATCCCGTTGTTTACCCGTCCCCAGGCTCTTAGAATTCGACATCAGACGTTTCAGATCTTCGATTTTGACGACCCCGTTGTCGCTGGCATAAGCAACAGGATCCGCGTACGAAGTCGCGGGCAGAAGCTAGTTCATAATAAAGTATATGAGTATTTCAAATTAATAAGAAGACACTGGCTCCTGTAACACAGGTTGCTACCTAGCTCAGGAGCCAGGGCTTCAAATAAGTTGTAACACCTGTATCTTGTGTCAATAAACGATTATTATTAAACGATTATTATTATTAATCTATCGTATTGCCTTGCACAATTAAAAATTTAGAATACCTACACTCGCTTATGAAATTGAATGTATTTCTCTTCCACTGCCATTCAGATCGACAGGTACCTAATAAAATTTTAATTACATTATCTTCGTTTTTTTTATAAAAGCTTAGTTAGTACCTTCTTCGGATAGCATTTCAATAGACCTTCCGTAGACTGAGAATAATAATATATTCGTTGATTATATTTCCTCACAACGTAATTTGATACACGTAACGCCATCTATTGAAAAGAAATGGTATACACAAATACATGCTAAGTTCTTCTAGAAAACTTAAAATTCGCATAACTTTTGATTGCGTGAACCGATTGCGATGAAACAAAAAACATATGTTACTTGGAGATAAGCACAATATTTATTTATAAATATCAACAACATTGGATCAGTTGTTTTTACGTGATGCTTGAACAAACAAACAGATAAACAGACAAACAGATAAATAGACAAACAGACAAAAATTCCAAAAATGTTAAAAATGGGTTCTATTGGTTATAGTTTAACATCCCAACCAGGTTTTTTTAAAATATATGCTATGTACAGAAACGCCATGTCTACAGATTTATTATATGTATAGATATTATAATTAGTTAATGTAATTAGTTAATTTTAGTGATTCCTTTTAAGATTCAACTGTGAGTGATAATTATTTAAAAGTGAATATACCTATTCGTACATCTGAATTTGCAGTAATAATTTTATTTAATCGTAAAAGGTATGGGTTATGTATTTTATATTTCGTTAAATAACCAGTCTTGAAATGTTTGGATAATATTTTATATTGGCAAAGTCAAAGTATTTATTTCAATTAGACCATTTCAGATACATATGAATGGTCGAAAAAAAAGAAGTTACTGCCGCGTTCCAAAGTGTAGATTCCTATGGAGAAGAACGGGCAATAAACTCCATGGTTACTCTGTGTCATCGAATATTTACAAAAATTTGGTTACATTGTGAATAAGAAAAAAAACTTTCTTAACCTTATGAACTCTTTTCCAAGTAGCTCTACTGCTACTCAAACTTATTTTTTTCCAACGTTTGATAAAAATCTAACGTTTCGATAAAATCGACACTCGATGATTACGACGAACTCACCCAAGAGTCTATTCTACATACCTAACAAATGGTTTATCATAATCTGAGTCCTCACATAACTTACGTCACAGTATTATTTTAAACCCAGCTTATTTTAACTGTGCCGACGGACTACTAGTTAAGTCTACTACCAACTTTTACGACTCACTTCCCGACTCCACGTTATATTCAGATTTTTACAATTCATGTATCACAAGCTTTACAACCGAAACTCAGAATAGCGCAAAACTAAGCAACCTCTTAGAAACTTCACTAAAATAATTTTAAACCTAATTTACTTAAGTATAAGGTGGATATTTGTATATTTTCTTGAAATTTAATTTAAAACTGCGGTGTGCACTTATATCTCGAGGGATTTAGCGTCAAATTGGATTGCTTTTCTACAAGTTGTGCATTTGCATAAAGACAAAAGATGTTGGCGCCATTGGTCGGTCGGGTTATATCTGTACGATGCAGCGAACTAACAGACAATGGAAATCATGTCAAGTATGGGGTGCATGAAAATAGCCTCCACGAGTGACGATACATAAGTATGTCCGGCGTACCCTGGGCAGTCAGCCTCGCTACCAACCTTGCTGACTGACTAATATTTTCACCACGGCATGAGCTATTCTCGTATAGCTCGTGCAGACACGATAGAAGAATGTCAAGTATTATATCAAATACTTAGATTATACGAGAGGAAATTTATATTTATGTAATAGGTTGTGTCTCAGGCCCACCTGGTAGCAAGTGGCACCTATACAGGGTGTAAACGAATTCGTGTAATTCCTTAAAACCCCATGATCTACTACTGGTGTAGATTGGCCCCGCTCGGGATTTAGCTTGATCTAATATATACTAATATTATAAAGAGGTAGAATTTGTTTGATTGTTTGTATGTAGGAGGTAATCTCCGAAACTACTTATCCGATTTCAAAAATTCTTTCACCAATAGGAAGCTACGTTATCCCTGAGTGCTATAGGCTATATTTAAGTATCAAAAAATTAAGGTTCCGTAAAAAATTAACGCGAGCGAAGCCGTGGTCAAAAGCTAGTTAAAAATAAAGAATAAATCTTTTTTTTCATGCGGTATCGGTAATTGATCATATCTAAACCACCTATTACTCAATCAGTTAAAAAAAGTTTTTTTTGCATAAATATTTTTTATTTAAGTGAACATTTCGATGCTACGCATAAATTAATGAAAGTACGGCGACACGGCTGGCGGGTACGACACGCGATATCGCTCTTTGCAGTCAGATAACTCGAGGCTCTAAAATTACTCAGAAATAGAAAATCATTTTTTTTTTCTATTGTATTTCAGAAATACCCATTTAGGGTTAATGTATGTCACCAGTAGATCACGCGGTTTGACGGAATTATTCGAATTCGTTTACACCCTGTATACACCTACAACCCCAAGAGGATTGTTGATGCGTCGCCAATCTAAAGCGCAGTTCAGACTACGCTATACGATTTCGCTATACAACGTGTTACAAAAATACCCCTAAAGCCGAAAGGGGGTTAAAAGGTCCTTTGTGAATAATCTATTGGTAATATTTGAAAACCGTATTATGACCCTAAAAAAAAACAATTTGGATAAAACAAAATAATCATTACTGAAACGCAACCCTGAAAATATAAAACCAAAAAGACTACCCAGAAAATTATTTACAGATTTACCTCATTTCCTCTGAGAGGTAAAACACAACAACCATAAAATACTACTTGATTAATATTTTCTTTTTCATGGGGAATAATGTAACACGTTGTATAGTATAGCTTATTGCGTCATAAGCTATAGGGGCATGTGCCTGTGGACGATTTCCAGAATTTGAAACAAAAGTATTTTTTTAAAAAAAACTCATTCTTTTATCATGAAATTATTTTTTGTACGGCTTAGTAACTAATCAACTCTTAATAATTATTAGTCTCAAATGCGATGGCAAAAACAATTGCTTCGAAAATTAAAGATCTTCAAAAACCCTTATTTCGTCCCTAGGTACAGCGTACAAATGTACCTATGGACATCACAAATGTACTTGTGGACGGTAATATAGGTACCTATAGTTGTCTATAGGTACCTATATTACCTGATTTTATATAAATTATATAAACCTGATTTTTTTGCAATGTTAAATGCTTGTGCATTTAACATTGCAAAAAAATCAGGTTTTCGTAGCGATAATTCTGGAAAACGTTGTCAGTAACATCGAAACCATCCTATACCAGCCATTTTGTATTGATTCCAGCTTTTAGGAGTATTTTCTTTATTTTTTGCCATTTAAAACCGCTAGGCGAGTTCCCGAACTTGTTTGAAATGTAGACCCAATGCATATAGGCTGCCTTTTCTAAATATTCACATAAAATAATTTCTTTATGCTCTTGAAACACCTTTTAACCGACGTCAAAAAACGGAGGAGGTTATTTACGTCATTCTTCAATAACTCTATAATTTTTTCATTGAGATCATTATCTTTATTGAGTTGAAAATATTTAAAAATGGTAGATTTTGTCAAGACACCTTACGAACTGAACATCCACTTTTGACCTCTTAACTGCTTCGGAAAGAGTGTCTGGACAGATTTTATCCTGTTTCACTCTGGTTTAACTACGTGGCACTGAAAAAAAAACCAAAATAAATGTAATAATTTGTCTGTGTAAGTTACTGTCCACAGGTACAACCGATATTGTGTACCTATGGACAGTCCACAGGTACATTCATTCCCCCGTCCACAGGTACAAATATTAAGACATAAGCTAGAAAGGGTTGAATCTTTCAACAGAGCATTAATAGAATCGCAGAAAAGTCCTTATTTCAATGAAAAACAACTAAGTTCTGTAATGCATCAACAATCATACTTCTAGTTTAAGTTACCTCACAGAAAAGCACCTTGAAAATGTACAAAAAAACTTACTTTTTGAAATAAAAATCTTCAACAGCACATCACAACATATTTATTACTGACAGCACAATGACAGTTAGTCAGTGTTGCCATTTGTCAAAAAAAGTTTACGAATGCGTTCAAATTATGAATTTACGCCTTTTAGTTTTTGAAATATTGGTAGTGTCCATAGGTAAAGCCGTCCATAGGTACAACACTTGACCCTAACTATAATATAGCATGACGTTCACTCTATACGCTGTATCGCAACCCGGTCTACTATGTATTATAGCAAGTTATTCCACGGCAATCCGTCGGGCGACGGACGGGGTAGAAGTGAGGCGGGGTGGGGATCGGCGAATCCTCCGATATAGCTCTGAAAATCACTCAAGTTTATCGAGTACAGCAAGCCAATACTTTATAGTATAGCGTTGTGTGAACGTGTCCATATAAAATGTATACTGAGCGATATTGTTGAGCTATACCATATTTGCTATATGCGATTATAGCTTAGTCTGAACTGAACTTTAGAGACCAAATTGTTTTCATGTTCTGTAATTTTACCGAGCTGTGGGTATAGCACAAGAATGGAGCCCTGAGACAGCAACACGGGGTCGCGGCAGACCGCGGAGAAGATGGCGGGACGAGTTGGATGCCTTTCTTGAGGTTTGGCATGATGCTGCACAGAATCGCGACAAGTGGAAGGAACGGAGGGAGGCTTTTGCCCAGCAGTGGGACAGTACAGGCTAATAATAAAATAAATAACGCCGCACAATGATTGTTGATGTCACTGTCCCGCATGACGAGAACCTCGTGAAAGCTGAAAATGATAAAAAAAACAAATATCTTGATTTGGCACACGAGGTCGTCGACATGTGGGATGTTGACTCAGCAGTCATTGTGCCGATAGTCGTTACAGCCAATGGCTTAATAGCCAATAGCCTCGACCAACATCTGACGAGGCTCTCGTTAGGCGGTTGGATCAAGGGTTTGATTCAGTATCGTTGGGAAGTTCCTCTCTCTGGAGCCCTGACCACCAGTAACTTGGACCCTGTTCCTGATGCCGGTGGGCTACTATTTTTTATATTTTTAAATGTTTTTTTATCATGTATAATCAAATATACAGAAATGTAAAATATGTGTATATAAAATGAATAAACGAAATAAATAAATAAAAATAAAATAATTTTACCGGTACCCTTCAAACTGGAACATACTCGTAGCAGTGCTACTTAGCAGCGGAAATAAGTAGGTATGGTAGTTTCACAAGCATTACTCTACTGGGTACTTTTGTTAAAGTGGAAAAAACAAAAACAGTGCATTTTTTAAACTCAGTGCAGCTTGTTTTTTTTATCATTGTTCATTATGAAAATTTTAACATTGGGTTTTTATAAACTATAGTTAGTATTAAATGTAAAACCCGGTTCACAAAAAATACGGGAAATCTTTCGCAAATTATCAAAGTGGAAAATCTGCATCTGTATTTCTATTCCGAAATACTCTTAAAAATGTTCAAAACATTCCGACATTTTTAAAACGGTTTAAGAGCTAAGCTTTAAATAATATCAGGCTAAATTTCTGCGATGGAAAATAATTTATAATTGTGTGCAATTAGAGCTCAGTTTTGGGTGTAAATAGAAGCATTTACAAGCAAAGCAATGCATGCTGCGCAGGATGAAATATTGAAAATTCCGCGGGACGTGTGTGTAAAACCACTGGCTTTTCTTTTACAAACATTTTGGTCCTTATTCCTTAGATCATAAGGACCATTTTCGCTGTAATAAATGTATTATAAAATATGTTTTGTACGTGTTTCCGCGACTGGCTTTGACACTTGTCGCGATGTTATTCAGTCTTCGCTATAAAGAACCTTCCACATGCAATGTAGTTGCGCTCGTTTCTATACTAGATCTGGAAATAGGAACTTTGAAACATATTTTCTTTCAGTAACTTAACCCTTAGCCACCTGACGTGTTTTTCAGTTACAATACCACCTGACGTCGGTCCTGGAGACCACTTGCGTATTTTCCATGTTTAATAACCATTATTTAAAATATTACATTAAATTAAAAACACATCTGTATTTTTATTACATTTTTATTCATTACAAGTTTTTAAAATATGCAAAAATATGCATTTACTTATCAAAAATCAACACTTAACATAATAATATAAATTTTTAGCAAAAATCTAGGAACTTTGAAAATCTGAGATCTGAGTAGGAAATTTCACTATAACTCAATAGTTTTAACTTACGTACGACAGGTTTGATATATAATCTCTAACTTAAAATAATTTTTGGCACGATTAAGGCACAATTATCACAAAATCACAACTCACAAACTTTTACATATTGCGACGACAATCAAAGCCTGTACCAAAGTAGTTTCTGTGCCTTTCCAACGTAACATCGTCGTCAGAAGATGAATCTTCCATCGGTGGCATGGTGTTATTTTCATTTTCAGTAGGTTGAAGCTCAGACCCGTCACCTTCTACGTCTGATTCGGACTGACACTCGCCTTCAATGATGTGATCCACTGCAACATCTTCTACGTCACTGCAATCTTCATTCGGAAGTTCTGGTACACTCAGGTTTTCCAAATCTGAATCAGCTTCCTCTAGCCACCGTAGTACGTTTGAATCAGACATTATAAACCTATAAAACAAAAAATATACAGTAAAACCAAACTAACGTAACTACCTGACGTCGGTCTCACAGACCGCATGCGAAATATAAATTACCTATAATGTTTAATGCGCGCACGTCTGGATTTGCCGAGCGCACAGGGCGTACTGGCGGGGGAGGGGTAAAAGTATACGGACACACAATTACGTCGCGCGCACAGCAACGGAATAATTTAAAAAACAAAATCGCCAAAGTCTCTGAGACCGGCGTCAGGTGGTTAAGGGTTAAGAGAAGTTTTAGTTTACTTTAGGATCAGAAAGCCACAAGTTTTAAAGACTTTCAGAGCTTTGAAAAGTAGTACAAAGTTACGTCTGCACAAACAAAAAGTACGATTCCCAATTTTTTGTTAGCCTACAAGTAACCATTTTCTTTTTTACAATTACGAAATAACATTTTTTATTTTATTTTATTTATTTATTTCATCAAGCACGTTAACATCCATTTTTTTATTTTAAATAGTACCACTTAAACCTCTTGGGGTTGAGAGCGGTACTTACAATAAAATGTATGCTCATATTAGTACTGAGGTGGTACTTTTATTAACAGCATTATAAATGGATAAAATAACAGGCTGTATTAAAAAAAAAGCTTGCAACAAATAACTCCATATTCACGCCTCATCATTTCTTAAACAAACCGCAGCGTTTCAACCGTCTCGTGTGTCAACGTCTTAAGATTGAAAAATATTAGAGTATGCTATGACACCTACTGTCATATTACTGGCACGTTGGTAAACGTTAACAAATTGCATGTTTAATGTTATTTGTGAGCGACAGAAGCGCAGTGACGCGCATACATTGCTGCTTTTTGTTGATAAATGGTTTTACATTGCGTTATTAATGTTGACATGTAGCTGGAAATTGCGTGTTTGTCGCATGTGTTGGTCTAAATTTTGTGAATATTTCGAATAAAGCCATGTTTAGGATTGTTAGGATATGTGGACTTTAATATTGTCTTGACGTTTACTAGGGAATCAAATTCCCTAACTAATACAAAATGGCGAATTTGTGTTGCCTGTCTTCTAACCAAATGCAGCTGAATAACTCTGCAACCCAGTTACAAGGCAATACCGATGTCTTATCGTTAGACCTGTTGTCAGACTTTGTGTTCCTGACTACGCTTACCGACTGTCATAGGCAATATGCCTTTGACAGTTCCGAAGCACGGACGGATCTCTATGTAAACCATTCACGGATTAACCAAGAGCTCATAAAATTACGAATAGTACATTAATTTCTTGCATTCTACACGATTCCATCCGAATCAGTATTGCTATAATTTCTAGCATGTTTTGAAAACATCACGAGTATTATTTTAATACCTTACTTTAGTAAAGCAGTCTGTAAGAGAAATGTTGATTATAGTAATTGTAGCTATGATCTGGAGGACAATTCTACCTAAAAAAATGTTAAAAATCGCAATAGAATCGCAACTTTTCGTATTAAAAAAAACTGTCAAAAGCCGTGGTTGAACAATTTTGTTATTAGAATTGGCCTTCAGCAGCGGATATTAAAAAGCCGAAATGAAGCTGTATATTATAACGAGCGTACATCACTTTAGTGCAGTAAAGGTTTTATATAAAGCACGTGGTTTCAGCAATCTGAAAACTATAACAAATATAATCTAAATCACGTTTGTACCACTACTAAGTTTTCGACGCGTTGACGAGAAAGTTTCAGAACTTCCTTCAAATAAAATACACAAAATTTTATAAACCCCACAAACTACATTCAACAAAGCTCAAAAGTCAAATAACTACCCCTTTCCCTATAAAATTATTACTCGAAAAATATAATCAAATAACATTTTAAGCATACAGCGATAAATCGTTTCGCAGAAAACTTTGGAGCGGAAAACATTCTAAGTGAACAATTTCAAAGGCATCCCTCGCCGCGGGTCTCAGACTCGGTATAAGGGGAGTCAATTTATTTCTTAAATAAAACTTTCCACATGTGAATATCGGTACACAAGTTTAGTTGCGTACGTTTGTAGGTACGTACTTTGGTTCGGGTTTCGCACTTGGCAGAAAAGTTGCTGCGTTTTGAGGATTATTCTTGGTGTTTTCGGTTAAGGTGCTTTGAAAGCAAACACACAAATAAAGTGTGAAAGTTATAGTATTTAGGTGCCCGTGTATTTCATAAACAAGATGATTTTTTAATCAGCGTCCAAATTTTTTCTAGGCATTAGGTGTCAAGCAAAGATTCCATTTTTGAATAAAAATAGGTAGGTGAAATTTTTATAATAAAATAATTTTCCCGGAAGAATTATCAATTTAGCACGGTTACTAAGTCAAACGTTAATTGTTAATCGTTCATGCACAGAATCAGAGAAAGGGACTCTCTTAGCATTTAAACCGCCTTGGACTGTGGTGGAACAAATTGAGCGCCGCGATTCACTCCTGTTCCCGTATGGTAGGGCCGGACCTGCATCAGATTGAGAGGAAATGCCTTTTTTTTTTTCAAAAAACTTTTCTCTTTTTGAAACTGAGTGCCTAAAAAAATTTGGATGGTGAACAAAAAATCAGCCGGTAGGAATATGGTTTCTTGAAAATGACTACCCGTTTAATTGCTGTCGTTATAACTTGCACTGAATACTGCTTCTGATAAGACTGCCTCAGTGTTGAAGTGGTCGCAAGCGCAACTGCTGAGCGTGAGGTCCTGAGTTTAATCCCCAGGTCAGGCAAAGTGTTATTGAGTCGAATTTCTCAGTGGTAGCCCGGAGTCTGTATTTGTACCCGGTTGGTGACAACAGGCTCGCCCCCTAATGGGGCTTCAAAACAAAATGATGGTGTACTATACACCTCTGCTCTAATTCTTCGGGAAATCTGTATTCCCCAAAAGGAAATGTTATGAAGAATACAGTAATTTAAAAAAAAAATGTGCAGATTAACGTCGAAAGCCTGAAAGTCTGACCACAAGTTTAATCTTAGTATATCGGTAGTACCAAGTAACTGGGTTGCGGGGCGGGGGTCTGTTGGTAGTCGCTCTGTGTAAAATACACTGGACCGCAAAGAAAAAGGGTCGGTTAGAAAATCTTCAATATCTTCAAAAGTACCTGACCTATTTATTTTACATTTATTAAAAATAAAACGCTTGAATTCATTTTTTTTTATTTACATTTTAGCACATTAAAATATTCTTTAATTCAGTCTTTATTTCATTAAGCTAGGTCAGGTACTTTTGAAGATATTGAAGATTTTCTAACCGACCCTTTTTCTTTGCGGTCCAGTGTATATGTAGATATTAAGCATCTGGTTGTACTGGAAGGCGACCCCAACATAGCTGAGAAGAGGCTAGGAGGAATATTATAAACCTTTTCATACTGCTGCTGAATTTTGAAGCGTCTTGTCGATGCTGGGGGCCTACTCCCTAAGTCCGTCAACGAAGTTAGTCGCCCGTCCGAAAGTAGCCCGAAACGTAGAAGTGAACAAAACAAATGTCAAGTTCAACTTTTCGGACGGGCAAAAACACATCGGTAGTAGGGACAACTGTCAAATCGTGTTGTCATTCATTCTTAGTTCGGACCCCGAAATAATCGTATGTCCGTACGTGATAGGGAGTAGGAAACGTTCGTAACTAAGGCCGAAACCACGGACTTCGTGCTTAGGGAGTAGACCCCCTGATATGTTATCATCATCATCTTTCTGCCTATAGCCCACTTACGAGTTATATTTTTTTCTTTCATTCATGTCTACCAGCAGATCTTTTTTAGCCATCTCATCTTTAATACTAGTATGTCTCTTAAGTAGGAGATATTTTTTATCTACAATAGAACCGTATTTATTCATAGCGTTTCATCCTCCAAGTGCGTATACTACTTAAGGCTGGTCTCTTGCGAGTTTAAGCTAAGTGTATGGAGATTGTGTAAACCGTATCGTTCGCGGTCGACGACGTCCAAGCACTATATACAGCTGGAACTACTACAACACTTGTGTTGTTTTGTTGTGTACCAAGAATTAATAATAGGTACTTTGTTAAATTAAAATTTCAATGACTCATACTTTTGGTGCTTAAGATGGATTTAATTTCCGTTATAGTATTCAATTTTGAATGTTGATAAAAATAGTACAATTACCGTAGTCGCTTCATAAGGTTTTCATGAATAAATTAGACGTTGAACGAATGTTGTGCAACAATATCTCTTTATACTACTTAAAAGAAAAACTTTTTTAAAGATACCGTAACATACTCATCAAAATATCTCTTGAGAACAAATCTAAAATCACATATGTAAAGGCTGTCACACACGTTGCAGTAGATACTAGAATATTTAACTGCGCATCAAAACTAGTATCAGAAGATAACACACATGGAAAAGATACGATAATTTATTACGAAAAGTGATACATTCAGTTGTATCTACAAATATTAAGCTTCACGTGTATTTTGTATCCGACAGAATCTGTTCATATTTGTCGGTATCTCGATAAAAGATGTAATATTATCTGTGCCGTATAAGTCAGTCCTTTAATTTCTATTAAGCACAATATCGTAATATATACGATCAGATATAGACATCTTATAGTATCTGCATCGCAGCTTTTAATATTGTATTAACATGGCACATACAAGGTTAGTCGGAAAGGGGGTACTAATCCGAAGCCCACTTATAGTATCGCTGATGACTGTTTGAAAGCAAGTGTTAAAATTTCAAAATTCGATATTTTTTTTTTCCAAATAAAATGATTTTTATTTTAGTTTTTTCAAAAATTCTTCATCCCTGCTTTAGTTACAAATTCAGAAAATGGTGCTTCTAATTCATGACCCCAAATATGACCTAAAATGTAAACACAGCTGATCATAACTAGTGATAGATAGATTTTAGCGATAATTTTTTGAGTTTTTTGAACAACTGTTTCTCTTAAATTATTGACTTTTGGGAAAAGTTGTAGAACAAAAGTTATTCATTATTATGTGTACTTTAACACCCTTTCGGATTAGTACCCCCTTTCTGACTAACCTTGTATACTTATAAAACATCAACTATATGTACTCTTTTTCATGGAATAAAAATATTGTCATCATCAATCATCGTTGAAATAGCTCTTCAAGTATTCACATTAGCTACAGTTACTGTTGACTCAGATTTATATTCCACCATACAAAAAAGCACAAAATTCATTCTGAATTGAGTCGTAAAAAGCAGTACTCAGTCCAACTAATCATTGGGCCGCTGGCTCATTACTCGCGAGTTGACAGACGAATTTATACGAAGCCGCCATCTTGCGCACATCTCATTTGTCAGGGTGTCTCGTAAATCCGTCCAGCGTATTGCTGGTTTGAGCCAAATCTGCTGGGCCGTTGTTTTTGAAGTATGATTGGGTATGGAATTAAGGTTGAATAGTTATAGTTTTATACAAGGCAACATTTTTTTTAGGTGATTTGCTTTTTCACCTTTATCTCTAATAACAATAACAAACTAATTGATCCCAGTTGACAAATTAATTTGAAAAGCTTAGTAAGTATGGTAATATTCTCTAATAAACTATGACCGAATAGGCAGACCACTAATGAGAGGTTGATCAAGGCAATATGCAATTGATGGCCACGAAACAACTAAAGATGGTCAAAGCTCGTCAACAGGCGATTATTTATTGCGGTTATTATTTGTAGACTAGTTGTACCCTGCTTGCGTTGCAATGCACTTTTTCCTACTTACTACCTACCTACTACTTACCTACTAGGTACCTACCTTGAGAAACAAAATCAAAATAGTAACAAAAAGTTAAAACCATTTTCATGCATTTTTTTTTTAAGGATGTGATATCGTCCAATGACTTCTTCCGCTCTGAGCGGAGCGGAAGAGAGTGTCAGACTCTTACTGACTAAAACCCATCCGTGTTCCTCCCTTTGCGTTCTAGGGTCGCGACAATTCTTTCGAACAAATTCCGCAACCCTGGCAGACCATTTTCATGCATGCGGTAAACAAATGAAGAATATGGACATACTGTGAAAATTTAGTTTTTTTATATCAAAATTTTCTTTCATAAAAAATAAACTTTAAAAAAAAGTAAAAACCGACTTCAAAGAAATACTAAAAGGAGTAAAATAATCACCATAATATAAAATTAACAGTTTCAGAAGTCGGTGGCTTCTATTTGCTTCAGTGTAGAGTTGCACCGACTTCTGAAACTGTTAATTTTATATTATGGTGATTATTTTACTCCTTTTAGTATTTCTTTGAAGTCGGTTTTTACTTTTTTTTAAAGTTTATTTTTTATTGAATACGTTTTAGTGTCATAATTTTAACCCCCTCCTTCATAACCCTTCTTTTTGGCTTTGACGTAGTCGGGCATAAAAAGTCCTTTCAAATGATACCTTACACGATATAATGAAAACATTCCAAAGGGGGGGAGGGGGGGGGGGCAAGCACCCCCTCCTCTTTTCAAGTAGTCAGTTCCCAACAACAAATATAAACAAAGCAATATTAGTAATTTGAGAATTTTGCTTTGATCCGATGAGGAGTTCCGTTCCATATCTCTGAAGTTCATCGTCTAATCATAACAAAATTTAAATGGGACCAATCGGGAAGTATACCCTTTCGAACAAAACAAGAATTTTTCAAATCGGTTCATAAATGACGGAGATATGAGGTAACACACATAAAAAATAATAAAAAAAAAAATACAACCGAATTGAGAACCTCCTCCTTTTTGAAGTCGGTTAATAAGAACCTTCTCCTGACAAATATGAAAACAACAAAAAATTTTTTTGCGAAATCGGTCCGGCCGCTCACGCGTGATGCCGTGACCAAGGGAAATAGGGATTCATTTTTATATAATACGATTTTGATATGTACCTATAATAAGATATAGACAACCAAATTATCTGTGTATTAGTTGTTATGAATGAAATTGAAACGATGATTTCAGATTTTATTCTCTATAATCTCTTAAACTTTCCACATAATAACATTGTTAATAGCTTTCTCAAATTAACACTCGAGTTAATTAATAACGATCAAAGGTATACAGGTGATTAATATCATCATTTTATACTGCAATCCACAAGCTATCTGAACTGTGAGGCCGTTACTTCTTAAGCGCAGTTCAGACTATAATATACAGCTTATAGCAAACATTGTATAGAACAACTATATCGCTCAGCATACATTTTATATGGACACGTTCACACAACGCTATGCTATAAAGTATGGGAATGCTCAATAAGCCTACTTCCACTTTTTGGTTTCTGCCAATGTTTTTGTATGTCTGTTTTAATAATACCAGTCAATGTTGAATGTTGCCTTTCTATAACACTTCTCGTGATTAACCCAACACATACTCAGACACAACACAAACACCACACAAACAATACACCTCACTACATACACAACACTCAAACACAATTATTCTACAATTAGTAGAAAGCAACATTAGATTGCACCTCACTGTCCTAAACGTTATCTATTTACTCTAGAGAAATAGTATAGCGTAGTCTGAACTACCCTTGAGGCGCAGTTCAGACTATAATTATGGCATTAGCAAATATTGTGTAGCTCAACGATATCGCTCAGCATACATTTTATATGACGACCATTGCCTGACGGACCGCTGTCAAATAACGGCATACATAGTAGACCGGCTTGCGATATAGCGTATGGTGTGAACGTCATGCTGTATAGTATTATAGCTTATTACGCAATATGGTTTACTATATATCAATATAGTATACCCTAGTCTGAATTGTTCTTGAACCTCACCTAGACTATTCTTCATAGCAATCTAGGACGGTCCATAGTCAGTAACGAACGATTCTGATCTGACAAATGATGGAAGCCGCTTATTGAAGAATTATTTTGTCAATAAATAATTAACAATTTAAAATATTCCATTGAAGCTCTTTTCCGTTACTAACCACGAAGTTGTTATACGAGGTGGATATGATAATACGACAATAAATGATACCACGTGTTCTATGATGTGTTCTAGTACCGTACACAAAAAAATCAGTTACTTCCAAGCACATTTTTGTCGCATGATTTTTCAATTTCACTCATTTATGTAGATGAAGGGACGTTGAAGTGGCAACTTATGTTAACTACTAGCTTTCGCCCGCAGCTTCGCTTGCGTGAAATTTTGAACCCGTTTAGTGACGATTTTCCATACAAACTTTTATCCCCTATTTAACTCCCTTAGGGGTTGAATTTCGAAAAATACCTTCTTAGTGGATGCCTACGTTACAAAAGGAACCTACTGTCAAAATTTCAACTTTCTAACCCCAGCGGTTTAGGCTGTGCGTTGATAGATCAGTCAGTCAGTCAGCTTCTCCTTTTACGAGTATATGTATAGATATCTATCTTATACGTGTAAATAAAGATAATTTTGGTGTAAACGGGTCATAGATTTACATAACTTCGGGTAGAGACCTTGATATTCGTAAAATTATCAAATCGTACGAAAAATTCTGTGACTAAACTATATTTAATGTAGGTACCTACATGATTGATTATTTGTGTCTGGTCTTAAAACCCATCAAAGTACTTGATATCATTTATGGTCGTATTATCATATCCACCCCGTATACTAGCGTATGTATAATATAAAACATACGTATTAAACCTCAAATATCAAACAAACAGCGATTAACATATTTTTACTAAATCAAACGTTGGGTTAAATAAATTATACGCTCGTTTACTTTATAACTCGTCTGTACAAATAGCCCCGGGTATACCCTGGCACACGGGTTGGCACACCCGGGTTGGGTCACACCCGGTTAACCGTAACCGGACCTCACTGGGTTCTTTGTTGCTATAAATTTATTGAGCGCATAATTTTATGCGATCTAGTTGCTTACGGTTAATTGCTCGGTTTTTATACACCGGATATGAAAAAGGTGTTCAAATAAATTATAACATAGGTAGGTATTCCCAATAACAATAAATAAAAGTTTAAGTTAGGACATTTTTTGCTGCTGATGTCCTTTCAATATCAAATTGTGATCACAATGTAAGTTATAAATGCAAAAAACATTGAAAAAGATACATGATAGCAAAACAATGATAAAAGTAAAACATAAGCATAGCATAATCAGCCCATAAGTGTCCCACTGCAGCTGTGCACAGGTCTCTTCTCTGAATGAGAAGAGTTTAGGCCTCAGTACACTACGCTGGCCTGGTGCGAGTTGGCGTTTTGGAGCATTTTCAGGTATACAGGTTTCCTTACGATGTTTTTCTTCGCCATACCTAATGCAAATGATAATTAAATTCTGACCTGTACGTGAATTCGAAACGTCAGAGTTCCAATTTCTGCATGGAAGGCAAACGGTTGAACCGTTAGGCTATCAATAAAACATATAGATTTATATAATTATGCTGTAGAATCGTCCGTGTTTACGATATCCAATGACCGGAAGTAATAAACTAATGTAAATTTAAAACTTGGAACGGTGGCGCTATATTTTACGTTGCTAGCGGTAAATCAAAGAATAAAGGAAAAATATATTTAGATTGAAATAGTTTGCTATCGTCGACGAAACACGATCCTCAGCACTAGGAAAGCGAAGGAAGAAGAAAATAGTCGTAATCTATAAACACAAAAACAGGAACAAAGCTATATAACCAAATCTGTAACATTTCGAAAGGAATAAGAGCAGAAATAACATCCTACATTAATTGATTCAATATTCTGAACATCAAACCTTTCAACAGCAATAAAATCAATACCCCAGAACAAATAGCCCATAAAAACGCAAAAATAGAAATAAAGACAGTTCAGGACGAGATTGTTTCTAAACAAAACACTTAACTAATATTGCAAAAGTAAAGCAATAAAGAGACGCATAACGCCCCATGTAACAATTATGGACGTCTCCCAGTTGCGTTGTGTTAGAAGGAATAACAGTTATGGAGTGGAAGTGGAACTTGCGGCACAAGTACTCCATGGAGTGTGCTTGATAAGGAATGGAATGGGTGACAAGAGGAAGCGGGAAGCGAGAAATAAATTTGTAGAATCCGCCTACCGCAGCCCGCTGTTAAACGAAGCTTCTTATAAAAGAAGAAATTGCCAGAGTTAACGCACGTGATTGAGTGGTTGGAGACGATTTGGAAAACGTTCCACAGATTTGTATTGATATTGATATTTGTTTAAATGATGTTAAACAGATTTTTATTAGTTTAACAGATAATGAAAATAAGATTAATTTACATGTCAAAGGTAAAACCACAGTGTAACTATCTACTTCATACAGTGATTCAACGAGAGTTTGACGCTGATAGTTTTTAGGCAGTTTGTGATAGTTTTAAAGGCAGCTTGGGACACCACGTCTTTGCATTGAACGAATGTATGAAGTGGCTAGACTGTAGTAAATCTATGTATAAGCATAAAACATTATCTATACATATAAATACTATAGTATTAATATTGGCTGTAAAATTCATTTAAATTACGAAATATAGATAATATCTGTTTAACCAGAATCATTTAGCATTCGTTAGCAATTTAATCGGTGTTGAAACAAAATTATCGTAATGTAAATTACTATTGCGCTCCAAAACAGAATTTAATGTTTGCAGTTGACACCTGTTCTGGTAATATAAACTAGCCATATTACATTTTATCTGTTTTAATTTATCAATTAAGTGCTATTAACATTTCATAACTTTCTCAGCAACAACATATCAATTGAATGACTTATTGAAATGTTTTATCAGTTAGAAGACGTTGATGTGTATATTGTATATTCATTATATACCCGAGAATTATTCAATTTATCTTAACGATTTTGAATTCGCTTCACTGCACTTTTTGAAGTCACAGCCCTACTTGGGACTATCGTCGGGAACTCCGCGAAGGCTTCTTTAATTCCAGTCCATGGCGCTTCAGATAAGAAATGGATCGAAGTAACTTTCCGATGCGAGAACTTCAAACAATTAAGCCTTTATTTCGCGCTTCCAACAATGAGAAGTAATTAGCGGAGTGCTTGACGACTCCGGCATTTTTTGCAAATGGAACTTTTCAAAATACCATCCTATTGTTCGTAAATTTCCATCAAACTCGACTACGCGATGACCCCGAGGGAATCTTATTAACGGAGCGACGCTTCAATGTTTTATTGAACCTATTGAATCTATCGTACTGAAGGCTCGACGGAAACAACCAATATGCCGTAAATAACAAATCTTTGGAGCAATTTAAAGGGCCATTTTTAATATCCGCTCGAGGTCAACATCCTTCCCTTCGCACGGCCCTTCCACGCTGCTCTATGTATCATATTAAATTGAATAAAGGTTGATTTGTAGGCCTGAAAGAACGTTTTCAATACTCCTTATTGAACCATTATGTCTAATGGCTGTGACAATAGAGCATTACAAATTTGTCTCGTCGAGCTAAAGTTGGGTGCCGTAGTAGCGCAAGAAGAGGAATGATGTCGGAAGACAATGTAGATCTTATCTTTAGCGTGAGAAGGTTGTTTTTCGGGTGTATGCGGGAGATGTCCCAATTGAGTTTATCACCGGATATTGTAAAATGGTCGTAGTTAGTCGGCACAATGTGTTGGTAGGCATTGACGGGCCTGCGGCACGCTTGCGGCCTCCGATTGTGTTTGGGACTATGCTAAAATTAATTTGATGGGTACACTCCACAGCTTATGGTATTATGTTGAAAGCGATTGAGGCGTAATTAAATTTCCTCAAAATGAAGCAACCAGTATACCCGGAACAGAAAGTAACTAACGAGAGAATTCGTTGAACAAAATTTTGTTTGTCTGGTAATGTTTAATTTGAATGTTGTGTATTAAAATTTCAAACAATTGAGTTTTGATCTGGTTATTTTGCCTTTATATATTTAAAACGTATTGGTACAATTCAGAATTAAAAACATTTTATAAAAACCATCACAAATTTTAAAGAGCCACTAACCTGGTGGACAGATGCAATCTCCTACATCCCGCTCCTTCCGCGACAGCTCCGGTCCTGGACTCAGAACCGGTTCCTCCACCGTCGCTCCTCTCCTGAAATCATTGAACTGCTTCTCCAACACTATCACACGTTGCTCCAAAGTATGTTGACGGTACAACCCGTAACCACAAATTATAAAAAAAAATCCACAACAACACCACAACACTACAGTATTCAGGACATTCTTGTCACCGTCCTGTCTAAAATTTGGATTCGCCATTTTCGAGATCAATGATTAATGATTGAACTGCAAAGGATCATTGTCAAGATCGGTATGGACTATTCGTAAGGTCAGATGTGTATGAATCAATTGGTACGGTGTGGTCTGGTTAGCCGGTGGGTTGGCACTGGGGCCTCTGGTCGGGCTCGGCGCGGCTCCCTCGGGAAAGGAAGCGGCCCGTCCATCGTTAACTGCCCTTCTAGTTGTGTCGATTACCGCTCGAGTACCCTACCAAACTTTGATGGACGTGTTACATTGTATGTGTTCCGGATGCTGAGGTTTGAATTTGATCTTATCTGTTGAATTATTTATGTATTATGTTGGACGGATTAAACGCTACAATATAGATGGCTATAGTATGTATGGTCTAATATCTAAGGTCAATGTTCAACTAGAAAATTTAAAGGTTAAATAATTAGAGATTCATAATTGGACGTCAATCATAATAATGAATGCTTGAAAATTGATTTATCTACGTAATGCTCAAGTTTTTAAAGGACAGTCGACGTCGATCTCAGTACCACTCGATATTAACAAAATCCTATAGCATTTTCCTTCTTTTACTTTTTCGTTTCTTGCACAGACTGCTTGAGCATATACTTTTTGTTTTATGGACGCTGACATTGAAATTAAAGTAATTAAATAAATAAATATATTTTTGAGAAGTATGTGACGTGTAACTTTGAATGATAGATTGAAGAATGATGCGATAAGACAAAGTTGCGGTTTAAAAGATGATGTAGTGACGAAAATTTAAAGAAGTATGCTTCGGTGGTTTGGGCATGTTGAAAGATTGAGTGAACGGCGATTAACAAAAGGAATTTATAAGGCGAATGTCAGTGGAAACGCTAGTAGAGGACGCCCTAGAAGGACGTACATTGATGTTATTTGTGATGTTCTTCAAAAAGGACAGGTGCGTAGTACTTTTAAACGGTGTGCGTGTATGACAAGATGTATGACCGTGGACGAAGCGAAAGGTGTATGTAAGAATCGTAGCATGTGACGTTCTATAGTTTCTGCCTACCCCCCATGGGAAAAAGGCGTGAGTTTATGTATGTATGTAATTTTATTTTAATTAATTGACCACCTTTTTGGTCTAGTGGTCGCAAGCGCGACTGCTGCGCGTGTGGTCCTGGGTTCAATCCCCAGATCGGGCAAAGAGTTATTGGGTTTTTCAGTGTGAAATTTCTCAGTAGCCGCCCGGAGTCTGGATGTGTGCCCGGTCGATGGCAATAGGCTCGCCCCCTATTATATGGGACGTAAAACATAACGGCAAAATGTGGGTGTACTATACACCTCTGCGAACCCTTCGGGGAATACAGGCGTGAGTTTATGTTATGTTAAATAATTAATTTGGCTGTCCCATTTCTTGAGACGGATATTTTTAAGTGAGCAAATATTTATTTGCATAAAACATGAGTAGGTATACACACAAAGGCATGTGAGATATTAATATGAAAAAGGCCATTAGTTAAAGGTAGTATGAAATATTTGGTGTATTGTTTGTTTTATGTATTGTCCAAGGAAAATACTCTAACTGAAAAAACTGTGAGAATACAAGAAATCAGAAGGCAACACTAATAAAACAACGAACAATAACACCCTACCTGTAATGAACAGAACAAACAAATAAATAATAACGACCCCCTTTCATTAGAAAACTCTTCTTGTATTCTTAGCAGTAATTGCGTATCCGAGTTCAAGGTTCGCGGCTGTCGCAATATCTCCTGGGTACTAAACAAACCACACCCAACCACCCCTTTATTATCGCAGTAAACATAAACGTCATATAAAATCAGAAATCTTTGACTCCATTACCATGACAATAAGCAGTAACTAAACGATTTGCATATATATTGCATATAAATTGTTCTCCAATCGCGTCGCCAGCAATTAAGGATATTCTGGGTCCCTCTTGTTTTACATCAAGGCTATAATGTCCCGGGGTGACGCTGATAAAAATGTAAATTCCAAGTTAACCTACGCGAGGTATTAGTCCTGCTTACTGTCAGGGGACAAGGAATTTTTCATCTCCCCTGCTGCGACGAATAAATCTTTCGAATCTAGAAGACGGTCTAAGGATCCCCCTTTCTGTCCTGATAGTGTTTGCGAGTGTTAGGGAAGTGATAAATGGAACGGCGACAGGTGAATCTCTGTGCGTTTAGGTTCGTCCAATCTTGGATTTTGGATTTAGATGTAAAATATTGAAGTGGAGATGATAAAACGATGTTGAGATGGCTCCAATTTTGGGATATCGACTGTTATGGATGGTCTTTTTTATGGTTGACCCTATAAATCAAATTTACGGTAACCATTCCTTTTGGTATTTCTTATAAGGATGTAGGCATTCGCTAATAAAAGGATTTTTGTATTACATCCAAGACACAATGACCTGGCTACATGAGATAATGCTGCATACATCTTTTTTAGATTTACTTTTAAGTAACTAAAACATTTCAACACTGCAATTTCATTAAACAGGTATTTTGGTTTTATTAGCTAGAAAATGGATCCATTCCTCCCATTCCTCTGTCACTCCGCTATCCATTACTTAAAAAACGCATAAAACAACAGTCGGCATTTAAAGCGAAACAAAGTTAAAGAATTCCTTAGATTCAGTAACAACACGATTGTCGCAGCGATCCAGACATTATTGTAGCACATTACACCGGTAGTAATACGACACGCAGTGCAGGGTGTCTCCAAACATGACTCTAACAAGGGTAAATTAAAATTCCTTCCCCGTTTTATACGCAGTGGGGTCACCCTTGTTTCGAAGCAAATATCTCCGCAGAAAACTTTGCTAAAGCAACTATATCACTAATTAACAAAACCATTGCGCGGTTTGTTAATAACATCTATTTCACTATGTATGGTGAAACAGCGATGTATGCTGAACAAGGCGATGCAGTAAATATTAAAAATCATCTGCGTTGACAAAGCGTGAGGTGTAGGTACATGTAATTTATGGGTTACCTGGGACGCGGCAGGGAAACAAGATTTTATTACACACTTGTTTAATTTCCTAAACATCTCGCAAGGTTTATGTTTATAATTAAGTATGGTGTTAATTAAGGTGAAACATCTCGAGGAAACGGTAAGACTGACCACATTCAGAAAATCTTAAGAAGTAATTTTATAACTCAACTCTTGAAAATTATTTTCCTGCAGGTTGTAACTTCATAGACTATAAGCATAACGGGCAACAGCGTAATGGCTTTGAGGGTTTTGTTTATTTTATGTATATTAAGGTTTTATGGATTCGATGATGGCAGTGCAGTATGTATTCATGAACAGCTTACGCTAATTTCTTTTTCAACAAAAAGTTACTGTTCATTCTTTCAACTGTTGTTTTTGCTCAGAAATGTTCACAGTTAATAGTAAATAATTATGATAAAGTAGCAAGGAATAATTGTGTTTGTGTACGGATTGCTGGTGGACTGAAAATTATCTACGAACACGAGTCCTGTAAAGAAATAGATTGTAAAAAGATAAAAGAAATGTTTTTACCTTTTACAACTTTTAATTTAAATCATGAAAAGCGTATCTTCAAATCCTAAATCTCGTCCAAAAACAACACAAATACGGAAAGGCCAAAAAGGTACAGAATCTAACAAGCTTCATTCAAAAATTCAATTAAGCACTTTCGGGGGACGGGTAGGAGACTCGGATAATGAGTTACAAACGCCGAAGAGCACAGCTCAAACCGATCCGATTAAAAAAGAGAAAAAAAGGATCCCAGTTAATCGGCATTAGCCGGTCTGGTGAACACGACAGACACCTGTAGTACTGTACACGTTTGTGATTTACGAGTATGTGTCTGTGCCAAAAATAGGTGCCTAGATTATTAGTTTTTTTTAAATTTGGAGATTGTGATTTGGTAGAATATGTGCTTGGCACTGAACATTTTAGAGAATGTATTTCTGAACACCATTTTTTTTGACTTGATTATTTTTTTGTCCTTTATATGTTTTATTGTTAAACGTACATTGATAGAGATGCTGAATTTGATTCCCAAATTCATCGAAAAAGTGTGATTTGACTTTTTGGTTAGAAATAAATTCACTTCTAGCCTTCTTGCTTTGGAAAATCTTAGTGATACCATCATCAACAAACCACCGTAGCACACAATTCATTTTTGCTTTAGGCATCTTTAAGAAAAATAAGCTTAATATCTTAATAATCTAATCTAAAACATTCAATCGCTCTTACAAACGCATTATTGTAATTGTATTTAACAACTCGCTCATTATTAATATTAATAAACATATCAACAAAACCGACCCCAATATTTACGAGTACTAGTAAACAAGCAATATTTACATCAGGGTCTTATCCAACTACAACCCACACGAATTTCGTTGCAAAACTATATGTAAATCAAAATGCACGTTGTTTTAATATGAATTTATGGCATGTTAATGGCGCTTGTAATTCCTGTAACGACAGTCGGAGTGCTGGCATTAATCTAGTGCAATTGTGAGTTATTGTGGGTATTGGTCTAGTTGCTAATTGACCTACGTAGGTGTAGGTGTTGTATTGTGTTGTGCGAATGGGTTTTTGCTGTAGAAGCTATTATTTTGTTTTCTAATAAAGTGACATTTACGTACTTGTAGCTTTATTTGTTTAAAGGGTTTGTGTTTGTGGGTGTTGTTAAAGAGATCATCTATCAGTAGATGAATATTATGTAATTGAATATTACTTTCTTTCTATTTGTATTCTATAACTAGCTTTCGCCCGCAGCTTCGCTTGCGTGAAATTTTAAACCCGTTAAGTGACGATTTTCCATACAAACTTTCATCCCCTATTTAACTCTCTTAGGGGTTGAATTTCGAAAAATCCCTTCTTAGTGGATGCCTACGTTACAAAAGAAACCTACAGTCAAAATTTCAACTTTCTAACCCCAGCGGTTTAGGCTGTGCGTTGATAGATCAGTGAGTCAGTCAGTCAGCTTCTCCTTTTATATATGTATAGATTGAGGAGTGTCTGATCAAAAGTGGTTATTTACGTTATAACTATTTTTCAGAAATGACCAAAAACTTAAAAGTTGTATTATTTTTTGTAGTAAATAGCTTGTTTTGACCAAATTTAAGAATTTTAGGGATATTTTTCATAGAGCAATAGTCACTTTTGGTGCAGTCTGAGATCGGAAATGGATATGATATAAAAAAAGTTCTACCCTGCTGGAAAAAAGAAAATGTTAATAGCGACTTTTGATCACTACTCAATTATATTATGCTCAAAATAACTTTCCATAAGATGCAATATTAAAACAAGAAACATCGCATCGTAGTTAAATCGCTGGTACACAGTTATGATGATGTCATCAATGTTTCAACATAATGATTTTATATTTGCATTCCCATCTTCACAACACATGTGCTCGTAGTTACCGGATTAAATACAAGATAGTACACACAAAGAAATTGTACAGAGATTTGGGCCACTCAGCTTTGTTTTTCAGACTGCTCTATTTTATTTACAGTTATGTATCGTCGATTTTAATGTAGCAACATCATTTCCGTAATATCATTAAATGCTTGATAAAACTATGTAACTACATACAATAACCAATATAACTACGTAAATAAGTAATAGCCAAGTTGATTGCCTCGTTGGTCTAGCAGTCGCAAGCGCGACTGCTGAGCGTGAGGTCCTGGGTTCGATCCCCAGGTCGGGCAAAGTGATATTGAGTTATTCCGTGAGGAATTTCTCAGTATCAGCCCGGAGTCTGGATTTGTGTCCGGTCGATGGCAATAGGCTCGCCCCCTATTACATGGGACGTAAACATAACGGCGAAATGTGGGTGTACTATACACCTCCTAATCCTTTGGGGAATACAGGCGTCAGTTTATGTAAAAATGTAGGGAACAGCTGATTTTTTTTTCGCGATTTCTCGTTTGTCCCCATGGTAAAAGTTTTGCATAATGATGAGTACAATGACCCCTCAAGAGGTTGTACACTTATTTATGTTACATCTTGTATACGTACTGTCAGAAAATGTTGACTACCCCTGGTCATTGTGTTGATCAAAGGAAATAGTGAGTTGGTTCTATCTTTGTTAACCCTGGTTTCAGTAATAAACGTTTTTTTTTACTTCAGACTGTGGAATTTTATTTTGTGGTTTAATCGTAGTAGGATCGTTTGAAGAAGAAAGCTATCGTCAATTATATTGCAATGCTTTGTAAGTAATAGTTGATGGAGAAATCAGAATCTCCCAATGCTTTAAGTGCTTCCCGAACAATTAAGAGTTATCTGGAGGAAACTGGTTAGTTCAGTGCTTTTAGCCAATACATTGTCAATATAATTGCTTTTCGAAGTAAATGTCTCAATCACTCGACTGATTTACTACAAATAATATCAATCCATTTGTCCTAATGGATTTGTCCATTTGTCCTAAAGCTTATAATTAAATTTAAATTTGATATTTAGTTGTAATTTATCGGTCCTGTTTATTCCAAAATCGCCAATCATCTGGTCTTCGTAGGAGGGGAACTATTAGATAACAGCATTCATCTAAGGTTCGACTATATCGTTATTATAAACCTTATGTATACGCCACTAACGCAAAGGACTCCGCTTTCTCACGACATAGCTTTGCTAAGATTACGGACACCATATTGAAAGAAAGAAAAAAAAAACAATTTATTCAACATGCAAATCGACACACTATAATGCCAAAAGGTGTAAAAGTTCCTTAAATAAAAATACTTAACAAGCACCGTGTGTATTAATTACATCTTAAATTATTAATATACCAAAAATACAGAAATGTATCGTATCATTGATTTTTTTATTAGTCAGCATAATGCTGTGTTGTGGCAGCATTGGGACTAATTTTCCCAATATGCAACACCAACAGCGCTGATTCTGCGCTGACAAAGTGAAGACAAGACGAGAGGAGCGGAGATGTGTTTTAAAAAACCAATAGAATTTCGTTATTCACTCATCTCGTCTCCACTCAGCTTAGGTGGATACCACTGAGCGGAGATGTATCATATTTGTATGGCGCGATGAAAGCGGAGATGTGAGCTAATCCTCGCTGAGATTGAGCTGGCCCACGGTACAAGGCGGACATGTGAGCTTTGCTTCGCAAGCTGAAGACGACGCGCAGCGGTAACGTGATGTGTATATGTAGCCTTTCGTATCAGATCTCACTAAACTGTGCGTTCACATCCAACGCTCGCCGCACGCAGCTCAGTTCCGCTCTAGTCAGCGCACATCTCCACCATAACCAGCACACATATCCACTACAGTCTGGCAGTACGCATCTCCGCACAGTTTCGGTGGATACACCCTAGCTGAAAAACATATCTTCTCGTCTTCGCTTCGGACATCTCCGCACATCTCCGTCGTCCGGGTCTTAGGTAACGCAACGGCGTTCAACGGCGGCTATAAAATCATAACTTTTAAAATTGTTTAATGATTTTGAGAACAACATTCAAAACCAGGTACTACAAACAGTGACACTGATACTAATATGTGTGCGTTGAAATGTAGTCCGTACGTATTAAGTGCGGTAAATAAGAAAAACTGATATTATTGTGAGTATTGTGACCGTGTGAATTTTATTTTGTGTGTGCTACATTAACCCTGGATCCATCCGAACAGTTCTAGAAAATTGATAAATTATTTACAGGAACTAACCCGCGTAGTTTTTCATTTTGATTTCGATTTGGTTTGATTGAGGTTTGGTGATAAGGTGAAGCTAGTGGATTTACCTACACAGGTGTGTCCAGGAGTCCAATTCATCAGTTCGTTGGGAGAGGGACAGACGGAGTCTATTATTTTGTTCGTGAACGTCTTTGTTGTTCTTATGACAAAAAAACTGCATTGTAACGACTGAAATAACGTGAAAGTATGCAAAGTCTAAATAAGCTTCTAATTGGAAGCATTGCTGTAAGACATTATAATTTATCGTTAAGACTCGGATTTTAAAATATGTAGTCTGTATTTTTTACTACTTCACGTTTGTTCTGTTAGAATTATTTGAGTACTACAGCAACATCGTTTAGTACCCTGGATCAAATCTGTCATCGCATTGAAATTATATAACAATGAAATAAATGGTAAATAGTAAAAAAACAATACTTTTTAATACCCTACTTTGTGTTTCACTGCTGCGAAAAGGCTTCTCCCTTATCCATCCAAACATCTCTTACTTGCGATGTTTTGTGACGCAAACATACCCAGATCGTAACCTACCCACCTCGCCGGTGATATTCGCTAAAAAAGTAATTAGGTATTTATCCAAATGAAGAGTCTTGTTCATGAATGAATACATACAATGATTTTATAAGGCAAACTATACTATAACCTCCATTTATGGCATAAATACGACAAATAACTTAAAACCCACCAAAGTAAACAAAACGATAACAGTAATAACAGCACAACCAAATGGCTTTAAACCGTTCGTTTCCTCCCAGACACCTCTCAAAAAGCAGGACAGAGTCACCTCAGAGTAATCCGGAGCACTCTAGCAAATGGATCTCATTTGGGAGCTGCCGTTACCAGCTAATATCTGTCGCCTAAGCAATTAATTTACTAATTAGTCGATTGAGTGCGAACCACCCGGCTTGGTAATGGCATTTCGCTATAAGATGACATTATCTTAACTTACTTAGTCTGTACTTCTCCTTTATTAAGTCAATAAGTATATTAAGTCTGTAGTGAAGGCAAAGTTTCGAAGTAACGAAATTAAAATTAAACTTGTGATAATAGTTTGGTTTTGTTCTGAAGTCTATTCAAATTTTAAATTAATTTATTACCAATAAGATGGTTTTCTTTATCAAACGAATTGTTATTAATTTAATGGAGAATAATTAAGTGTTGTTTAATCTAATAAAATTCAGAAACGTGTTCTTAATTCATTATTTTGATTAAGATTTCGACATCTCTCGCTAAGTTGAAATATGAGTCTGAGAACTCTTAAACATAATAATTTAAAGTACCAAACTAGTTTTCAGTTCATAGTTTCGGGTTAGAAATAGAGAAATCTATATCCTTTCAGTCACTAGAGAAAACCATCTTCGCCCCATGCTTATAATATCTTCAGGAACTCCACAAAAGCTATAAAAACATAAAGAACACACTTATTTAGTGTATAAAATAAATCTGTTTAGAGTTCACGTCGTTAAGAACCGCGGAGGGTACTTGTGCATAATCCGAGGCACTCTAACAAATGGATGTCACTTGAGGGAAAAGAAGTAATAAAGTAACCCGGTGAATAGGCAACGATTATTGTTATAGTGCCTGGAAGAATTTTATTTTGGATTCCTTCGTTGACTTTCTTGCTTGCCGTTTAAATATGCTTAGCTTTGAGTGCACTATGAGTTTTTTCTCTATGGTTGGTATTTTATTATTTTACTTGAATCAATTTAGGTTCCTGCAATCCACTGGTACCACATCACTCGATTCTACACTATCCGCAGTCTAGCTAAGTACATTTTTTAGATGGTCGATCTTAAAAGGTATACCCTTGGTTTAAAATTTCCTTAAAATGATGAAACTGCTGACGTTATTATACGTCATAACAATACCAGGGAAATGAAAACAAATGGGTAAAATAATAAGTACAACAACCATCCAGAACAGTACCTAAATTATGCATTGCCCAATGTTTACGACGAGAAAAAGTCCAAATAAGAAAAGTATTAGCGTTAAATTTGAATTTTATGAGTGAACTTATCCGACCCTCTGCCAGAGGACCGGAGGGCAGCCCTCCTCTCTAAATAATAAACCTGGCTAATGATACAAAAAAAATCTTAATGAAAAATCCCCATTGAATATTTATAGGGGAAATATTAAAGTTGGGTAGATGTAGAACACGAAGGTACAAGAGATTAAGTCTTGTAAGAAATAGAAAATGGAGGCTTTGAATAAAAAAGTAACTAATAACTTATTCTAAATGTTAGCTTTGATGATTTTACAAAAATGGGGTGGAAGCTTAGCTAATTTTAAAACGCCATCAGCTTTGTTGGGGTACTCATTGACTACTATAAAATATTATATGCAAGAAATTATGATTATGTAGTGTTTCAGTAACGTTTTGAATAAGCTTCTTCGTGAGTGAATACGTGGTCGTGTTTTCATTCTGGTAGAATCTACGATAACACGATATATGTATTAAGAGAAATGTATGCCACAGATTGCGATGGTTGTTAATGAGTAAATTACTTACAATAACAATCGTGTGACAATCCCAGCTAAATAACTTTACACTCGGACAGAATGCAGCCATCCATTTAAAACTAAAATGGTGATTTTTATCGTACATGGCATCACTCCAAACCATCGCGAGTTGCGCTAAGCTCGGGAGCGAAAAAAGCGCAAAAAGCGGAGCGCAAACTACATTTTCCGGACCGCCGCGCTTGCGACACGCGGTTTAAGTTGCATTCCGTTACTACATAATGTAGGTATGTAATATGTTATTCTCGTATCTAGTAAGAATATTAAAATTCAAAAACAGTTTTGGATGAAATAGAAATATCGCTTATGAAAAATAGAGAAAATTATTTTAATTTTTTATCACAATCATACACAGGCCCGAATCACCCGGCAATACCTTTCACTGATTTTGAAAAAAATAAATTATAGGATGCATTTATATCTTTATTTTGTATGTGTGCGAGATCAAATTATATAATTTTACAAGTGAAATTCACCATTTTAAATGAAATATTATATTTTAAATTTTAAATGAAGATTTATCCTACAAAATAGGTATTATTTATTCTAGCTAGATGGTTCGATAGCATTTTTTTTTTTTTCTTTTTGACTGCTGTAGGTCGTCCTAGGGGACGATTTCTACGTAACCGGGCAGTTATTGGCGAGACCTGAAGGGTCTCCAGCCAATGGGGGGGAAGTAAAATACTTAACCTAAGCTAACTACTTGTACTACACTAACATCATGACTACCTGCAACAACAGCACTAAGGACGACCCCTAGTGGGACTCGGACCTCGGCTTAGGGCGTTGCTGGCGTGGACATAGGGGGGGGGGGGGAGACAGCTTGATGAGGGCTGAATTATCGGTGTGACTGCGGAGTCTGAAGAGACGACCGGCTCTACGACGGGAGAGCTCGGTGGATCGTACCGGCGGCGGTGGGACGTCGCGACGGGCCTCGTCGGCGAGGACGGTATGCCGGACGGCGGCGAACGTTGTGTATTGTGCTGGTCGATTTACTCGCCTCCTGGAGGAGGGTTATTTCGTCATCGGATTCTAAAAGTGTGTGCCTGGGACAGCGAACTTTACTTATGAGAGAGGGACTGTAGTCGGCCGCTGCGGCGACTAGGGCGTTCGGATGGAGGGGGGCAGTGTTGAAGTAACGCTTGGAGATGCGTTTGAGGTATTGCCTGATGGTTGGCATTTTTAGATCGAGATGGAGTTGGACGTTACGCATGAACCACGGGGCAGCCGCGGCTCTGCGCAACACTCGATTCTGGAGGGTTTGGAAGGATTTGAAACGACAAGGCTTAACGTGTGCGAACACGACGCTAGTTTGATAGCATAGGCAGTAAGTCTCGTTTATTTGAGATTTAAACGTAACCTAATAACAAGCTAATGCCTGTGATACACCTTGAATTGATACACATTATGCATTAAGGATATCGTAACTAGGCTCGCGGTTTCACCCGCGTGCTTTTCTCTACTATATTATGCATGTATTATACATATAAACCTTCCTCTTGAATCACTCTATCTATTAAAAAAAACCGCATCAAAATCCGTTGCGTAGTTTTAAAGATCTAATCATACATAGGGACAGACAGCGGGAAGCGATTTTGTTTTATACTATGTAGTGATGATATTTTGTTTTATACTATGTAGTGATGATATTTATGGTGACGATTTGTCAAACACCAATTATTATTGTGTTTCGGTAATTAATCAGAATCTATGTATATTGATCAAATATGACGTTTCCATTGGTTCTTCATTCGAAGTTGAAGGAAACATTACAAAGGGATATCGCTGAGTGTAAATAATTAGAAGGTGTACATTACAGGGGCTTCAACGTATTCATATATTACAAAATAAGTTTTGTTAAAGAGAATCATACCCATTATTTATGTACTGAGTGCCTCGTTGGTCTAGTAGTTGCAAGCGAGGCTGCTGAGCGTGAGGTCCTGGGTTCAATCCCCAATTCGGGCAAAGTTTTATTGGGTTTTTCTGTGTGGTAATTCTCAGTAGCAGCACGGAGTCTGGATTTGTGCCCGGTTGATGGCAATAGACTCTCCCCCTATTACATGAGACTTAAACGTAACGGCGAAATAAGGGTGTACTTTATACACCTCTGCCAAACCCTTCGCGGAATACAAGTGTAATGTTATGTTATAAAAATGAAATATTTCTTTCTCACAACCATGAATTCTAAATGTAACAAAATATTACAGTCATCTAACATCTGATACGTAGTTAAGTTTAACTTACACATATGATGTGCTCCCTAAATGCTAACATTAGGTTTGACAAATGGTAGGACTTGCTGAATGTAAGCTACGTGGTCTGAATACGGAATCACATCTAACTTTCACGAGATTATGATGTACTGTTACCCGACTTCTTTGTCTTGTCTTTTATTCATCCGTGCATTCACCGTTTAAAACTTGCTGAAGATCACAGAACATATCCTTAGCGTTATACAAGGTTCGTCGGAAAGGGGCTACTAATCCGGAAGGATGTTAAAGTACCCATAATCATAATAATGAATAACTTTTGTTTAACAACTTTCCCCAAAAGTCAATAGTTTAAGAGAAAGATGTTTAAAAAAAATACGCTAAAGTCTATCTATCGTCAGCTACGATCAGCTGTGTTTAATTTTAAGTCATATTTGGGGGTAACGGATTAGAAAAGCTCTATTTTCTGAATTTGCAACTAAAGCAGTGATGAAGAATTTTTGAAAAAACTAAAATAATAATCATTTTGTATGGAAATAAAATTATCGAATTTTGAAATTTTAGCACTTCCTTTAAAACAGTCATCAGTGATACTTTAAGTGGCCCGCGGATTAGTACCCCCTTTCCAACTAACCTTGTATAAAACTATGGCCGTGACTATATTTGGAAGGAGTCAGCGAGATTTCGTAGGACGCCAAGGAAAGTTGGATAAATGTTCGAATTAAGATTACACAAAAGAGAGAGTCTTTTTTCACCTTTTTTAATCAGCTACAAACAATTAAAAAAAGTAGAAAAGAGAAAACAGATCTTGGCATTAAGTCAGGTTATCATCAAATAGAGATTCACGAAAATCTAGATAAAGGTTTCTAAGTTATTGTTATGTTATCTACATAATCCGAGCAGAAATAAGCAGAGCCGTAGAAACTTTCAATATATAACCTTGAAATTACCCAGAAGGCTCCGTGAGATCTTTCCTCTTAATAATCTGAACCTGGCTACGTGTATGATTTGTTTCTTTTGAAATGAAATTATTTTATTCTGACAATTGGATATTTAAAAATCACTTTTATTTGTTAGTTTGCTTCTTTATAGCTAGATGTCGTCGGCGTTTCCTATCTGACTACCTCTGAGAAGAAAGGCCGAAATAAACTCAGCGGTCAAAATCTCCTTTAGAGACCAGACATATTTTCTGTAGCAAATAAATTGTGTGAGGACAATGCAGAGCAACGCCAGGAATGGCCTTTTAAGGAAATTTCTTCGATAATATAAAATCATAAAGTTCAAGAAAACGTGCGTCGTTCAACTGAGTATTGATTTTGTTGAGTAGTTTTACTAAGTAATACTAAGTATAAACGATTCATCAGGCTCATTAAAGTCGGTAAACCAAGTTGGCCGCAAAATAAAAAGAAGTAAATCTGAAGTTTTCACATCGGGAGAAGCAATAAGTTTGTTATAGCTGCGCAAGTTATAGGAGATTAGCGAGTTCAGTGTGACTGGAATATGTAATGAGTAATGAAAATGGGCAGCAGTATCTTAGGGACATAATTATTATATTAATTAATTTTGTCAGGCAGCTTTGGCTAAACGAGAGGTCATTCTTAGTCAGGCATGTTGGTGACTTATCTGATAACCTCTTTACTGTTCAATTCAGAAATTCTCTCACGGAAGGTGAAGTAACACCACTGTAGTGACTGATCTTGCCAGGTTTTATTTACTGTTTAGTACCAGTTCATGACATGTACCACAGTCAGGCACTAGAGAACAAAATGTGGTTTGGTCCAGTTGGAGTTTTATCAGCAGTTTATTGGGCGCGTTTCCAACGAAGGCGCACTAATGAATAAACCACTACGTATTGGAGACAAACATTTCTTACAGGAATAATGCGAGAGCCCCACAATAGAGTTACAAGTTCGATGGAAACCACATCCGAGTAGACCATGGAATTTATGTATATGTATGTGAGTGTGTTTTCGTTGTATCTTGTGTAAGTGTTTTACTAGGGAGACTATTCGATAGTGAGGATTTGAAATTATTTCAATTTATATTGCCGAAGCAACATTATATTGTAATGAATATTGAGTGTAAACATTTAATAGTCGGTTTTTCAATAAATGCGTCAGATTTAACTCTGTTACTATGAACGTAAATGGTTATTAAGGACTTAATTTTCAGATTTAGTGTTAAATTACCCAAGACGGTAAAATTCATTTATTTCTCAAGATAACTTACTATTATTATGAATACAAATAATGCAGCTTATCTTAAACATCTGAACACTAGTTTTCTCCTCGACATTATTGTACGCAACAGTGTCGGCTCGGAAATGAAACACATTTGCAGCATTTGTCCGGAGGCGCGCGGACGGGCGGAAAATCTCCGCCTTTTCCGGTCACTACGCACAATAACTATGTGCTTTCTTTGTTCTGAACAAGTTAAATACAAACTTATCAGTTTGTGGTGTTGCTTTTCCTCGTG
Organism: Amphipyra tragopoginis; assembly: GCA_905220435.1. NCBI lineage: Eukaryota > Metazoa > Arthropoda > Insecta > Lepidoptera > Noctuidae > Amphipyra > Amphipyra tragopoginis. Next base: position 28,147,976 of record HG992001.1, on the reverse strand, counting down.
TAGTTTTAATCAATCCTGTCAGAAATACAAGTTTGAAGTAAGTTTCTGTTGATGCAGACGTGTTTACGGGTTATATCGCGTTTCTTTTGTTCTGCAAATTTCAGAGAATTTCAAGTTTTTGTATTGTATTTTATCGAAAAAACAGTTTTATTTTGCTGCTTCAATAAATAACAGCAAATCGGACATACAGCTTCTTGTAGGAAGTTCTTTCTTCAATTATTAATTTGAACTGGAATAGACTGGAACTAGACAGTCAATATTGCTCTGATACATTGATACACACAATGATATTGCTTTTTAAGTTAATAGAATAGCGATGTATCATGAATAATAGTGATGTATCATCTGCAAACAACACAATCTCTTGATTATCTTTTATGAGATAGTTAAGTCATTAATATAAACGAGAAACAGAAACGGGCCAAGAATTGAGCCCTGCGGAACACCCATTGTCACCACAGATCCCGGAGATCTCTTCCCATTCAAAAATACTTTTTAAAAAAGGACTGCGGGCATAAACATTAATACAAAGAACACTAAACCACGCATAGGAACTATATTAAAACTGTGTAGTCCGCACGCGCATATGAAGTAACAAATCGAGTCCGGACGCCACTTTATTGGCTTGGAGTGATTCCAGCTCGGCAGCGGTGTTCGCGTTGCGTACCAGTGCTAACTCCATACAGACCAATATTCGTAAGTCCTGAGTTATACCAAGGACATGGACGTTGAACGCAACTGTGGCTGTGTATGTAAAGATGCAATTTTGTTTTACAATGGTAGGTTTTAAAGCAACTTATATTCCAGTTTTGCAGATCTCTGCAGACAAAGCTTGCAAGATAAGATCGTACACATCATGTTCGTGGAAACACACAAAAGATGTGTACGAACAATTTTCAAAATACCCATTAGGAGTCATGTAGAATTTTACGAATCGCAGCCACAGTTGTGTTTGATGTGAAAATATGAGCAACACTAGTTACCGACGAAACCCATATTGTAACTCACAAATTCTAAAATTGGTTTGTACACAGTCAATGCCGAGCATCAATACCTAAGTATGTTCTTAAGTATGCGTTGTGCGTCCGCTTGGGCGTAGAAAGAAATACTTTTTCTTTCTTACCTCCTGTAATCCGTCAACTTATCTGTCCATACGAGTCGCAGCATTCGTGTACCCTACCTAAAGTTACTAAGTAGGTATACTAGATATAAGTAAAAGATATCATAATGTTGAAAAGCGTCTAAAACTAAAATATGTTTATTAACCAAAATAAAAGATATAGACTACAAAAATTGAAAAAACATTAGTCCGTAATTGTCCCACTGCAGGGCAAAAAGGTCTTTTAAGGGCTCACACAGAGGAGGAACGATTTATTGATCACCACGCTTGCTCACTGCGGGTTGGCGATTTGAGACGATTAAGTCCAGGTTCGGGATTGCGATGTTTTCCTTCACCGTATGTCGGTGGCGTCTTAGATTAACTAAGAAAGTACATATTATGCCATTGAAAACTCACATTGGTACATGCCTGGGCTTGAACCCGCCACCCGGTGCTTAACAAGCAGGTCTGCAATCTCCGGGTCACACAAAATAAAATGGTTATCTACAATTTTAGCAGAATTTTATTGAACTCCCTTCAATCGAGGTTTTCATGCGGAAAATATGTTTATAAGAATGTATGTATGAGGCCTGATTGCGAAGAACGTTCGGCGTGGGCTGATGAGGTCTTGTTCAGTTTTCCTCGTGAGGAGTTGATTTGGATGTTATAGTTCAGGATAATGTGACTTGATGAGATGTATTTTTATTTATTTGGTGGAGAGATAATATATTAATATTATCGTGTGATATATAAAATAACTTATTTAGTACAATTTCCATATTAAAATGTTTTTAGTCGTAACAAGTTAACCACTAACAAATGAGAGATAAAATTAAAAACAAAATAGCTTACTTTTTTCAGAATTGAATAGCTCTCGTTGTTATTTTACAATTTGTGTAGAATTGTACATTTACATTTCAAAGAAAAAAAACAATTATCCTCATTTAGTGTCTCTACGGTTTAAATAATGTTACACACAATAGCTGTAGCAGCATACGAGAAATGTGCCATATTTTAAGTAAACTTTAATGTGTCCGGTATAAACTTAACAAACAATCCAAAATTAACAAGATTTAAAGTCTCAGAAACAAAATCCGGGACGTTCAACGAGTAAAAAGCATTATAAAAAGTGGTGCAAACTGGCTCCTGTACAAAGGCAACTTTTCACAACGCGCTATGAAACTGTCACGCCTGTGGCCGTTGGAACAACTCCAAGCTCCAAGCCTTTATTTAACCAACCCCCAATCTAATTACAATCTTAAGATTTTGCACATAGCGTCCATTGTTGAGTGGACAGGCTTTATGCAGTTGATGCGGTACTCCGTTTGCTTTTTAAAAATGTCCTTTTGCCAATTTTTTGTTATTCTTAAATGGTGAAGGGTTTTAAAGGCTTAACTGTTAGGTTAGTTATCTTTGATGATTAAAAGTTATAATGCCTTTGAAGCTCTCTTTTTTTATGTTATCAAATTTTGATCTGCTACCTTTAAGGATGCTATGTAAGTTCAAAATCTAAACAAATTATAGTAGTAAAAATATTACCTATGTATTTATCTGTGTGACCGTGATATTATGTAGCAATAACAGAGCTACATAAATATCTTATATAATACTCAATGCAAGTTTTAAAGGATATAAACTATGTGGTTATGCTTACTTCCTATGTGTTGAAATTAGTCCTTACGCTATTCTTACATTAAAATTTGAAATTTGATAATACTTTACTTTGTTGGCAGTAAAGTTGCTAAGTTAAACTTTATAGCTGCAATATAAACAACAAGTTATAGTTTTTGAAATTCAAAGTATGTAGGTATCCTGAAATAAAAATAACTTTACATAAACAAAGAATAATAACTGAAACCAAATCAACATTTAAACTAATTTTAACAATAACAGAACGAATAATTCTAATTTCAAGAACAACACAAACTCCCTAATTCGATGAATCAGTATCAGAGAAAATTTTGTACAAACCAAACGGTTTGTTATTATGAATGTTATTTGAGGCCAGATAACCGTACAAATTATTATAATTAGCCTTGATCCCATACAAACTTGGCAAATAGAACCCATAGTTTGATAGGAAAACAGCGAGCAATGGGTCTACGGGCAAATGATTCAAACTATTATATTTGTACGGTAAAGGAACCTGGTGAACACTTGTTGAGGGATTTTCAACTTTATGTTGTAGAGATAAGTCATAATTTTGTAGTTTATCATCAGTTTTGATGTTATATTTGGAAAGGATTTTATAGAATGTGGAAGTTAGATTTTGGTTTTCGTCAGTAGGCGGGTTATATTGATACCCAACATATTCGTTTACATTATCGTCTTCAGTGGTCATTATTGTATCAATATCTTCAGTCACTTCGTATGTATTGGAGGTTTCTGCAGCTGCAATTACGTCATTGGTTATATTTTCTTCATTTACCTTACTTGTTTTGTTTGAATCTATTTCAGGTCGTGCCAGAATATTATCGACGCTAATATCCAAAGCATGATCCCAAACTCGTTTAGCTTTTCTTGAATTTCCTTGACTGTTCACTGGAAGTTGATCACTTTTATCTGTTCGGTCTAAGAATTTATCAATATTACGAGGCTTTTCATTGAATTGCTCCAAATTTCCTTTGAAGTCCCTAAAATCTTTTTTGTCATTTATTTTTCTTTCCACTAAGTTCATGGTATTTTCATAATCCATGGGAGGCTTCATAGTAAGGTAAACAGGATATTCAGTTGATTCTCTTCTTATTTGATCGTAAATATCATTGTGTGACATTGGTATCCAGCCATCATTGTAAATTATTTGTTCTGGTGATATTTGATTGAAGAAATCGAAGATCTGTAATCAAATTTATAAATTGCTATAACCGTAGTCCTAGTCGTAGTATTTTAGATTAAAATCTTTAATATCATTAAAATAATGTCCGGAATTACTTAAATATAAAAACAAACTTAAGGCTTTTTACCAATCGTCAATCAATCGTTAATTATCCAACATCGTTATCGTAATTCAAGAACTAAAGTCCACGGAATTTTATTGTAAACACGAGTAACCTCGAGACAAAGAAAACTGTTTGAAACTACACTTTTAAGCTTTTCACCAAAGAAAACACTTTCCAAACAATAAAAAAGCGACTCACAGTAAGTAAGACGAGGCCCCAGTTCCTCAGCATGTCACCACTTAGGACGAGTGGTCGCAACCAGCTCTCACGAAGGTATGACATCTTTGTGCAGCATAGTGGATGCACGCACTAACGTAAAGGTGAGTTACATGTGAAAGTCAGGATTTTATGGGCCATTATCGCGGGTTTTGGAATGTAAGGGATTGTTCTTATGATTTGGGATTGAAAGGGGAAAAAAATTAGTAAGAATAATGCGTGCACGATATATTATGTTTTTTGCATTATTAGTGTTATTGTAGAGCGAATGGATACTGTTTCACAAACTCGATAGTCACTTTGAGATTTGATTTGATTATCTTATTTTACTTGGTGATCTTACATCCATCAACCATCATCATCATCCACCTTTACACCATAAGTATGTCTATACTACATCAATAAACTAAAACAAATAGGTACTCTTGCATTTGATCACTATCGAACAATTTGTACAATTGGTTGTCAAAATCGTACAAACATAGATTAAACCTAAATCAATTTTAAACTAGTGGGAATGAGGAAGCGGACCAATTATCGAAATTAGCTGCACAAGAGGGAGTGGAATTTAACTTCTTACCCGATTATGTGGATTATCTTCCTAAATTTAGAAATAAGTGCTTTAATAATTGGCAAGAACATTTTAACATAATCTCCAAAGAAAAAGGACTGTGGTATAAAACCATTCAAGGCCAGCTTCCTCGTTTACCCTGGTTTGACAAGAGTACATTAAGTAGAAACCTTGTTAAACGAAAACTATTGTTAAGATTGCGTTGCGGACACTATCCATCAGCTAAGTTTGCGTTCTTAATGAAGAAAGTGAACTCACCCAATTGTGTTTCTTGTAATGTGATCGAAGATGTACAACACTTGCTGATGGATTGTGTTAGGAATCAAAATCAAAGGGAAATCTTAATCAATGAGTTTAAATTAAATTTATTAGAGGTGGGGTTAGTACAAACTATTTTAGCGCAGCCGAATTCTGACTTAGCGAAAAGGTTGGCTCAGTTGGTTCATTTCGTTGACTAGGATTTTTACAAACTTTTATTTAATTTTAGTTTTATTTAATAAGATACCTGATGTCGGTAGTTAGCATAAGGCATGATGGGGTTGGCGTATCCACATGGATAAATACCCCAATTTAAATAAAAAGATTAAAAAAAAAAAAAAAAAAAAAAACTAGTGGTTGGTGCTATATTGTAAAACACTGCATATTTGTAAAATAAAATAAATCTTGAACACGTATATAGTATCTTTTCCTAGAACCATATCATGGACGCCGCTTAAGCCTGAACACAGCGCAGGGCGTGTACAAGCGTTTTCTCATCTTAATTGCTTCTTTGCGCCACTCAGTGGGACAAGGAATTGCTTTCAAGCGCAAGCCGCAATCGCACCAACGTTTACATTGTCTGTCTGTTTGTTTTACTTTATTAACTCTAAAGGGTTTTTTACTTTCTTAATGATAAAATGGTTAGCGTTATTTTGTTTAAGTTGGTAGAAAATGCGGATTTTATGGTTTGGTAATAGATTGTCTTGGTTGTTTCTTTGTATAAACGGTGCTATACAACCAACCTTATTTTTACTTTATACGAAAACCGAGACACCCCAACAAGATTTTCATCAGAACTGCCTGAATATATGTTTTTTTTTAGTAAATCTCCAAGTTACACCTTAGTCTATGTCGCGTTAAGTTCCCTAAAAAGTGTGAAATGCCTGAGATGTGCTATGCAGGGGTTGTCTAATACACGGAAACTGATCGAGAGGACCGTCTCAAGCCTCAAAGTGTCTATTCCCGTCAACTGTTATGGGGAGAAAACTACTGAAACAAAATTGAAATTTATGAAAAAAAGTGGTGTAAAAAATATGTCAATCGATTCTCCTAGTGATTTTGAACAAACTAATTTCAGGTTTAGTAAGTTTATACTAAAACTAAGCTTGTACATATCCAAAACATATTTTGAGATAACTATTGTTTTCGAATACTAACCCAAAGGGATTATTTACAGATTAGTATTTAGCTACACAGATGCAAAACACCCAACTGATATTTAAAAATCATTTTAGCCATTGTTAAGGACCCACGCGGTAACAGATGTGGTTGGCTTTACCTAAAGGTCTGCTTCCTTTCATAACGCTTCATAAACCACCGAAATACCCAAAAGTTCCTTACCAATTAACATGCAGATAAAATTCGGAACGCTCAGTAAATTTTTGTTAGCTGCGGTCGACGACAGAGGGCGTGCGGATACACAAATTTATCTAATTACCGACCGTTAAAACTCTCTTGCAGACTTCAATTATGCGTTCAACAGATCTAAGTGAAATCTCTTAATTTGAACAAGTTATTAGTACCTGCTTTAAGTGAGAAACTTGGAGAATTGGGCTTTTGAAGTTTCTCGTCTTTTATGTGTATTGTTGGAATTGTAATAAGTAATGATTGTGTTGCGTTTTTTAAAGACAGCATACGTCCCTTTTGTCAGACGAGTATTTCTTATTACTTCAGTAGCTACTCTTCTTACACTATAAGCAAATCCACTGAAAACCTCTAGCCTTGAAACCAATAAACTTTTTATTTATTATTTATATTTGCTTATTCAAATGGTTTGGTGTCTCTTTCACGAAATTCAACACCCCTTGACAATATTTATGCAGTTTTGAAGAAGGAAACTTAATAATTACCACTTTAAACGGTTTAAACGGTGGTTAAACAACCAACTTATTAGCAGGCTAAATAGCATAAGAGATTTAGGAGTAATCATAGACAGCAAGCTTCTGTTTTATCAACATGTAAATAGCATAGTTAAAAAGGCATCCAAAGCTCTGGATTTATATTACGCACCACGGCCTGTTTCCGGTATCTTAAACCGGTAAAAAAAATATATTGTTCCTTCGTACGTAGCCATTTAGAACACGCTTCTCAGGTTTGGAACCCGCACTATGAGACTTATAAGTCCCATATTGAAGGCGTCCAGAGAAAATGTCTACGGTATCTAGATTTTAGTGCACATCAATACTCAGTTGACTACGAGCACCGCTGCAAACGGTACCACTTCCTTCCTCTGGAGGTGAGACGTCATATTGGAGACATGAGTCTACTACTTGGTATCGCAAATGGCCACATTGTCCTGAACTCGTTGCTAATTTGTCATTACGCACGAATCTGAGAGGATTACGTCAACGACCAATATTAAATGTACCTTACGCATTGACTAATTATACGCGGAATGTTTTTTCAATAAGAAGTGCAGTTAGTTTTAACGGACTTCCCAGGGACCTTAATGTCGACTTGTTCTGCATCAGTTCGGCGACCTTAAGACGGCTTTTAGCACAATTATTTTTCAATGATAATTAACTATCTACATAACTAATTATATTAACTTGTATGTGGGTACTTTCTTTTTATCGCCTATTTTATCTATGTGTGGAGGCTTTTAATTAGCTATTTGTTAATATTACATTCTTTATCTCATTTGTTTGTTAGTCTGTAAGCCTTCTGTAAAATAAAATAATTAAATAAATTACAAATGTTACGTGACAGACGATTGGATGGGTCCACCTGCTGATTGTAACAGTTTTATGAGGTTCACCACTCCGTCTACTACTACTAAGTATCACAAGTGGTGAATATAGCAATATCTTCTAGATCTAGAACGTTCGTTGTAGCATCATGGTGGCCCATGTTCCTTGTAAGCGGGACTCATAATAATAATATCTTTTCCGACATGACACCTGGCAACCCGCACGTCTCATAAGCACTTGTCATTCAGACCACCTCAGTGCCATGCCGCGTCATTATCATTAATCTTACACGACTGAGATTGATGGCTCAAATATTCACTTTTCATATTTTTCTCGTTAACTCAGGATCAGATTTTGACTGTGTGCAGTATAAGAGTGAAATGTTTTAATATATTTTCCCCGTGGCTTCATCACTATCTTGCTGACTAGCTAATATTTTTTACCAACTCAAGAGCTATTGTCGTACGTAAAGCTAGACGAGGGAAGAAGAACCATTACCTGATTTCTGAATTCACTGTGTTGTACGTAATCTTGGTGTCAAGATTTTATTAATTATCCATTTGTCTGATTCTGTTTAAGTAGTAATCAAACTTACAGGAAAAACAAGATCCTAAAACGGAATCGAGTATTTGTAGCCACACCGGGAACTAAGTTTAAATAATAGGGCTTTAATACATAGGTAGGTACACTTGTAGACTTCATATTATGCAAACACAATATATTTCAAATATAGGTCTGTTATTTTGTCATTTTTATTACTTATTACTTCTATGTTTTTATTATATTTTACCATAGACTTTACAACAAGACTTAATCTGTGGTTAAATCGATAACAGCGTCCTTATTTTTGGCGTCCAATAATTCCAAGCATTTAAACTTTCTTCTATAATTCGGATATCTCTCTGAAGATACATCATCAGTAGGCAACACATTATTCGCTGCTTGACCTGAAGTATTACTGACTGCATTGAAGGTTTTAACTCTGCAACCATAATAAAGTTCATGTCAATTTATATTAACAAAGCCAGTAGAGCTCTCTGCGCATGAATCAGTATTGCAGTAATAGAATGAAATCGTTCTATTGCTGCGGTTCAAGTGCTACTGCACTTGAGGTATGAATACACTCATTATTCCCTTCAACGATTCCTACGAGAATGTTATGCAATCGTGGAAATATGGGCCAGTATCGTTTCAATTGACGACTCTTTACATAATTTAAGTACTAGTGGGCTAAATTAGAGTACAACCTAAAGGGATGAGCCTTTTTGTGATAACTTAGAAATAATCTCCATCATTTTGTAGTCTCACCTTCTGGAACTTTCATCTATTAATTTACCGAGTTCTTTCATATTGAATCTCTTATTAGACATAATGTTATAGTAAGACTTACGTACGTCTTATTTATTCAACGATTCATACAACAATATCTAGGTACTGGATTGCATGATATCTATGATATTGCCGTGACGACAATGATATCGCGATTTAAAATAATGGAGTTTCGGCACAGTGACATCTAGATATAACATAGAGAACTACTGCGTTTATTTGAAGTTAATGCCATCTAGCGGCTAACAGACAGACCAATGTAACAGCAAGCTCTCTCACTTTACGTTCTGTAAATAGTTCTCAGAAGTTAATACAGACAGCGCTATGTTCACCGTGAAAATAAAATGCTGTTTCGAATTGAACGTTGAGAGTTACTTACACTATGACTTTTATGACCCTGAGATTAATATCCAGGTCAAAAACATGTTTAAAATAAAATAAAAACTCAGGAAAGGGCTGAGAGTGATCAGCAAAAACCCGGTACGACAATTACTCAAGCTGTAAACTGAAGCTAAACGAGATGTACAAAGGATTTAATTTATGGTATCAGTTGGCAGATAAGCCGACGGCCCACCTGACGGTAAATGATTACCACTGCCGATATAGAATCTCAAAAGGATTGCTACGCGTCGCCAACTCTAGAGACAAAGTTGAAATGTCTTATATAAGTACCTGTAATTTCAACGGGACATATACCCTTCAAACCGGACACACAATGCTGTTTTTCGGTAGAAATAGATATAGTAGTAGCACTTCACGTAGGTAACGAACTCATTCTCAAGGAGCTCTACATATACTATTTACAAACCTGCTACTTCTAAAAGTATAGCTGTGTATTAACTAGTCTTGATTGACATACTTATTTTAAGTAATTCTATGAAAGAAAATGTTTCCTTTATAATATGCAAATCTCGTGACAAGCTTTTATATCAATTAATAAATTGTGTAATGCATGCACTAAATTGATTGGTTTGATTTAATTTAACGTTTATTTTCTTCTTTTTAGGGCAATTAAATAAAAGCTTGTTTTATTAAAGCCCTTTCATTTGATACCCATACTGTGGTAGTAGGTACAGAAAAAATAACTAGTCCGAAATTTTGGAAGATCCGCCATATTGGAATTAGAATGACGTCACATGGCTAAGCATGCATTGTTATCCAAAATAATACCAAATTTTAGCTCAATCGATTAAAGATAACTGATTTAAAATTCAGTTGCAAGATTCGACCCGTACAAACATACAACATTGCAAGTTAAATAAAAACTTGTAAAAAGAGATTCCTTAAAGTGAACAGACACCAATCACTTGTTTCACCTTACTCAACATCATCAATGATTACTAAGCATACGGTAGGTGATTATACCTATTAATGGTACAGCTTGCAGGTATTTCCCTGTTAGGTTTCACTGTTGGCAGCGGCTTATGACTTCCTCAATTGATGACCGGTCAGGTATTTAGTGAAAACGATGAATAACAATTTAATTATTGCTTTTAAATAATCTCTATCGTTTAACATTAATTTTGATTTGTCTAATATAATAACCGATTCCTATGATTTATTGAGCGATATTGATTAAAATTATGACTTGTATCTTTATATCATACGTTGGTAGGTATCATAGGTAAAATTTGCTTAGGTACGTGTCGATTTATAGTCCCACTTTAGCAAAAAAAATCTACCGCTTGTAAGCAAAACGATTCTTTTTTGACCATATGAACCGGACAGTCTACAAATAGAATCATAATAGTTTTCTTATTCATTAAGATCTTAAGCAATAAGTAGAATTAGCTGGAATGCACATCTTGCTGTTAAATCATAAACATCGACTCATAAGGAACCAAAACGGAAGGCCAAAGAACTGAACATTTTAGAAATTCACATTACCATATTAGAAAAGCCTGGTATAAGTTATAACGATTCAGTAACAATGTGGGAAAGTGATTTTATATGAATTGTTAATGCCGGAATTATAATAAATGGCGAGTTTGAATATCTGTCGGACGCAACGGCTGTGGACGAATATATTTGGATGCGGTATTTTAATGTTTTGGTGTTTACAGATTATGGCAAATTGTTAGATTCTGTGGCAAGATTTTGTTAGATTAGAATATTAAATTGACATAAACAGAAATAAAATTGATCAACCGGTCCCATTTTCTTTTGCTGTTTTCTACATTTTTATTATTTAAAACAATGATAGCGTCAAACCGCTTGTTAACTATTGCCAATAGGTTGAGGCTCGTTGAGAAGTGCAACAGCGGATTTAAAAAGTGCTGTGGATTAGTGCAATCAATCAATCAACTCAGGCTATTACAGTCCACTACTGGACATAAGCTTCTCCTAGATTGTGCCACAAGATTCCATAGTGGAAGTCTCACGTTTATAGTGTTAATATGAAGATCATTTGCCGCATCCATATTCAGAGTAGCTCTAATCTCGTCACCAGTGAAAGTAAAAAGGCTGAGAGAGTATTACAAGTGCAAATGAACTCAGAACCGGTCGCGGTCACTGTTATCTGACCACTCAGTGACGTTACTTTTGACCATTTATGTGCTTTGTAACGTTACGATGATTAATGATTATTCATACGTCTTAATAACATTGTCTCATTCATGATTTTGTTTACGGTCAGTTAATCTTTTCTATGGATCATTTTCGATAACATTGTAAGTGCAATATCCTGGTTTACATTAGAAACGTGTCACTCCACGTATATCCAAATAGGTTTTGCTTACAACACGATGATTTTGCGCTGTAATTCCAATAAGTAAGGTGGATCTTTACAATAGATCATGCAAACTTTAAAATACAGGGTGTACACGAATTCATGTAATGCCTTCAAATCGCGTAATCTACTGGTGACATAGAATGACCTAGAACTGATGATATTCAGATTCAGAAAAACAAATTAAAAACCTAGTTTTCTGTTTCCGAGTCATTTTAGCGCCCCGAGTTAACTGGACTACACGGAGCAATATCGCGCTTGTCGTGCAGTCAGTTAACTCTAAAATGCGTGACATCGAAATGTTATAATTATCTCAAAAAAACATGTTTTGGCAAACATTTTACTAGCTCTTTTTTTATTGAACCCTTATTAGGTGGTTTAGAGATGATTAGTTAAAAGATTAAAAAGAATAAAAAAAAAATCGATCTTTCTTATTCCCTTTCCTATTTAACCTATACCAATAATAATAGATCATGTTGTTTTAAGGAATTACACGAATTCGTATACTAATTAATGCTAATTTTAGCATTTTTTTTCTATTACATCAACCAAGTCTTAACTTCCACGTAATTCAAACGACTACCGTCATAATGTCCGTCGTCTATGTACTGATTATGTTATTAAAGTGCATTATAAATTATGTGTACAATCCGTACAATTTCTATTACAAATTACTATTTACAGGTCGGTAGTCTGATACGCTTCCTGACCTTCAACCGGTTTGGGGTTCTGTAGGTGGAATGGTACTGCGGAGACACTGATGTACCTATACTTTGATGAGAAACAATTTCGATGGTAATGGAATTGTTATCTAGATTGTGATCCGAACCGGACCCTACCCATATTGACTGCAACATTTGTTATATATTAAATTCTTTAAAAGGAATTCAGTAAGTCATTTATTTTGTTCTATTTTATGGGTTCATCGCAAATCTAGAAATGTGCGAGGACAATTTTTGTATCTCTCTTTAGTCACGGCTCATCTTCCGTGCGTGCGGAAGATGTCCGGTCCTTTGGAAGGCATACGGGGGACACAGATCCAACGCGCAGAGGCCCCTTTGAGAACTTTAATCTAAAATGGGATGGGGCCCCAACCGGGGACTATCCACGGCTGCACTATTGGAGTACAGTCATGGACCGTCCCAGGTGGGTGCAAAGCAAAACTATTGTGAAATATGGTAAAAATAAACCTGGTCTATGGGAGGGGGTATTAAATGGACTGTTTAACTTCTATTGCCGGAAGAAAACGGCGCGGCGTATGCCTTTCAACTTTGAAATTGAATTGTGTTGGCAGACGAGGACAATTTTATTATTACCAAATATATTTAATATGTATACAGTTTGTAGCGCTATTTTAATCTTGTAGAAGGTGGTTGGGGTTATAGTTATACGTAATCTCTTACGTACGAAATATCTTAAAGCCAGCGTATTGCGTCGATGACGAAATAATCTATATCATACATAAATTTCTTACGGATTACGACTTGTTTTACTATTATTAATTTCAAAATAAATATCTTATTGAACTACGGAACCTTAGTGGTCAACATCTACGTTGTCCAGCGTAACTTGTATCTCGGGAAGTGAACGTCGGTTTGCAAACGGTGGAAATGGATATGTCGGTATATCCGGGAAAACGTGCTGATAACGCTCGGTTTGACAACCTGCCTCCCTTTTATAAAGAAATAGTTGTTTGAGGCTAAATAATTTTGCAACGAATCTTTTTAAGAAATAAAGCGGCGATATACAATTTTGAAAATGTTCTACCAGAGAATATTTTTTGTTTTCATTATTAATAATTCTAAGTTGAAAGTTATTCTAAAAGAATGATGGATTCAATCTATGTGCAATCATCTATAGTTAATAATTTAGCTTTAATTTTTCATTTAAGTCCAGAATTGGAAATGTCTTCGGTCAATGGCGATAAACTTGCCACTTTTGACTTGAATATCTTTGGCCAACGGTTTCAACACTTTCAGTACACAGTAGGCATTACTGTTATTAAATCAGTATTTATGTTGTGTTTAAACTCGAAACATGAACGGCATGGACCTGAAATATAGACGAAGTGTCGCTGCAAGATTGTTTTTCATCATTTTAATCGTCAAAGCGTCAACTGCTGCTACAACTGGTAGTCATCATAAAATATTATCATAATCACCAGGCTTGAGAAATGGATTGGTGATAGCTGTTGTGACGGTGCAGCGGTGGCGACTAGCGGGGTGCGCCTATAAAAGGGCCGGCACGCTGCACTTCGTCCTCTCTCGCGCCTCAGCAGCCGCCCAGTTAAGTGACTGTCTACCTACACCTGAAGACCCTGGACTCCTCGTATCGTATTCTAAGAACCACGCCCTGTAAACTAGTCTTTTTGTAACTATTATTAAAATATATTATTGTATGGTTAAAAGTGTTTTCCTTAATATTCTTATATTCTGATTTTATGTGCACCAGCTCGTTAAGGGTTGACTCCTCAAGCCACCCTTAACCCGCAAGCGTGACACTGTATTATTATATTGGTCATTATCAGGAGGATGCTTCTACCCATCCCATTTATCAACTCCCAGAAACAGAGAGAAGATAGCCTTTTCTAGGATCATTCCTTAAATTGAAATTTTGCTTAAACCATAAAGACATGATCTGTGGGGTACTGATGATGATACCATCAAATACAAACCAGATTGGACAACAGTAGTAACAAATCACCATTACTCTTGCATAATTTGTAATATTCACGGCTGTAACGCGATAATAGACGATACGGTATATAATTATAATATTGCACCATGAAGCTACTGTTCAATGGGTGGTAGTCTTGGGCGTGGAAATTGTATCATTTATCGAACCACAAGGTGTTATTAGGAGGCCTATACATCTACAGCCGAATGATTACCGGAATTCAAGTGAAGATACCTTAGTATAATGAAGCAGATCTTTAAAAACACACAGCAACTGCGCACACATGGATCTGGTACATTTGCGCGAAAGACATTACCGCGAAAGACACTTGCGCGACTCCCTTTGCGCGACTAGACAAATGCGCGAATGGACTTTTGCGCGATTGGACATTTGCGCGACTAGACACTTGCGCGACTGGACGTTTCCGCGACTAGACTGTTGCGCGAACCCACTTGCGCGACCGACACTTGCGCGACTGACTTTTCCGCGAAAGACATTTGCGCGTATATACTTCCGCGATAGGACACTTGCGCGACATTTATTACGCAAAGGATTTAGGGCAAAATCCGAGAAATGAGATTCCATACCATCACGCCTGTATTCTCCGAGGGGTAGGACAGAGGTGTATACTAAGTATGTGACTTTATGAACCCATTTATTACTTTATCTAGATAAAATTCATAAAGGCTAGTTTAAGTTGTTTAAAGTTTTAATATCTCACAAGTTTTCCCTCCAGAGGGAGGGGTTGGTCAAAATAAAAATCAAGATGGCGGCTGTGAAATTTTACAAGATATGCGTCATGGGTGTCGTGTCCTTGTTTTCGGGGGCGCTGATGACGAAAATGAGGTCGAAGTCAAAATCCAAGATGGCGGCTGTGAAATTTTACAAAATATGCGTCTTGGGTGTCGCGTCCATAGTTTTCGGGGGTGCTGATGACGAAAATGAGGTCGAAGTCAAAATCCAAGATAGCGGCTGCGAAATTTTACAAGATATGCGCCACGGATGTCGAGTCCATGGTTTTCGGGGGTGCTGATGACGAAAATGAGATCAACGTCGAAAGTGGATTTTGACATCGACCTCATTTTCGTCATCAGCACCCCCGAAAACCATGGACACGACACCCATGACGCATATCTTGTAAAATTTCACAGCCGCCATATTGAATTTTGACGTTGATCTCATTTTCGTCATCAGCACCCCCGAAAACCATGGACTCGACATCCGTGGCGCATATCTTGTAAAATTTCGCAGCCGCCATCTTGGATTTTGACTTCGACCTCATTTTCGTCATCAGCACCCCCGAAACCATGGACGCGACAACCATGACACATATTTTGTAAAATTTCACAGCCGCTATCTTGGATTTTGACTTCGACCTCATTTTCGTCATCAGCACCCCCGAAAACCATGGACTCGACATCCGTGACGCATATCTTGTAAAATTTCACAGCCGCCATCTTGGATTTTGACGTTGATCTCATTTTCCTCATCAGCACTCCCGAAAACCATGGACTCGACATCCGTGACGCATATCTTGTAAAATTTCACAGCCGCCATCTTGGATTTTGACTTCGACCTCATTTTCGTCATCAGCACCCCCGAAAACCATGGACGCGACACCCATGACGCATATTTTGTAAAATTTCAAAGCCGCCATCTTGGATTTTGACTTTGACCTCATTTTCGTCATCAGCACCCCCGAAAACTATGGACGCGACACCCATGACGCATATTTTGTAAAATTTCAAAGCCGCCATCTTGGATTTTGACTTTGACCTCATTTTCGTCATCAGCACCCCCGAAAACTATGGACGCGACACCCAAGACGCATATTTTGTAAAATTTCACAGCCGCCATCTTGGATTTTGACTTCGACCTCATTTTCGTCATCAGCGCCCCCGAAAACAAGGACACGACACCCATGACGCATATCTTGTAAAATTTCACAGCCGCCATCTTGATTTTTATTTTGACCAACCCCTCCCTCTGGAGGGAAAACTTGTGAGATATTAAAACTTTAAACAACTTAAACTAGCCTTTATGAATTTTATCTAGATAAAGTAATAAATGGGTTCATAAAGTCACATACTTAGTATACACCTCTGTCCTACCCCTCGGAGAATACAGGCGTGATGGTATGGAATCTCATTTCTCGGATTTTGCCCTAAATCCTTTGCGTAATAAATGTCGCGCAAGTGTCCTATCGCGGAAGTATATACGCGCAAATGTCTTTCGCGGAAAAGTCAGTCGCGCAAGTGTCGGTCGCGCAAGTGGGTTCGCGCAACAGTCTAGTCGCGGAAACGTCCAGTCGCGCAAGTGTCTAGTCGCGCAAATGTCCAATCGCGCAAAAGTCCATTCGCGCATTTGTCTAGTCGCGCAAAGGGAGTCGCGCAAGTGTCTTTCGCGGAAATGTCTTTCGCGCAAGTGTCCTGATACCCGCACACATTATAAGAAGCATTGAGGTGATGGAGGCAAACAAAACAATAGATCAAACTGGAGAAATTAAACCAACCAGTCCCCAGGTGCAGAACCTTTTCCATACGCAATTGTCATACGATTCGATTTATCTCGTCCCGTGTACGATTCTCGTAACGTGAGAAAAAAGATTGTTTACCGACTCGTTCGACAACTGACTAATCGAATCTTTCTGAACTTTTGCCCGCGGCTTAATTTAGAATTAATTTATAATTTGTCAATCAACTCATAACACACTACTAAAGTTTCCATAATATTATAATCGAATCATGATTTGAAAGACACGTGGCGCCATTTATTATCATTGTTGTTGTTTTCCTCGGAAACAGTACTTTTTTTCGGGATGAAAGGTGTAGCATTATGGAACGCAACTTAAAATAATAATGTTGGCAACACTGCATCGAGCCCGCGCTCGCCCTCTTGGGTTGGCGCCACTCGACCAGTGACTACTTGTAATAATTCTAATACATTTAATATTTATAAAACTTAAGCTAAATTAATTCTAATCATTAATAGTTATAATACACCATAACAGAAAACCTCCTTGTGTTTTATTACAATAATACATGGCGCAGTCGTAAATTTGGAACTACGTAATCCTTTGTTTGTAAGAAGCCGGCGAAGTGACTTAAAAGTACTACTTAATAAAAATATAAAAGTTAAAAACACCACCAGAAGTATGGAAGAAACTTCGAATGATGTGGGGACGGTGGAATATAAAATGCCCGCTGCCTTAAACCTTGAAGACATCGACAGACTCTGGCCGCAATGGCAGAAATTCAAATTATCTTTTAAAATTTTCTTAATGGCGGCCGGTTTTGAAAAAGTTACTGAAACAAGGAAAGCGGCAATTTTACTAAATTGCATTGGCCAACAGGCACAAGAATTATATTTTAATGTTTTAAAAGTTGAGGAAAAGCCGAAGTTGGAAGAAGTTTTAACATTATTCGATAATTATTTCAAACCACAACAAAATGAGGTAATTAACTCGTATCATTTTAACAAGCGAACTCAAGAAGAAGAAGAATCGTTCGACTCTTTCTACATTGCACTAAGAAAATTAGCAGAAAATTGCAACTTCAAAGAAAGTGACAGAATGTTAAGAGACCGAATTATAATTGGAGTACGTGATCAGCGAACACAACAGAAACTTCTTGAAATTAAAGATTTGACTCTTGAGAGAGTGCTGGAAATCTGCAGATCATCTGAACTCTCAAGGGAGCATGTGAAAATGCTTAATCCAAGCCCAATTGCAGTCCAGCAGTCCTGTGATACAGTGCAGCACACTCATCAAAACACTAAAGTTAAGTATTATAATAATAACAACAAAAATAATGTCTTCAACAATACTAATAATTTCAGTAAAAAATTTTACATATGTAAAAAATGTAATACTAAACATGGTCCGAGGAATTGTCCAGCATTTGGAAAAATTTGTTCTAATTGCAACAAATATAATCATTTTAGTGTAGGGTGTCAGAACACCAAAAAAGTTAGTAACATTGAAGATATCAACAGTAGTGATAATGATGTACATAATTTGTGACTAGTCTGTCATTCAATTGATTTAAATAAAAATGAATGGACAGAAGAATTAATATTAAATAATAAAAGAGTTTGTTTTAAATGTGACACTGGGGCACAAATTAATGTGCTTTCATTGAAAGATCTCAAGGAAATTGTCAATGATGATAACAATTTAAGATTGTCTGAGACAAAAATTATATTAGAGGTTTTCGGGGGTGGTAAAATTTTACCAATAGGTAAAACTAATTTAAAAATAATTTTTAATGATGTCACATTGATCACTGAATTTATTGTAATAAAAGAAAAGGTTCGACCAATCTTGGGTTTAAATACTTTAATTGGATTAAAGCTGTTAATAAATAATAATATAAATATAGTTAAAAAAATTAATAACAGTAAAGATAAAATTGTTAATGCTTATGCCAAACTGTTTCAGGGTGTTGGTGAGTTTAAAAAGCAGTTGAAGCTGCGCATTCAACCAGGAGTGGAGCCAGTGGTCCGACCCCCGCGGCGAGTGCCTAATGCACTGAAGTCACGTCTTGCAGATAAACTGAAGTCTCTGGAGGATTGCCGGATCATTGCTAAGGTCGAACATCCTAAGAATTTTGTTAGTAATTTGGTTATCATAGAAAAGAAAGATGGTTCATTACGAATATGTTTGGATCCTAAGGATCTTAACAAAGTTTTAATACGAGAACATCACTTAATACCTACATTAGACGAAATTATACCTAAACTTTGTAATAAAAAGGTTTTCTCAGTTTTGGATTTGTCAGATGGATTCTATAATATCAGTTTGTCAGAGCAATCAAGTGATTTATGTACTTTCAACAGTCCATTTGGATGTTATAAATTTTTAAGATTGCCATTTGGGCTATCAATAGCTCCAGAAATATTTCAAGCTTATAGTGAGGCTGCCTTTGGTGACATACCAGGAGTAATTGTGTATTGCGATGATTTATTAATATGTGGGTATACTGAAGCAGAGCATGATGCAATATTAACTAAGGTTTTTGAACGTGCTCAAAAGCACAATGTTCGATTTAATAAAAACAAATTTCAATACAAGTTAAAGGAAGTAAAATATTTTGGTCACATCTTTTCTGAACAGGGAATGAAAATAGATCCAGATAGGATTATTGCCATTGTTAATATAAAAAGCCCTGTCAATAAAAAAGAGCTTCAAATTTTCCTTGGCATGGTGAATTATTTAAGAAAGTTCATTCCCAACATGGCTGATCTTGCATCATCTCTGCAGTTACTCTTAAAGAAGGATGTTGAATGGTTATGGACTGAAGTTCATGAAAAAGCATTTAATAATATTAAAAAAGTTATTAGTGGGGCACCAGTATTGCAAAACTTTGATTCTAAATTACCCATAGTCATTCAATGTGATGCTTCTCAAAATGGACTTGGCTGTTGCTTAATGCAAGAAGGCAAGCCTGTAAGTTTTGCTTCTAGAAGTTTAACATCTGCGGAAAGAAATTTCTCACAAATAGAAAAAGAACTGTTGAGTGTTGTATGGTCGACCAGAAAATTTCATTATTATATTTATGGACAAAAATGTCAAATTTTAAATGATCACAAGCCACTTGAAAGTTTGTTAAAAAAGCACATACACGAAGTACCATCACCAAGATTACAGAGGTTGAAGTTAAAGTTATTAAGATATGATATTGAATTCAAATATTTGAAGGGTAAATTAATGTTCATTGCAGACTTATTGTCAAGGGCTTTCATTGAAACAAATAATAATATTGATGATTCATATATGTTTGAGGTGATTCATTGTGTGGGGTTAGCTAACTACTTGCAGTGTACTGATGAACAGAAACTAGAACTAGTAACTGAGACTTGTAAAGATGTGGAGTTAAATAAATTGTCTGAATATATAATGAATGGGTGGCCAGAAAATGTTAAGTCTATTCCTGATAATCTACAATACTATTATAAATTTAGAAGTGAGCTTTCAGTGGATAATCATTTGATTTTCCTTAATGATAGATTAATAATTCCAAAGACACTAAGACTGTTAATGATAAAAAAATTGCACGAAGGTCATTTGGGCATGACTAAAATGAAGCAACTTGCTAGAAGAATGTATTATTGGCCACAAATCGATAGTCATATTGAACACTTTGTTAGAAAATGTTTTCCTTGTCAAACATATCACAACAATAATATTAAAGAGCCACTGTTATCACATGAGGTGCCAGAACTACCATTTTTTAAAATTGGCATTGACATAATGGATTTCAGAAATAAAAGTTATTTAGTAATTTATGATTATTTTTCAAAATGGTTAGATATAATTTTAATACAGAACAAGAGTGCCAAATGCATAATAAATAGCTTACTAAATATTTTCAGCAATTTTGGTGTACCAAACGAAATTGTTTCTGATCACGTACCATTTGATTCAAGGGAATGTAAACAGTTTGCTTTAGAATGGGGCTTTAAGTTTAATTTTTCCAGTCCAAGATACGCCCAGTCAAATGGAATGGCCGAACGTGGCGTACAGATTGCTAAAAAAATATTATTAAAATGTTATGAAGACAAAACTGATTATAGAACAGCATTGCTACAATACAGAGCTTCACCTGTATCTGGTACAAATTATTCTCCTAGTGAACTTATGATGTGTAGAAATTTAAAGACTAAGTTAATTGTAAACAGTAATTTTTTAAAACCAAAATTGAATGATAATATTGTACAAGAGTTTAACAAAGTCAAAGATCGAAATGTGAGAAACTATAATAGAACAACAAGATATAAAAATGAGTTTAAAATAGGCCAGAAAATTTGGTTTAAGAAAGATGTTAATAAAAATGTTTGGTTAGAGGGTTTTATTGTAAGTAGTAATGGATTTAGATCTTATAATGTAAGAGACAAGAATAATGTAAATTATACAAGAACCTCTTATCATGTTCGACCTGCATGATTTTGGTAATGTTCCAGGTGACAAAATTAGCCTGGCCTACTGTTGGTTGAATGAGTTATTATAATATAGAAATGCATCATAATTTTAGATAACTTGTTATTCTTTACACTAGATTAAGAAAAGTTAAGTAATCCTGTGTTTCGCTATAGTATATAATTTTGTTTTTATGAATGTAAATGGGGAAGAAAATGCTGTTAAGTGTATCTATTTGGTTTATTTGTTAATTTCAAATTATTTTTTCTAAAAGGGGAAGATGTAGCATTATGGAACGCAACTTAAAATAATAATGTTGGCAACACTGCATCGAGCCCGCGCTCGCCCTCTTGGGTTGGCGCCACTCGACCAGTGACTACTTGTAATAATTCTAATACATTTAATATTTATAAAACTTAAGCTAAATTAATTCTAATCATTAATAGTTATAATACACCATAACAGAAAACCTCCTTGTGTTTTATTACAATAATACAAAAGGTACCTTATTTCCGTTTCTGTACACCTGACAACGTATATGCAAAATTTCAGGATGATCGGTTCAGTGGTTTAGGCGTGAAAAGGTAACAAACAAACAAACTTACTTTCGCATTTATAGAATAGAAAGAAAGAAAGAAGAAGAATGAAGATAGAAGAAGAAGAAGATAGAAGAATAGAAAAAGAGAATAGAAATATTTTATTGTACACCAAAATTTTAATACAGCTCTTATATACATACATTGAAGGGTACAATGGCGGTCTTATCGCTGAAAGCGATATCTACCAGACAACCTTATAATACTAGTTAAGTTACTAGTTACTAAGTAGTTATTAATTATGAATATACTAGTTAAGTTAAAATTAGGATAGAGCTTAGGATATTGATAGATGAAGTACACGTTACATCAAACAAAAGTTCAGATCAAGTTTATTCTGGTGTTTGGATTGAAGTTTAAAATTAATTGGTAAGTTTGTTTATACGTACAGTTGAAACTTTTGTCGAAGATGGTTTATTATTTCTGTTGATGGCGAATTATGTTTTAAAGGCAACTACTTTGTACTTTAGAAAGTGTTACTAACAACTGTGTAGCTAATAGTGCCAACGCAATTGTGAAATATGTATGTGATTGGCCAATTAGGCCCTAACACACTTTTCATAATTCAAAGTAGGTGTTTTGTATGGACACTGACTTTATCCTTTCACATTCCTGCATCGCCTATCGTCCTTAAGCATGTGTTAGAAATCTTCACTTCAATATATTCTTTGAATTTGAGTACTCCTTGTACTCGAAAAATCTTTTTAATAACCTATTCTAATGCATTCAATGTGGTCCTGGTGAATAATTATCATTAGAACATTGACGCAGCTTTCAAAGTAACAAAAATGTCGTTTCAAAAATAGTGAATAATTATTAGCTCGTGCTACCGAAAGAGAAATTATTTTTAAATAAATAAATGACTGAATGCCTATTCAAGAAGCTCAAACAAATTACAAAACATTGAAAGACAGAGAAAGTATCACAAAAAAGTTTATGTCACTGTAATACCAAAATGTGTTTGACATGTAAAGAGGCGGTAAGTCAGCGGTGCCGTCCATTAAGTATGCAAGGTTCTCAAAGATGTTTAGTTCTGTGATCAGTTCCGCGTTCCTGAACTGATCCATTGAACAATGATGCTGTAGAAAGCATCACTAAATAGTTATGTAATGTACTAATTATAGGGCCTAATTCACGTCGGCCAAAATACAAATTTGCGGTTGAAACAAACGCCGCACTGCCTTCTGCATAGCTGAGGAATCTCGGAAGTCATAATCAGGTACCTAATAAAGCGTGGTATGGTAAAATAAAAGACTCTGTGTCATCGTTAAATTAGATCTAAAACTATTTACTGATAAACATGGACTTCTATAGTTGATTGAATTTCAGAAAAATATCTACTTCACGTTTAAAAAAACTATTATTAATGACTGCATAGGTTCAGCCTTTAAGGATTAATAAAACTTTATTTTTAATCCGAATTGTTTACATTTTTCTAACTTTTTAATGAAGATAGATGGATTTAAAATTCAATTTCGAATAAGTTATCGTTAATAGTTAAGTAATCGCATTTTACTACGCCCTGAAACCTTTATTTCATCTCCAATAAAGTTGGTTCTTTGAGTTAGACGCCATTGATTCTTACCGTTAAACCGGTGATATCAAAAGCCGCGTATTCATTAGGAAAAAAATGTCCCGCGACACTTGTCCCAGCGATGTCCGGCGACGCGACGCCAATGTGTCAAGCGATGTCATAACGACATATTTTTCCGCGATATTTTCGCGCTATGGCTAGTTCGAGCATGTCACATAACGTTCGACCACGTCGCATAATGTCGCTGCACATGGCTGGCGACACATGTCGCGGTACATTAAAATTTGTCCCCCAATGAAATCAAAATCAAATCAAAAATCAAAATCATTTATTTGTGATTCACAGGTGAAATGAATAGAGGAGCTCGTGGCTAAATAATTACAGCCGCATCGACCGATCTTCCAGGTTAAGCCACGCTTGCCGAGGTTGGTCTGTGGATGGGTGACCATTTACCATAGCGAGTTTCCTCCGTGCCTCGGAAAGCACGTAAAGCCGTTGGTCCCGGCTGTCATTTGTAGATCTTTGACAGTCGTTACTGTTGGTCAGAAGCCAGAAAGTCTGACAACCAGTCTTACCAAGAGTATCGTATTACCCAGTTACTGGGTTGTGGAGGTCTGATAGGCAGTCGCTCCATGTAAAATACTGATATTCAGCTGCATCCGGTTCGACTGGAAGCCGACCCCAACATAGATGGGAAAAGGCTAGGCAGATGATGAGGTGAAATGAATAGGCGGCTTTAGGATGTAGGGGCACCAAATAATACTACGTACCTTAAGACATCGAGGTTCGACAAATAAGGTGATTTACCGGTTAATGTCGCATTGCATCATAGTAAATAAATAATAAAATCTTTAATATACAAAATCTGGTACATGTTAATTAAATATTATGAACAGTGATGTTCATGTCAAACGCAAAGCCATTCTAAAGTTGCGAGTTGCTTCTGAGTTCCGCACGCATCAGTCACGGTTGCGGATAACACTGGGTACTGTAGAAAGCATCACTAATGGTTACACAACACATCACTAACATAATATGCGTAAATAATGAAGGGTGGAGATTATCATCGGCCAAACAGTGATTATTAAAGGTACAATTACGTGAGCTATTGGTCAATTCAGTTTTGGCTGTTTTAATACATATTTCTTTATTATTGAACATAACGTAGACATGAGAGGCGCCACAATGGAATCTTTGCAGGTCACAGTGACTTGGGGGCTTCTAAGGACCCAAGAAGAAAGAGGTACGTTCCTCGAATCAATCAATGATTGAAGATAGGAAGGATTGAGATAGGAGCTTTTGGATAGGAAGTTTTTTTGAAATAAAGCGACCAACAGCAATTTGGTAGTTACTTATCAAAAGATGTACAGTCAGCATCAAATATATCGGGACAAACAGACTATTCATAATTACATAAACAACTAAACAAATTAACCGGTTGTGTACCGCCCGTCGTCTCAGGACGACACTTAATTGTCTTATCTATTGTGTCTATAATTACGGTGATTGAGAGTTTAAGCTTTATCTCAATAGAATAAAATTCTTGTCAGAATGATACTTGTCGCTTACTGTATTCATTCTGAAAAACCCTTTCTATCGTTGAGATATACTTACTTAGTTGTATTTTCTATGGCCGATTTTTCAGACATCATCAACTTTTATCTCAAGAATATATTTGACGTTTTGACACTTTTTCTACACAAAAGTTGTCAAAATGCCAATGTCAAAACTTATTTCTCAGATAAAAGTTATCTGTCGATTGTAAAATTTGTTGTTCAGATCATTTTGAACAGTCTGTTCATCCATATATATTTTACGCTGACTATACGTTCAAAGAACACCTAAGGGCGCTTTCAAATTGGACGGTTGTTGTCGGACTGTAGCCGTGCCGCAGCGGTGCGGCTGTCGAGCTGCAAACGGCCGGTTGTGTTTTTACATACAGTTGAGGCGACGAGAGAGCAGTGTGACGCCCGACCTGCAGCCGTGCGTGCGCGGTGCGGACGACGCACTGCTCTCAGGCCGCGTCAACTGTATGAAAAAACACAACCGCCCGTTTGCAGCACGACAGCCGCACCGCTGCAGCACGGCTACAGTCCGACAAGAACCGTCTAATTTGAAAGCGCCCTAAAGGCTCCTTCCTACACACAATGCCGTGGGCTTTTTGCCGCGCGGGTAAAAATCAATAAGCGTCATTTCTGGCGGCTGGTTAGATACCCGCCGGCAAGTCCTGGCGGTCTCACTATGCCGCCGGTAAGCCATGCCGGCGGCATAGTGAGTAGGAGTCGTGACCTTGACATTGGGTGGATAAGTACGACTTTCAAAAGTCATTATCATCATAATAAGCCTGTAAATGTCTACTGATAACAGTGGCTTTCATAAATCGCTTTAAAAATCTTCAACGTAAGATTCGGAATCAAAACTCATTCATTCAAAATAAATCATGAAATCAGGCGTTACTTTTCGGTAATCCATGATAAACAAATATGAATGATATACAAATAGTTTTAATTCCACCAAACTAGCCATCTAGTTTGGCGGAATTAAAAATAAATATTGTATTTGAATAATTTGTATTCAAAATAGACGAGAATTACGTTAGTTGTTTTTGGACGTCAATATTACAAAATATCAGTCCCCAAAACACTCGCAGAGTTATTATCTTTAACAATTCCATTTAAACTGAAAACAGCTTTCCTACAATTTGAGGTTCAGATTCAATCATTTTAAGCAATTGTTTACTTGATGAAAACGACATCAGATCCTTTCAACTCAAGGTCTACGAACTCTAGAAGAAGATTGAACAAGTTTATCAAATTACAACTTTCTTCGGCCGACGAGGCTGTAAAGTAACAGATATTGAATCATTTTTGCATAAACTTTTGCATGGAAAATGTATAAATAATAGATTTCCATCTGACATGTTTAATGTCAAAGTCTTTTGGCTTAGTTTAAAGTTTACGTAATGGTTGCAGAAATGTTATAGTAGGATTAACAAAATATCTGATGATCGGTATGGAAATAAGAAGAAACACGAAATGAACTCGTACAATGTAAATGTAATACTAAATCTGGTGATAGAATTGCTAGGTGTCCCGATTAGCGCGGGACGCCCCGATTCTCCAGGGTCTGTGGACATGACGCGATTCACTCTTGATCGGGATGCCAAGTGGCGATTCTTCTCTTAGAAGTGTTTTTAAAACCATTCGTCACTGTTAAGATGGGGTTTGGTAGACTTTACGACGTGCTACAGGACAATATCCTCGTTGTATACGTTCACGCAAGCTTTCAGAACTTGAAAGCTGAAGCCTATAACGTCCATAGGTACCACTACTACTACTACTACTACTAACATTGAATAATACTCCATTCATCGCTCTGAACGTAGTACACTTTACTCACGATGTAACTTTACATTGATTTTGGGTCAATCGCTATTTGTAAGGTTTTCACCACTTAAAGATGAAAATCAACGTTGGTTTACAAAAAATCTTGTGTCGATTACAAAATCACAACTCCGTTTTTTTTTTACATTCCGCCCTCACAGGCATACTGATCTGTCAACACTACTGTTACACTGGTACAAGAACTTGAAGATTGGGAAAACTAAAATCCCAAAGAAGAATATTCTTCAATAGTACCCTGTTGTATCTCACTGATAAAAAAGGCTTTCTTGGATATACAGGGTTAAATGAAAAATACCAACAACCTCTAAAGGGGTCATTGAACTCATCATTATGAACAACTTTTACTATGGGACAAAATATGAAATCGCGAAAAAAAAAAACAGCTGTTCCCTATATTTATGTTCGCTTAGCTCGTCAAAATGTAGGGAAAAGCTGTTTTTTTTTTTCGCTATTTCAGCTTTGGGCCCATAGTAAAAGTTGTTCATAATGATGAGTACCTACAATGACCCATTAAGAGACTGTTGGTGTTTTTCAATTAACCCTGTATATTCCAGTTCCAGCCGTTTCCAGGAATATCAAAGTGAGAAAATGGACGAACTGATTGATAGTGGATAATCAGGTTAAATGCCTAGAACTTGTACTAGCTGTTAATTTTCCGAGCAAGTTGTAACAATTAACCGGAGGAAATAGGTTGTTACGGCCATTAACTAGCAACCTGTTGCTAAGTGATTAGTATCAGTTTTAATACGATTAAGCAACGTGGATCGAATATTTTCATGAGGTGCGAATTATGTGCGTATTATGCGTGGTGCATAATTCATTTTATACATACATATTATTATACTCACGCTCAATTGAGTGTTTCAACTCAAAAACTGATTTAACTCAAAGTTGAAAGGGAACCGATTGTCTAGGTATGGGCATGTGATGAAGAGAAACGAAAAGCATGTGACTAAGAGAGTGATGAATAGAAATGTTGATGGATGGAGAGGAAGAGGGAGACTCAAAACTCAAAAAACTCATTTATTCAAAATAGACTATAATTACTTAGTTCTTTTTGAACGTCAGATTTTTCAGCGCACAAAAAAGCCTCCCCTTCACCGCTTCCTAGTGTTTATGCTGTGAAGAAGAAACGGCACAACAAACTCCCCAGCAACACAGATATGGCTGTCGGGTAAGTAAATTAATTGAATCTATACACAGAAAAATATAATAATTTTTACAATAATAAAATTATGCAAATGAAGGAAAAGTAATAATTAAAAATTTAAAAAAGTATAAAAATTAATTCTGTATGAATTGAGATAAATCAAAATCGTATCTAAATAATATAGATATATACATAAACCTACATAACACATAAAAACTAATGGTTTCCAGGGAAGCCACATGTGCAGAAAAGAACTAGTGCCACACGTCCCTATCGTCAACAACACAGACCAAAGAAATGATGGATGGATTGTGTGAGAGATGATATGAATGAAAGGGGAGTAAATGAAAGCGGGACAAATAATAGGGAAGAATGGAAGAAGAAAACAGTGTGCGCCGCCTACAAGTAACTTGGGATAAGAGCAAGCAGAAGATATAACGCCTGTAATCTCTAAAAAGGTAAACAGATGTATGTTCCTATTACAAGAGTCTGTGCACTCAAGTGTATTAAAGTGGCGAGCCTGTTGCCATTTTTGGGCGCGATTATGGTGCCAGGTACGTCGACTCTTCCGACTCGCTTGCCCGGCGATGGATGGGAATTGTATTGTTAATCCATCTCCCACGGACTCTTACTCACATTAATTATATATATATCTGTTAATCTTTGTAGGTAATTAGGTTTGCTTAGGTCCACTATAATGGTCAGTGCTGCTCATGTCTTTTTTGTAAATAGTGGCATATAAACCTTTGACCACTTGATTACTGAACTTAAAGTTTACATCACTTCACACAGTGGATACAATTTTATGTAGCCTATAATAGCTTGGCAAAGGCCCCTTTTTATGTAAGCCTAGCTACTTTGTACGAATTTTGTACTTTAGATGTCCAAATCGGAGTATAATTTAATTAAATAAAAAAACACATTATTTCCCTATTTTTATATAACGAATAGTGTAATCTGAACCGATTTAAATATATATTATATTTCCCGTATAGTATACTTTCTATAGAGCAAAGGTTATGTCAGCAATAATGCAGTAGTGATGAAACAAATCTATGAATATGTTCAAATATGTTTAAGACATGTTGTGCTTTTAACCTAATGAACTTTTTGCTAGAAAGTGATGCATAATTATTATAGGAGTTTGTCAATATTATGTACAGCAGCCTTCCTAAATGCAGGTCTAAATCCGACCCCAACTCGCAGCTCTGACCTTTCTTTGTGATCTTTCGAATGCATGTGTGGATAAAAATTAGACTATTACTTGCGTTAACGGTAAAGGAAACATGCAAAACATAGAAAAAAATATTATAATAAACTTGAATTGTAAAGTAGTTTGTAAACGTGACATTTAGTTTTATTTTACAAGCACTAATAAAGGTATATTTTATTTTAAAAAGGTGTCAGACTGCTGCAATAATGATCTGATAGGAATGCCATCTGAGATAAGATCTATACTTTTTATACCTCATCAATCTAAACCGTTGCTTTACACTGGGTGTGGCTAGCTACTGCCATAAATTACACTAATACATCAATACAGACATGTATCGTTTAACATATACATTTAAACTAACACTATAAAACATCTATTGGTTGCAAAACGTGATAGATTCTGCACAGTAGTTGCAAAAGATGCGCTCCAATTTGTTGCGAGGGCTGTCGCAATAGTCGATACTATTCGGTAAGAAATTTGGAATTGCATAGGTCACAGGGTTGTCATGATAGAGTAACTTTTAGATACTACTACTTGACTTTGCTAAGATGCCTTTTATGTGACTTCTAAAGGGTCATAGATGTAGGGACTACATCAATCCGATATTTTGCTGTCAATCAATTCAGCCTCACAGTCCACTGGCACAATGTCAAATGGCGGCCTCATCTTTAAACGTAAAATCTGTTACAAAAAAATGTTTAAATTATAGACTAAGTTTAAATCTAGAAGGTAATCCTATCAGGTATGTAGCTGTGCTATCCATTGACATCTGTTGCTTAGGAAGTTTTGGTTAGGACATAACGGAGACATTAACAAATATTACACTTTAGTAGTGACCCTACATCACCAGTTCGGTATTATTATTTACGTTATCGAAACACTAGTTCTCCAACACTGATTGTAAAAGTATGTTTAAGTCTAGGGTTTCCACACTAGCTATGTTTTACTGCTAAGAATTGTTAGATATTTATCTTAGATTAGATTTCTTCAAGGTTACGCATTGATTGCGTGTGGTGCAATAGCGGTTTTGATTATTATGATCTATTTGAAAACTGTTTTGATTTTATCGTACTATAATATTTTTATGGAACGAGTAGCACATAAATAAGATGCCGCTTACTCAGGTAGTAAACGTTTGTATTTAATAATAATAATAATGGGCGGCTGGATCAAGGGCCTGATACAGAAAGCGGTACTTCTCGACACGGCGCGTATTGTTAGGAAGTTCTTCTCGGTAGCTTGGACCTTGTTCCCGATGCCGGTGGGCTACTATTTCATATATTTTTCAATGTTTTTATATGTATTTTAATATTTAAAAATGTATCAAATACTCGTATGTTATAAAATGAATACCTACAGGAAATTATAATGGTTTAATAGCTAAGAGCGACCAACATCTAAAGAGGCTCTCGTTGGGCAGCTGGATCAAGGGCCTGATCCAGAAAGCGGTACTTCTGGACACGGCGCATGTTGTTAGGAAGTTCCTCTCTCTGAGGCCCTGACCACCGGTAGCTTGGACCCTATTCCCGACGCCGGTGGGCTACTATATTTTTTTATTTTCAAATGTTTTTTTTGTATGGAAATATTTAAAAATGTAATTTTATAGGTACTTATAGTATTTTAATGAATAAAGGAAATAATAATAAGTTTTTATTTCAGAATACAAAAAAAAAATACAAAATTTGAATGCGAATAAATGTTTTCTGGATATTTGAGTCCTGTTTATCCGCACTAACTTGTAGGATGCTGTTAGTGCTACCCCGGACTCTGTTGTTTGTATATCCATTATTTATTATCTTGCTTCGATTCACTAATCCTGTTTGAACTCTTATGAATATTTATATTGCAAGCCTTTCATAATAGTTGTAGAGGCCAGCTAAAGAAATTGATGATCTCGTTTACAAGAAGATATTACATATACCTGTAATGATAGATTCAGTCTTACATGATTCTGTTAGCTCTCTATAAATATAAACGGTAGCATCCATCAGAATACTTATGACATCTTTGCCCACCCATCATTAGATAAGTAATTATCTTCGTAGCGATATGCAAGGAACACCCACGTTTTGTAGCAATCTTAGGTTATTTTTCATGTTATAGGTTGGCACTCAGGCAACCCAACTGATGGTTTAGTTACCACCGCCTACAAACACCTGAGTACACGCGGCAAAGAACTGATTTGAATTACGTTCAAGGTACAAAAATACTTGTCGGCGTCAGCGATGGGTTAGCGGCGTCATCGTTGACTCTCGAGTCCCTGGGAACTGGGTTCATGGCGTAGGTATCAGGCAAATAAATCCAACAGTGTACAAATCACAAACTAAACGTAGTATTCACGAACAAAATTAATTAAAATTAACAATAGACTTATTCGGCAATAGGTGAACCAACGGTCTCGTTTTGTGCGTCCACTCCGTTCAATAGCTCGATACAGAATGACGCCAAAAACGGTTCCGCTCTCGTTCAGTCACTCGTTCAACTCATTCCAGCCAATCGTGTGACGTCACGGCGTTCACTCACCACCGGTACAGTAATCAATTGAGTTACTCTAATCAAAAATTATTGGAATCGTCGACATACTTATTTTATGTGAAATGAAATAAACTGTACCCTTAGTCACCTATAAAGCCCATATCTCTCAAAAAAATGACAAGTTGCTAGATTTGTCTTCCATTCATTCCGCAACTGATTCAAAGCGTAAAATGCTATAATTTCTCTTCGATATAGCACAGCTTCAATACCGTTAATCCCTGCAAGCTATAGCGGGCACGTAACACAATAATTTAACCCAGCGTTGCTTGTGGTCGCACGTCGCATCCTGTGGTTTATCTCGCTAAAACAACGGGGAATATACTGTTGGATATTTTCGTTTGTTTCCATTGATTTTGTGAGGTAAACCATGATATTTGGAGTAGATTGAAATGAAGTGTTCAGATGTGTAATTACTGGTTTATAATTATTGATTCGAAATAGGAGGAGCTCGTGGCTAAATAATTACAGCCGCATAGACCGATCTGCCGGGTTAAGCCACGCTTGCCGAGGTTGGTCTGTGGATGGGTGACCATTTACTATAGCGAGTTTCCTCCGTGCCTCGGAAAGCACGTAAAGCCGTTGGTCCCGGCTGTCATTTGTAGATCTTTGACAGTCGTTACTGTTGGTCAGAAGCCAGAAAGTCTGACAACCAGTCTTACCAAGAGTATCGTATTACCCAGTTACTGGGTTGTGGAGGTCTGATAGGCAGTCGCTCCATGTAAAATATTGATATTCAGCTGCATCCGGTTCGACTGGAAGCCGACCCCAACATAGTTGGGAAAAGGCTAGGCAGATGATTATTGATTCGAAATAACTATGGGATGAATATTAAAGTGTTATTGGGTTTTTCCGTATGGATTTTCTCAGTAGCAGTCCGGAATCTGGATTAGTACCCGTTTCATGGTAACAGGCTCGCCTCCTATTAAATTGGGCTTAAACATGACGGCAAAATGAGAATATACTATACACCTCTGCCCAACCCTTCACGGAATACAGGCGTGGTATTATGTTCTGAATTAAAGTTCTGTAGTACGAAGTAAAGACGTTCGTTTGCTATCAATCGTCGCACTGGAGTGAAAACCTCGGGAATTCAATTTGATCATTTTATTTTTATCAGGACTTGAAGGGCCTAAAAAGGCGGGTTTAAACAAAGACTAAGGTAAACCACGGTTTAAAATATACCCATCACTTTCTTATGTCATATAACAAAAAGAGACGGGGCTATTTTAAAACCTAGGTTTTTCTTAGACCATATTTTGTAATAAGGGGGATAGGGACTATATCTTATAAGAGAGCCGCTCTATGTGAAATTATATTGTAGGCACTGAAACTAGCCTGTAATGGGTAGGTATATAAAAGTCGTAATAAATAAAATTGACTAGCTTTGGCCTGCGACTTATTCCGCCACAGGAACCGTTCAATGACCAAATGCATTCCCGGGGTTTTTAGTCCCGAGCGACGCAATGCAGTGTTATCACTAGCCTCGGTCGTAACTGGTAAAGGCATTTCCCAGCATTGCGCTATAAACACTTGGTCCTCTGCTTTCCGTATCCGGTCTACTACAAGTACTACAACCTACGTTTACTATCTATCTACATTCTTCAAGTCGTCTACGTTTGCCGGTTTATCGACATTAAAGAACTCGTAGACATACATTGCTTTTGCGACAGACATGCCCAGTACAACTTATATGACTGAATGCTATGTAAGCGACTGAAACGACTGAACTGACGTTTGGCTTCTGGGTTTTAAGTTCCGTATCAAAATATAATTGTTGCCCGCGGTTTCACTTGCTTTTTAGAAGAACAACGTCATGTACCCGAATAAAAAGTCTTATGTGTGAATTCAGGATAAGGTCTATTCGTGGGCCAAATTACAAACTTATAATATTAGCGTGATTACGAAATAGGTTTCATTCCATTGGAATAAACAAGCGTTACTATTGAAGACTGGAAATTACAAAAGTGCGAACTACATAAACTACAAAGATAAAAACTTAAATTATAACCTCCTAAATCTTGTGTAATATGTGAACAATCTTATTTCCGTGTGATTAAAATAGTTGAATCAAAATTGTTCATGGTTATACTTAGATATTTTTTAAAATAAACAGTTTTATAGAATTATCTTTGTTTTATTCCATTATCACCTAGCATCTTTGTAAGTTCCAGCCGTCAATTCAGAATATGAATGAATACGTATGTCACTGGAGAAGTAGGAACTTAACACGTTTCTTGAATTGTATAACTGTTTCACACAGATTACGAATCTCTGATGTTACCAACCTATCAAAGCAGGCATAAGCTTGACTCAACGTAACACCTTCATCTTCCATACATATTATTATACCGATAGCATCTTTAAAGTGTAAAGTGTGAAGTGTGTTATTACGCCTCCTCGAGGAACGTATACTTTTGCAAGCGAGGATGCTTGAAAGCGGTGTTTGCTACCTAGCATCTTTATCAGATTTTGAACTATAACAATAGTGATCGGATACCTAAATCAAGTGTTTCTGCTTTAAAGTCCAAGCTGTAAGAAACTCGGGGTGCTAGCGGGGCGTGTCGTCGACGGATTACTATACAAGGTTAGTCAAAAAAGGGTACTCATCCGAAAGGATGTTAAATTACCTATAATAATGAGTAACTTTTGTTCTACCACTTTCCCCAAAAGTCAATAGTTTAAGAGAAATAGCTGTTCAAAGATTTCATAAAAAATTTGCTAAAAGATATCTATCCCCAGCTATGATCAGCTGTTTTTACATTTTAGGTCATATTTGGGGTCACGAACAAGAAGCTTCATTTTCTGAATTCGTAACTAAAGTAGGGACGAAGAATTTTAGAAAAAACTAAAATAAAATTTATTTTAAATGGAAATAATTATTATCGAATTTCGATATTTTAACACTTGCTTTAAAACCGTCATCAGTGATACTTTATGTACCATGCGGATTAGTACCCCCTTTTTGACTAACCTTGTAAAGCATGTTTTTTAAAAATTATTATTTGACTTGGTCGCACTTAATGATAAGCGCAGACAAGGTCTAAGATGGAATAGACGAATCCTAGTAGCAGAGATTTAGAAGGATTCCCCTATACCCCTCTGGCTCTCACATACACACGACGGAACATAGTAAACTGCTTGGCGCCGGACTTTAATGTGAGAGTGGTAGCTAGCCAGGCGGACCGTATAGATCCTACCACCAAGCGTACTGGGTTTTGTTGATTCTTATAACACGCGCCTATTCTCAGAGTTCGGTGAGGAAGTTTTATATTCTAGCCTGTCCCCAAACAGGATCAAACACACCAAACCAAAAAGCCGGGTCCGCTGCGCCGTGTTTTCGTGTTTGCAAACACGATAACATTGTTTGCTAACCGAATAGGGGCGTGGCCTTACAGTTTTGTTAGCAAAATTGGCGCTGTGGACCCGGCTTAACATTGTTTGCTAACCGAATAGGGGCGTGGCCTTACAGTTTTGTTCGCAAAAACACAATAACATGTTAGAAAAATGGCGCTGCGGACCCGGCTTAACATTGTTTGCTAACCGAATAGGGGCGTGGCCTAACAGTTTTGTTCGCAAAAACACAATAACATGTTAGAAAAATGGCGCTGCGGACTCGGCTAAAGACAGCACGGGGTGCAAGGGGGTTGTGAGCGAGTGTCTCGTCTGTGGGCCCAAGTTAGTAATATTCAAAGGATTGCTATGAAGTATGTCCCACCAAATGTCCGCCGTCTGCTCGAGACCCGCTCTCGCTCTATGTTTGGTGTGGCGAAACCTTAAGTCAAAAAGCAGCATTTACAAGAAAATGACGAGCAGTAGGCGAAGGATTCGTGGATGCGATTGCAATCTCTTAGAAAAACCCTTGAGTGATCTAGCATAGAATATTAGATTATGTAAGATCTCGAAACCACATTGTTTGCAATAAATAAAGAATAATTGAGATCTGTTATAAATATGTTAATACTCTTTAATGTTTAGCGTTAGGAATCTTTGTTTTGTTTTAAAAAAGTTAATAAAACATACAATCGTGCAATGACTTTGTATTAAAACTTCCATTTATTCTTTTTATACATATGGGTAGTAATTTAATTTTATTCTAGTCATAAATACTATAAAAATACATTTATCCTAATATACAGGGTGTGAATGAATTCGTGTAATTCCTTAAAACCACATGATCTACCTCTGGAGCAGATTGACCCTGCATGGGATTTAGATTGATTAAAAATACAAAAATTAAATTCTTTTTTTTTCTTCTGGTAGGAATAATTGATCCTATCTAAACCACCTTGTACGGATTCAATAAAAAAATATGTTGTATTTTTACTTTATACGGGTGAAGATTTCGATGCCACGCATAAATGAATGAAAACACGGTGACACAACTAGCGGGCACTACTAGCGCGATATCGCTGTTTGCAGTCAGTTAACTCGGGGTTCTGAAATCACTCAGAAAAAGAAAACAAAGTTTTTTTTTGTTTTTATTTTTTTTCAACATGAAACTCTGGGTTTATTTGTGTCACCAGTAGATCACGCGGTTTGAAGGAATTACACAAATTCTTTTACACCCTGTATACAATATAAATGTAAACTAGTATAATATAAATCTAAAATTTTAAAAAAGTAACTATTATACAAATAATACGTATTGTGTTACACTTTTACTTACACTTTCCACGATATTTAAAACTTAAACGCAATGAATGTATAACAAAAAATTGCAATGTCATCGTTCTCACTCACAGTACAGTTACATCACTGACTTACAATCGATCACTATGAAAAATAGCTTGTACACTGCAGTGTACAAATATAGGAAAAGAGATACGATTGAGCGTAATTCTAGTATGCAATGCTTGCTCGTTACCACAATACAAGAAAATACAAAAGGTTGAGTTTTAACACCGCTGTCCTATAGAAAAGAAAGAAAATATATTTATTTTCATCTTGATGTGACGCACATAACCACTAGAAAATAGCAAAAAGTAAGTAGGTACCTTAAATAAAATCGAAAGGAATAAAAAAATGAAAAAAAAATGGGAAAGAATGCGTCACAACCAAGAAAATCGGCCATCGCTCAGTTTATTGCTATGACACATGCGCAGAGCAGAGCTACAGTAAGCTGACATCGCTCAGTTTATTGCTGTGACACATGCGCAGAGCACAGCTACAGCAAGCTGACATCGCTCAGTTTATTGCTGTGACACATGCGCAGAGCAGAGCTACAGTAAGCTGCCATCGCTCAGTTTATTGCTGTGACACATGCGCAGAGCAGAGCTACAGTAAGCTGCCATCGCTCAGCTTATTGCTGCGACACATGCGCAGAGCAGAGCTACAGTTAGCTGCCATCGCTCAGCTTATTGCTGCGACACATGCGCAGAGCAGAGCTACAGTAAGCTGCCATCGCTCAGCTTATTGCTGCGACACATGCGCAGAGCAGAGCTACAGTAAGCTGCCATCGCTCAGCTCATTGCTGCGACACATGCGCAGAGCAGAGCTACAGTAAGCTGCCATCGCTCAGCTTATTGCTGCGACACATGCGTAGCATGCATAAGCATGGTTCTTTGGTCTAGAAGTCAAAAACTAAGGTTCTGGGTTTATTTTCTGGGTAGTTAGGACTGAGATTTTTGCTTATAACAATACCTATGGCTCACTATCTCATTACAATACTGTCTATTTGAGATAACGACACAATATATTTATTAACAAACGTTGCTGCCTGTTGCTTTTTTTTGTAACATCCATGACTTTCTTTTGGACCCAACGGCTGCCTGATAGAGCATACTTATGGTACTAAGTCTGCTTTATAAAGATTATATTAAAGAATTTGATTGAAAATGGCGGCGCTACTATTTATGTCGTTATTTGCCTCTCGCTCACATACGTGCTTTGTGAGCGAAAGGCAAATAGTGGATCCGCCATTACTAATCCAGTTCATTATGTAACCGGGTTATACCAGCATTGTGTACAAAGTATGAATAAATAAGTGAAGTGGACCTTCTGTACATGTTTATTTGTTATAGCATGAAATGCGAGTTACGCATGCACGAAGTGCGCGTGAGTTTGCTATGTTGTGTATTTGTATAGAGGCGTTAGTTCAAGTAGATGGTATTTGTCAAGTGAGCAAATATTTGAAAGAGTGATTATTTGGTGGTAATCAATGAGTTTGTTTAATGAAAGTGTTGAGTAGTTTATTTGTAAACAAATCAACCGCAAAATTGGCAGTGTATCTTAAGTGTTTATGTTGTATGTCTATATTGGCCTTATGCGCTAGAGTTCGCGGGTTTGATTCCTGCACGGAACAAGATATTTGTATAGCCACCTGATAGTTGTTCCGGGTCTGGCTCTTCGTGCATGTCATGTGAAGGTTGGTGTCTGTAAATGCACCCACACTACAGCAGCACGACCAGAAAAGTAAAAAAAAAAGTTAGATAACAGAACGAATGAGGAGCTCGTGGCTAAATAATTACAGCCGCATAGACCGATCTTCCGGGTTAAGCCACGCTTGCCGAGGTTGGTCTGTGGATGGGTGACCATTTACCATAGCGAGTTTCCTCCGTGCCTCGGAAAACACGTAAAGCCGTTGGTCCCGGCTGTCATTTGTAGATCATTGACAGTCGTTACTGTTGGTCAGAAGCCAGAAAGTCTGACAACCAGTCTTACCAAGAGTATCGTATTACCCAGTTACTGGGTTGTGGAGGTCTGATAGGCAGTCGCTCCATGTAAAATACTGATATTCAGCTGCATTCGGTTCGACTGGAAGCCGACCCCAACATAGTTGGGAAAAGGCTAGGCAGATGATGAGATAACAGAACGAATGCACGCAAATAATCCATTACATAGTTAGCATTAAATGCAGTAACTCAATAAATGTAGAATCTGAAAATTAAAAAATAGTTAATATCAAGGGCCGATTTCGTATTTCATAGTACCTACTGCTGCTATGCTAATAAGGGAATTCCCGGAAATCTCGACTATTTAACCAAAATGCTATTGTTTTTGGTAATGTTTAGTACTACGAAAGGATTTTCCATGCTCTCAAATAAATTTAGACACACGGTAGTGTGTCTAGCCAAGTTCAGAATACTAAATATCTCACAGCTCTGTATAATTCCATACCCGCCCGGTACGCACAATAAAGCCATATCGTTAAAGAATATGTAGTAACACAACATTACCATCGAGGATGTCGCCGGCCCATGAAATTGTCCAGTATACAGAACACTTCCTATTTTATAACTCAATCCAAATAAGTACGAATGTATTCGTATGTATGCGCATATTTATGTAAGTTGGCTTTCAGGTAGGTCTTGTTTGATTTAGCATAGTTTAATAGTCCTATTCTGTGTTCTAGCAGGCCCGCACCTCTGTCTTTGCAAACTAATTTGCGGATCAGAATTCGATTAGCCTTAACGGTGGAGGAAAGTGGCCTCCCCTAAGCTGTTACCTCTTCAGTCCCCATTATTGGCCTCTTCCAAGTTGCTCTCTCTTTAGACCCCACTTTTGGCCCTCGCAAATCGTTACTACTTTCCCTACTTGTGGCCCCTTCCAAGTTGCTCCCTCTTCAGTCCCAATTTTTGGTCTCTCCCAAGTTGTCTCCTCTCCAGTCCCTACTTTTGGCCTCTCCTAAATTGTTACCTCTTCAGTTCCCACTTTTAGCCTCTCCCAAGTTGCTCCCTCTTCAGTCCCCACTTTTGGCTTCTCCCGAGTTGAGCTCTCTTCAGGCCTCATTTTCGACCTTTCCCAAATTTTTACCCACTTTTAGCGTCTCTTAAACTGCTCTCTTTACAGTCCAAAATTTTTACGACTTCAGTCCACACTTTTGGCCTCTCCTAAATTGTTACCTCTTCAGTCCCCACTTTTAGCCTCTCCCAAGTTGCTTTCTCTTCTGTTCCCACCTTTGGCCTCCCCAAGTTCTTACCTCTTCAGTCCCCACTTTTGGCCTCAACAAAGTTGCTTTCTTCAATCTCCATTTTTGGCCTCACCCAAGTTGCTCACTTCAAATTCCACGTTTGGCCGCTCCCAAGTTGTTTCCTTTTCAGTCTCCACTTTTGGCCTCTTCAAGTTGTTCTCTCTTCAGTCCCAACTTCTGGCCTCCCCCAAGTCATTTCCTCTTTAATCCCTCGATAGTCTCAAGTCAAGATAACTTCATACATTAATTACGAAGACAGTAGACACCTATAATCAAACTTTGCTAGCGTGATTTATTTTCCTTGCCAACCGAAATAGAAATTATAGTTCATTAGGTTGAACGGCCAACAAGGTGTGACTAAAAACCTGATCGCTGTGTGTTCTGTTAGGCGATAGTTTGATTAATTTGTAAGTTTTTTGCGGTGTGTTGGGAAACCATATTGTTTTGGAGCTCGTTGCGTGACCTGTGCTGTAATTAATTGGTCTACTTCTTTTAGTTTTAGATTTATTAGCTTTGCTGTCGTGTATATAGAAGGTAAGGTGTTCTTCATTTTTTTGTAGACGAAAGTTAATAATGTTAATAATGTTTGAAATATTTCAGGCACTTTGGATGCCTGTGATCTCTGCAAGAAGACAGTAGTTTTCCTTGTACCTGTGACCTATGCGAATGCTAATTTTCAATGATTATTACTATGGCATCGATTATGAATCTTTTTAATTTAATTTTGAAATGCAAGTTGCAGATTGTGTGAAAAAAGTAGGCGAAATATGTGAAACAATTTATTATAATATACAAGGTTAGTCGGAAAGGGGGTACTAATCCGAAAGGCTATTAAAGTACCCATACTCGTAATAATGAATAACTTTTGTTCTACAACTTTTTCCAAAAGCCAATAGTTTAAGAGAAATAGGTGATATGAGATCTCAAAAAAAAACCCTGAAATCTATCTATCCCCAGTTATCATCAGCTATGTTTACATTTAAGGTCATATTTTATTTTTAGGTTGTGTATTAGAAGCACCATTTTCTGAATTTGTAACTAAAGCAGGGATGAAGAATTTTTGAAAAAACTAATTTCTTTTTTGCCTTAAAACGAACATTATAAAATTTTGAAATTTTACCACTTGCTTTAAAACAGTTATCAGTGATAATTTAAGTGGCGCGCGGATTAGTATCCCCTGTCCAACTAACCTTGTTTATGAAGATCTGTAGACACCAGATTTTAGGCATTAAATGTAGGAATGTATTCTAATCTATTCTAAAGAAATTGGTGAATATTTATCAACACAAGTTGCCTACTTTTCATAATACCGCAGTAACATAAACCTGCTCAAATATACTAAAATATTATGCAAGCTAATGCATAAACATAAAATGCCAACTTTTTAATGTTGTATTTTTTCTCATTTTATGTAAGGCGTTGTTGATCTTTCTTTCCACAAATTTTATGCAAATGCATACTGCATAATATGCACATACTTAAAAATAATTAAGAAATTCATATTTTTGATATTCTTTAATTCTGTGTAAATTAAACGATTAAATTCATTAGTATTGGAATTTTAAGGTGAATTTTATGTAAATGACAAAAACTTACACAATTAGGTAGGTACTTTTTAAAGGCCTCCTAAAATAATCCTACAGACATTTGAGTATACCAAATCTTTCTATGAATTGTCAACTCGTTCAGTTATAAAACAGGAATATTAAATATGATATTTCTAGCCTTATTTGAAAACGGGAATGGGGATAAAAATTGGTATCATAAAGTCCCACTAAGGGAGTATAATAAAATTGATTGCCAATGAATTGATCATTAACACCATAACATCTACCCATTAATTGTGATTACTAATACACCCATACTAAGCTTGATGATTCTCCCGACTAACCGTTCTTTGTTAATTCCTAATAAAACCCGTACTTCAGCAGGCTTTGTGTATATGAAGAGGTACAACGCCATGCCATAAAATGAGAAATCCCGTCAAAACCGCACGACCGCGCATGTATCGCACGAGCATTAATAGTAATAAAACGCATTATCGTGACTTAAGTTGAATAAAGTTGGGCAAACATGCGCGTGCGACGGCTTTCTAATGAGCATGCG
Organism: Amphipyra tragopoginis; assembly: GCA_905220435.1. Taxonomy (NCBI): domain Eukaryota; kingdom Metazoa; phylum Arthropoda; class Insecta; order Lepidoptera; family Noctuidae; genus Amphipyra; species Amphipyra tragopoginis. The sequence continues at coordinate 28,106,104 of HG992001.1, read as the reverse complement.
TTACCAAAACGTTACCGAAGGGTAGGTGAAAGTGAATTTAATGAAGAATTTAATTAGCTTGTGATTGAAAGCCTACAGAAGGCGGTGATAAGGAAATTTTATGCTACATTAATTCACACATTTTTTTTTCGCTTAAATCGTGACAGACTCGCCTACATCAATTATTTATCATATCTATCGTACATTAAAACACCTCTGGAGAACTTAAGGGCTACATATCGTCGCCTTAGGGCCGGCGCCCACTAGCGGGATGGCACGGCAAGGGATTTTTTTAAGCTAAAACAAATGTAGACCTTATTAATACCCTTTAGGACTCACAATTCCCGTACTGCGGGATGCTTCGGCATGCCGTAGCATGACGAAGCCTCCCGCGGTATGCTAGGCAAATACAAGTGCTGGTGGTAGTAAAATAAGGATTAAAGTTATTTGAATAAAAAAATCCTTTGCCATACCATCCCGTCAGTGGGCGCCGGGCCTTAGAGTGAAAATCTCGGGAATGCATTTGGCCATGGCACGGTACCTACCTGTGGGCTTTCACGTGGGTGAAGTCGCGTGCAAAAGCTAGTCAATTATATTTATTTCGAACTTTATATACCTAATAAAGGCTCAATTTCAGTGCCTACAGTATTATTTCGCATAGAGCGGCTCTTTTATAATTATACAGGGCGTAAACGAATTCGTGTAATTCCTTCAAACCTCGTGATCTACTAGTGACACTGATTGACCCTGCATAGGTTTTTTTCAGAATCAACAAAAAATAGTTTTCAAAAAATGAACCATGGTATTCTGTATCTGAGTAATTTTAGCATCCCAAGTTAACTGACTGCGTGGAGCGATATCGCACTAGTCGTGCTCCTCAGCTGTGTCGCCGTGCCTTCATTCATTTATGCATGGCATCGAAATTTTCTACCACATAAAAAATTGAAAAAAAAAGTTTATTTACATTTTTAATCAATCTAAATCCCGTGCGGGGTTAATCTATACCATTAATAGATCATGTGGTTTGAAGGGATTACTCGAATTCGTTTACACACTAGTATTTAAACGTCGTCGTGATAAAATAAAAAGGACACAATTGCATTCCGGAGAGTTTTACTCTAAGGTGACAATACGTAACGAATTAACAAAATAAAGAAATAATAAGAACTGTAAAATGCGTAACATTATATTATAATATAGGAGCCATGCTTTCTCAATCGAATCATTCGTGGGATCCCCTAGAATTAAGAATATACAGGGTGGGTCAAAAATCGTGGATCAAACGAAACAGGGCGATAGTTGGGGTTATTTGCGGTAAAAAACACCTATGTGGCAGAGCCCTAACTTGATGTCCTAAAAAGTTATGAAAATTTGAGTGTTTAAGTAAATAGGCAATTAGAGTATAATAGGCACCTATTTTAAAACAACAAATGGTGTTTAGTTACTTGTGCTTTTATGACAGTGGGTACCATGATTTATGAGTATTGGCACTTTTTTCAATATCTTTTAAGTCTCACGAAAAAATATTTGTAACTTCAGAACCTTACTGTAAAAAAAAATGTACTGCCATAAAATGCAGCAAATAACCCTAACTATCGCCCTGTTTCGTTTGATCCACGATTTTTGACCTACCCTGTATATTCGCTTCCATTGTCGGGCAAGCGAGTCATAAGAGGCAAGGAACTTGACACCACTCATCACCACATGGGACTTTAATATAAGAGGATTTAATATAAAACGTGGGTGTACAGTGTAATGTAACAGACGGCCCCAGGATCTCCTGAGAGCACGTCTGCTACACCAGTTGTAAAGAATGTGTAGAGCATTCTATACCTAGTACATAAATAACAAAAATAGAAATGGTTAGAGAATAAGAGGCAGGACTGCGTCACGTCCCTTGGAGTAGTCAGCGAGTTCCTTCTTGAAGTTACGGCGTTCGCCAATGGCCCACACAGCCATTTGATAGAAACCGGCGGCAGCAAACGCGTATTGACGGCTAGATACACGGCGAGAGTGCTTAGGCAGCACAGTCCCAGCGTCGTGCAGGCACATCTTGGGTTACAGGCTATCTATGAGAAGACAGACCTGTACGAGACGTCGTCATGAGAGACGGACACACAATAGTAAGCTCCCCCAGGCAAATATTGTGCTTCAAGGTGGGTTGCTGTGGCATGCCACATAATCAAACAGCCACAGATTTAAATTTATGATATTTATATCAATATGTAAATTATACAGAAAATAATTGTATCAAAAGAAATCGCCATCACGTAAAACAATCCAAAGTCTCATTTAAATTCCTATCTGTCATCAATCAAAAAAAGTATAAATTATAAAAATGGCCAGTAGGTAGGTGAATGACTATGAAGGTGATACTACAACAGACCTCTGTAATAAGAGAACACCTCGGCCTTTGGGAATTACAGGCGTGTGAATTATCTAAAGCTTTTAATTATTTTCTCCTCGTACTCCTTAGTAAAGACTGAACTCATTGCTGAGGATTGTTTCTCCGCATTTCGCTTTTATCTTTGCATGCTCTATAACATAACTGTCTCGTTTTATATGTAAGTAAATGACAACATAATGACTGGTGAGACTTAGTTAGAGGTTATGAGTGTCAACTTTTTATGAAAAGAGAGTTTATATGCACGAGTCAGCATGCGTAAGTTGTAAAAGTTAACTGAAGTTAAAAAGTCAATGTATTGTTGACATTAGACATTGGTTCTTAGACAAGAACATAATCAGCTCATTACTGTCATACTGCTAGGCACGAACCTTTTCTCATAATTCAACACGCGGGTGGGTAGGCTACATAATACTATCGAGAACTTTTTGGAGCCCTCTTAGACATGCAGGGGTTCTCACGATATTTTCTTGTTTTTTTTTGTAGCTGTCTAAAGTATCCAGGTTTCCTCACGACGTTTTCCTGTACATTGTTAATAGCCCAGTCGCCAGGTAGTTTTACCTTGCAAAAGGTCCGTCAGTCCTGAATTTTGGATGTGTGGTATGTTTAGATGTTTTTACAAAAAAAAAACAAGTTTTCGATCTTGAGTGACCTCGGCGCGCTTCGCCATCTTGGATCAAAGACCCCAAAAATGACTTTTTATTAAATAACTCCTTATCTATGGGTTTCACGCCAAAAATTGCTAAACCGATTTCCGTCAAACGCTTATAATAATCCTGATAAAACAAGCTATCGAGCAAAAAAAAATCTTAACGAAATTGAGTCATCCGTTTCGGAGTTACGTTGCCACAAACAGACAGACAGCCATACAGACAAACGGACAGACTTACATACATACAGACATAGGTTTCAAACTTATAAAACATCCTTCTTTTTGCGTCGTGGGTGAAAAATAGGCTTCAAACGGATAACACCTCTCTTTTTGAGTTGGGAATGAAAAATAAAAACTGCTTGAAAATTTAATTCAGATCAGTAGATAAAATTCGAAAAGTCAAAAGCCGGAATCGAAATCAGAACTTCCTTCGTGGAAGGCAAGTTCTCAACTGCAAAGCTATCACTGTTTTTTAGACAATAAACAGACGTAAAATTACATAACCTTTACGCGTTTCATCATAAATATTAGGAGCTAAATTATAAATTAGTAAATCAAAGGCTTGACTTCAGTTTCCTGTGAGTCAAACATCTAATTTGACCGCAGATAAAAAAAACAGTTCCTAACTTGACCCCTGATTTCAAAGTGTCACAATTAGCATTCGAGCTAACGACCACTTAACTAAATAGACGCGTTGTATAATATTTACGAAATACCTATAATTTGTTAAATTCAATATGCAATTTAATGACTTAGCAAAAACCCCTGTTGATATTTTGGTTCGGTAATTACTACCAGTTATCCTTTAAAATACCCACGTTAAATTAAGCAAAGTTGTATGAAAGTAAAGTTAGTTTCGCAAACCCTAAGACCGGAAACAGTCTTGCAACTCGGTATAACACACGACGCCTAAGTAGCGTTTTTGAGAATATTAGTTGTGAGATTTTGTAATTACAGCCGCATAGACCGATCTTCCGGGTTAAGCCACGCTTGCCGAGGTTGGTCTGTGGATGGGTGACCATTTACCATAGCGAGTTTCCTCCGTGCCTCGGAAAGCACGTAAAGCCGTTGGTCCCGGCTGTCATTTGTAGATCTTTGACAGTCGTTACTGTTGGTCAGAAGCCAGAAAGTCTGACAACCAGTCTTACCAAGAGTATCGTATTACCCAGTTACTGGGTTGTGGAGGTCTGATAGGCAATCGCTCCATGTAAAATACTGATATTCAGCTGCATCCGGTTCGACTGGAAGCCGACCCCAACATAGTTGGGAAAAGGCTAGGCAGATGATGAGTTGTGAGATTTTGCCTAACGACTTTTAAATGCAAAAGTTTATCTTAGTCACCCAGACTTCACTACATTGTATAAAACAAAGTCGCTTCCCGCTGTCTGTCCCTATGTATGCTTAGATCTTTAAAACTACGTAACGGATTTTGATGCGGTTTTTTAAATAGATAGAGTGATTCAAGAGAAAAGTTTCAAGCTATGAAACGTACACGTGTAAAGCCGGGGCGGGTCGCTAGTAGAGGATAAAATCATTGTTGTCTAGGCCATAATACGCACACCAATACAGAGCTTTTCTTTTAGTTGATCCTTGAAGTTTTTAGAAAACGATGAGCTGTTCTTCTTGTCATTTTACGTACATACATAAATGAACTCACGCATTTCCCATGGGGATAGGCAGAAACTGTAGAACGCCACATGCTACAATCCTTGCATACTCCTTGCGCTTCGTCTATCTTGTCATACCTTCAATTTAATCAGACCTGCGATATTTGTTTTATTTTTCTCTGTTAATTTTTATCACGTCATTTCAATACTTACTTTTATTTATCAGTTTTGTTACCTTGTGCAATTACTTTATTGTGATTTTGAATGGTTGTATTATTTTAAGTAGTACAATTTGTCGAAATTTATTGTTTTTATTTTATTTCCTAATCTAATCTTATTTATTATGTAACAAATTAATTTTTTGCTAAAGTTTTAACTGTTTAAAAATTTAACGAATTGTTGATCACCTTTCAATGAGAATGTTGTGCATGCCTAGTGATGTATTTACACAGAATCGAAGACTTGTGTTACCTATTGTTATTACCTTTGTAAATATGTCGTTGGTGTGCCTTGTTTAATAAATAAATACTTGTCATACTTATCATTCTATCATAGGAATACCTCGAAGAACTCGCATACTAAGGTGTACGTAATATTTTAGCACATAAAACAGCGCTGCAACATTTTATGTTAATTTAATAGCTTTAAGACTGCAGAAATGGACATGACAACTTCACCTCTTTTGTCTATTTTAACTTATTGATTGTCATAGTTTATAAATGAGCTAAAAGCCATTCATCAGTCTCGTTGTTGAATTTTAGACAAAGTTTTAGTATAAGTAATACTATCTTTTATTTTTAGTTTCGCAATATGCGAGGTCAAAAGTTCAATAAAATATTATATTATTATGACAGAATTATTAATAAAAGTAGCAGTGAAAATATAATATATTTTTTATTTTCTAGATCCATTTTATATGTTAAACTGAAAAAGCTGTGGATGATATTATATGGTTAACATAAGTAAATTGTTAAAAATAAAAGATCAATATTATAGTTGTTGAAAGATATTACAATTATACAATGAATTACTAAATCATCAAATTACTGAAAATCTTTTTATTATTGATGTTTGAGTAAAATCATTGCGATTTTCCTTATTAATTCTCCTTTTTGTATTATAACTTTCGTGAGACACATTCATATTTATGATTATTTACGGTTTACTCACGTGCATTTTTTCGGGATTGCCCGACTAGTTGGGCAATCCCGAAAAAATGCACGTGAGTAAACCGTAAATAATCATAAATAATTCTCCTTTCTCCCAAAAATTTAAAATGATGGTTTCCGACTATGTATGTAGATAAATTAGTTACAGCCATTTCAGGTGCCAATCAACCAAACAGTTTCTATACAAAACGCATTCGTGAATTCCAACTCCATACATCCCTCGCATCCATCTTCACCTTTCATCCATTACATAAAAATCGCGCTAATACGACATTCAAATGTTACATCAGACGTATTGGTTTTGTTGCGCGGGAGTTCACCAACCCAGTCGCGTTCCGTTCGACGCCGGTGAATGACGTGCGGGTGTTCCAAATACAAAGATTTGACGCTTTCTGTCACGCGGAAATTTTATGTCAAATATTTTGATTTTTGTTTTTTTTTTAAAGTGTAACGTGATTGTGTTTTTCTGTTCTTTTTTTTTTGGATGCGCTTTCGGGATAGAGGTGAGGTGTTATTGTTTTTTTTACTAGTGAGCTTTTCGTGAGTTTATGTTTTAGTATTTGAATAAACAATATATTTTTAACAACTAAAATACTTGCTTATTTTATTTTAAAATATTTTTAAAATTAAATAAGCATTATGTTTTCTATTGATTAGTCATCATAAATCATGTTTTATTATAGTTTGACTGCTGTTTTTATAGGTAAACACAAAATAGCTTTTCTAAATAACACAGACATTTCTCTAAAAACCTTCCACTTTAGATTTACGGTACAGTCATAGTTTAAATGTGCATACAGCTACGAGCCAGTAATGTGTTCGCAACTAACTGTACGAACAGATGTTATCTTTAATTAAAATGTTAAAACCACTGCATGTGCTTTAACATAGAAATATGCAATAACAGAGATTTACAAGCTATTGCCGCGGGTTTGCTTGTGGTATTTCTATTTTATGAACAGCTTAATAAGATGAAACTGCAGAATGTTTTGTTACAAGCGAGTTTTAGTGTTACCTACTGTGCTTTATTTCAGAATATTCCTTGATTTATTGTCAGGGTCTGACTTTTGACACAAATTTCAAAATAATGAATGTACTGCCCTTTATGTTGAGCGTCTCTGAAGTAGGTATAAATTAAAATTCATTTATTTCAGGCAAGCTAAACCCGTATACAGAAAAATAACAGCGACCTTAAAATTAAATTACAAACAATTAAATTACAAACCATTTAATTACAAATAATTAAAATAAAATACAATAAAATATAATAAGGTATAGTAGTACGCACTATTTTGTTAAGTCAAAAACATATCATCGGCCAACCATATGAAGTTTTGCATATCGTCGCCTAACAGTGAAAACCTCTGGAATGAAATGGGGTCATTTTTATTTCATCACGACGTTAGGTGCTATAATTATAAGACAGCTACTCTATGCGAAATTATAAATTATAGGCACTGAAATTAAGCCTATAGTGGGTATGTAAAATTCGTAATAAATATACCTAATTGCACGCAAAATACGCGCTTAGGCTTAGACGTGGAGTTGCGGATACCAGCCCGTTATACCTTGTAAATATAATTGACTAGCTCTTGCCCGCGACTTAGTCCACGTGAGAGCCCACAGCAATTCCCGATGATGCCCGATGCCGAATGCACTCCAGAGGTTTTCACGGTGAGGATATTATGATATTAGGAAGGTGCCATATTGCATACTCAATACCAATTTCCATTACTCTGTGCTGTGCAAGGAAGACTTTATAAATAAAAGCTTGTACCATTATTATACGTTAGAGTTAACGATAGCCATAATTAAAGCAATAAGTAATCATATTCATTTTGTAAAGAGAAAAGTTTTGTATTGATCGGCTTGTTCGATCGATGTGAAAGCTTGTCTATTAGCTTGTTATGTCTTTATTTTAAAATGATAGACTTATAAAATACAAATGAATAATATATTGGAGCCACGCTTTTTATTTCTATTCTCTATTTTATGGATTCAAGAAGAAGAAGAAAGAATTTACATATTTTCGTAAATATTTTACGATCTGATTTTAAAGATTAAAGTTATAAAAAAATTAAAAACATAAACATATCATAATTATCTTCTTCTTCTGTCGGGTTCCATCATTTTAATTAATTAAATAACAAAAAAATGGTACAAAAATAAATTACTTGATCAGTCTATTACTATCCCACTGCTGGCCAAAAACCTTTTCTCAGAACGGAAAGGTTTTGGCGTTGTTAAGAAAAACTAAAATAAAATAAAAATACATTTTTTGAGGAAAAACTATTCAGATAATTAAATTAACATAACATCACGCCTTTATTCCCCAAAGGGTTAGGCAGAGGTGTATAATACACCCTCATTTCCATGTAATAGGAGACGAGCCTATTGCCATCAACCGGGCACAAATCCAGACTCCGGGCTGTTACTGAGAAATTCCACACAGAAAAACCCATTAATAAATAATATTCAGATAAAGCAGTTAATTAACGCACGTTTTCAATAACCTGCAAGTATATCGGTGGCTTGCCTACTAGAAATAGAAAATTAACTTCGATAAAAATAATGTCTCATTTCTATCTCTCGTCAAACAAACCGCCGGAAGATCAAATAATGAAGCTGGCCGTAAGCGATGCATCTTATTTCCTCTGCCTGCAGTATCAGCATGATAATTTATCATTATAGATGACTAATGATGATGATAATTGAAGCTGTTGAATCTGTGACTTGCAAATTAGAATTCTGAAGTTATTTAATGTGTCAATGATATTATACAGGGTGTAAAAAGACCCATCACATAGCCGAAATCTACGCACTCTGTACATCAAACTAAACTACATTGACCAAAAATAAAACGCTGGGAAACGACTTTTATTTTTTGGCATAAAAAAACGCTTTTTTTTTGTAGCGCGCAATGTGTGGTTGTAGCGATGCCGCGCGTTTGCATGCGTGCAGCGGCCACACAGCCGAGCTAAGGCGGTAGTGTGCGTTTGATATTCATTGCGTTTTTGTAACTTCAAATGCGTAATTTGTGAGGAAAAATTGAAATTTTTGATAATGGTTGTTTGGAAGAAAGTTTAGTATTATCACTTAGAATACGTTTTAGGAAAAAACTAAAAAAAAAAATGTGTACTTTGACCTTCAATATCTCCAAAACCAATGGTTTCCCAGGTATAGTCTGGTAGAAAAAAATGATCCCAATGATGGGTAGAATATGTGGTTTTCGTTATCGTTAAGGGTCTTTTTACACCCGATATTGTTGTTGTATTTGTTTTTAAGGTATTGTATTGAGGTTATAGTATGGATTCTTTAACTCGTTTCAACTTAGTGCTTCAGCAGTTTTTTGCTCGAGAGCTTGTTGATCCTATGGCATAATGAAACAAGGTAGTCTTTTCCCGTGACAACTAGATCACGTCACTACCTATCACTAGCTTCGGCTCTGTTGTCAAACTTTGTTGTTATTGGTGAGAAAATATCACAAATGGTGACGTAATCCGGTCCATCGTTGGAAGAAAATATCCTGTTTTATTATACCATAGATAAGATAAGACCAGTGGTTGTATCGTTTCTTCTTCACAGCATAAATACTAGCAATCGGTGAAGGGCGGGCGTGTTCAGGAGCTGTCTTTTGTATTATTGACGTTCAAAAAGAACTAAGTAGGTAGTTCTAGTCTATTTTTAACCGACTTCAAAAAGGAGGAGGTTCTCAATTCGTCTGTATTTTTTTTTTTTTTATTTTTTTTTTATGTTTGTTACCTCATATCTCCGTCATTTATGAACCGATTTTAAAAATTCTTTTTTTGTTCGAAAGGGTATACTTCCCGATTGGTCCCATATAAATTTTGTTATGATTAGACCATGAACTTCAGAGATATGAAACGGAACTCCTCATCGGATCAAAGCAAAATTCTCAAATTACTAATATTGCTTTGTTTATATTTGTTGTTGGGAACTGACTACTGGAAAAGAGGAGGGGGTGCGTGTCCCCCCCCTCCCCCCCTTTGGAAAGTTTTCATTATATCGTGTAAGGTATCATTTGAAAGGACTTTTTATGCCCGACTACGTCAAAGCCAAAAAGAAGGGTTATGAAGGAGGGGGTTAAAATTATGACACTAAAACATATTTAATAAAAAATAAACTTTAAAAAAAAGTAAAAACCGACTTCAAAGAAATACTAAAAGGAGTAAAATAATTACCATAATATAAAATTAACAGTTTCAGAAGTCGGTGCAACTCTACACTGAAGCAAATAGAAGCCACCGACTTCTGAAACTGTTAATTTTATATTATGGTAATTATTTTACTCCTTTTAGTATTTCTTTGAAGTCGGTTTTTACTTTTTTTTAATGAAAGAAATAGTTTGGCATTTGAGTGATAAACATCTTAAAGAAGCTTGTGTGAAAGTTAATAACAAAATCGTAAGTATTTACAGTAGCGATTAAAGTTAATTTACTTTGTATTTTGACCGCAAATCAAACAAGTGCTTGATAATTTTCGAAAGCGTGTGCATTAGAAGTCGGAGTATAAATGGCAGCAATTAATTTGCTATAATTTACTTATTTCTTAATTGACGTGTTCTGCGAGAATCTCAGTAGTAATAGATTAAATTAATAACTCACATTGCGAGAGAAAACTAAGTCATCTCCTTGAAAAATACACTCGATATAGTATTTAGTACAGTAAACCTAGCACGAATGTTTTGACGTATAGTAACGTAAACGTAACGTTGATGTACGTGTAACGTACGTGACTCTGTGGTTGCTAAAGTTTCGTGACTTGTAGCGTGTAAACAATAAATTAAAATTAGTACATTTAAATTAGTCGGCACTAAATACGCGCTTTACTATAGACTGGAAACGTGTAAATTTCGACGACACGTTTGGTGCAGAGGTTGAGCGATTGGCTTCTGCGCTACGGGTCGTGGGTTCGATTCCCACACGGAACAAAAATGTGTATGGCCTACAGATGGTTGTTTCGGGTCTGGGCGTTTGTGTATGTGAGATTTGTGTCTGTAAACGCACCCACGATACAAGAGAAATCTTAGTGTGGGGCAACGTATTTTTTTATTAAAAAAATGAAATTTTAGACGGAATGTCTGAAAGAAAATTATTATTTGAATAAAGATGACGACACAAAGGGAGACCAAAAAAGTTCTAGATGGTGTGTATAGTCCACCTACCCGCACGTAACCTAAACCCGTCTCCTACTCAGCAGAAGCCCATGTCCAGCAGTAGCACAGTATAGGCTGATTATGAATTTAGATCGAACCTTCCTATGGAAAGAGTAGTTTTGCTAAAGTTCTTTTTTTTAGAAATCTAATCTTACCAAGTCTTCCAGTTAATCAATGCTGTCTCTATGTATCTCAAATAAGTGCTGTTAGACAGCGCCCTAGAGCAAGGGAAAGCATGTTTCTGGGACTAAAGAAAGTGCAACTGCAAGCTAACAAGCTAAATATTGCAAAAAATAACAAATGTAGAAAGTGATTGTGAATGCTTTAGTTAAAACCAACATTGAAGTGTTATTGTTTTTGTAGGTACGATTAACATGTACCATTGTATTCCATGTATAAATGACAAAAAATTAGGTTACAACACAGTCTTTTAAAAGTGTTGGCTGTCAAACAAAACTATTCACCTGTTTAATTTATTTTTTATTTGTTTGTCATTTTTCATATTTTGCATGCCGATCGTCGGCATAATATTTTAAATGTCAAGTACCATCAATTGCTTCAAATTTAAAAAATATGGATTAGTCTAGATAATAATTATGTATACAACATTTTTCAATAAGTCAGTCAGACTCATCAATAATTTCCGATCTTCACATATGATTTTTTCGACAATTTTTTTTGCCAGCTCTTTTTCTTCTTACCATTTATACAACTGAATCATTTTAGTCAACATCTGCCTATCTATGAGAACCAACTCGCAACATAAAAGAGAATCACTATTTAAAATTAAATTTCAACTTAGTCCACTCGAGATCAAGTCTCTCAAAGCGTTTTCCTCATAAAATTTCAATTCAAATAATATTTGCATATGAATAGACTGACTATACATTTTATTACGGAGAAAATATAGTTATGAAACAGTTGAGGTGCTGCACAAACGTAGACACTTTTAGTGTCTTGTGTCGAACACACGGAACCAGTATCTGGCAGGGAACTTTTTTTGTCATATTAGTATAATGAAATTGATCACTTCATGCGTAGACGTAGCCACGGAACACATCGAACGTCGGACAAAAAGCGTTTGGTGTTAACAATTAGCAACTTTTTCTCTGTTTTTGGCTCGAGCTATACAAACATAGCTCAAGCTGTGGTGAAAAGATTAGCAAGATTGGTAACGGGGCCGACTGCACAGGGTAACCCAGGACGTACGTAAATAAGTATCATCACTCGTGGAGGCTCTTTTATTGCACCCTTGACAGCAAAAAAGTGTTCAGTGGAAGACGCAAGCAACTAAAAGTGGCTACGTTTGAACAGCGCCTAAAAGAAAACTGTTAAATATATTCTTCGTTAAAATTGTTACAATTGAAGAACTCAATAGATTGCATAGTTTTACGTATGAATGTGGACTCAGCATAGTTATTAGTGAACAGTTAGTGCGGTGCGTGAATTATTCATAGTTCTGTGCTCGACTTGCGCAATCCGCAACTATTTGTTATTAACATTGTGTAGATACTTTTTGCGGAACAACGCTGGTTGATGTGAGTAAGGTTCTGTAGGCATTGTTTTGTGTTATCACAATTAAATTACTTCTATGATTGGTTTTTGGTTTGATTTGGACTTTTTGATTCTTCAATCATATCATGTGAGTCGCGAATTTTATTGAAGGAAAGAGGTTGTTTAAAATAAAATTTTCGAGTTTCCTGACTAAAATTGCGATAGTTCAGGTAATATAAAAGCCACGCATTAATATATCTAATCGTCAAAACCGAAATAAAATTAATTTAGTAGTTAAGGAGAAAATTACGCACAGACAGACAAACAGACGCAGCGAGGGATTTTGTTTTATCCTCATATTCTTCATCCCTAACTTTTTCCTAATGTATATCTAACCAAATTTTGACGCGGAACCCTAAAAATCAAAGAATTAAATATCTAATGCCCATTGTCTATCTGTCCATTGCAGTGGGAGGTAACATTTTTGTGAAACATGCGCCAGCGCAATTTTTTCCGCTACAAATTACTGCGAGCACAAGGAGAGTTGATCGTAACTTGTAATAGTTACATGTGTTTACCTAATAATGTTGGCAATGAAAGCTCTTAGAGTCAGTGAGCATAATTTTATATACGAAACCATATTTGAGTAATACAAAAATAATATTTATGAAATTTAAGTTTTTGGTTAAATTACAGGAGATGGAAAGAAAGATTTTTGACTCAACCGAGAGACATGATACAGACATAGAATAAACACGTGAGAGAGAAAAGAAAAAAGATACTATGGTGGTCGGAGATAGTTGCGCGTCCTTCAGCGATCATAACACCCTTTAGAGTCAGTTTTAATATGCGAAAGCATATTTGAGTAGGTATTACAAAAATAAGATTTATAAAATTTCAGTTTTGATTAGATTAAAGGAGACAGAAAGAAAGATTTTTGACTCAACCGAGAGACATTATGCACACATACAGCATACACGCGAGAAAGATAGTAAAACGATACTACAGTGGTTGGAGATAGTCGCGCGTCCTTCGACGATCATAACACAACTGGGAAAGTGCTGATGACTTAAGCCCGACCTATTTGGTGACAAATGGACATAACGGAAATCATAATTATACTCGTAAATTGTTCCGAAAATTCTCGATGGTGTGTGTAGTCCGCCAACCCGCACCGAACCTGCGTGATGGACGAAGATCGAAATCCTTCTCATTCTGAGAAGAGGCCCGTGCCCAGCAGTGGGATAGTAATAGGCTGATTATGATAAAAATTTTACGAGTATTTACCAAAAAAGATTATTCGCCAACAAATTCCTTGAAGCTATCTGTAATTGTTGTTGTAACATAAAATTGATTTTAGGAAAAAAGTTTGGGCCTTTGTCGTGGAAGCTTTAGTGTTTAAATACAGTGCAAAATTTGCCTCAATCGAGTAAAAAACATTTAAATAAATTAAGTAACCATCCATATGAAAACTTTATATTAAATTACCTCAATAAGTAGTTCGTCAACTATCTCAACAACTAATTCAATAGAAAACGATGTGACTTTATTAGTCTGAGTCACGATACTACAAGCATAAACGCAATACTATCATTAGCTGAGGTAAGTTAAAACTAGCTTCTTGCAGGCTATAATTAAAAGCTTCGGAACTTAATATTGGCAGCAGTATAAATACTAGGTAAAGACTCGGTTATTAGAACTACACGATTTAAAGCCAATGAAACTAGCAACTTAAGTAAGACATGGCAAGTAATCTGCACGATTTAATAATGAACTTCCTTTTCTCCGAAGCTGAGCTTGTGTGTTTGAATAATTGGACCCTGTTAAGCAGAAAGATCCAACTAACATTTTCTATGAAATCGAGTTATGTATATTACATAGCCATAGTCTTCATATTATGAAAAAGCACTATATTTTACATTCAAAATAATGTAAATGATATGTTTTATTACCTTACTAATTTTCAAAAAGTGTAGTACTATTTTTATTATCGCTGCTAAACTTTAAAGTGCATTTACTCAAAAGTAATAAAACATTAGTTGGATCTTTTCTGCTTAACAGGGTCCAATTATGAAATGGCTGTTCGTAAACCAAAAATGAAACGTTTTTGTAAGCTTTTTTTAAGTTAAATTTCCATAAGTCATTTCAAAGTTGATGCCTACGTTGTAAAAGGTACGCAATGTCAAACTTTCAAGTTTATAACCCCAGCGGTGTAGATCAGTCAGCTAGTCACTCAGTTTCTCCTTTTATACAAGGTTAGTCGAAAAGGGGGTAGGTACTAATCAGCAGGCCACTTAAAATATCATTGATAACGGTTTTAAAGCAAGTGTCACAACAAAATTCGATAATTTTTATTTTGACTTTTTCAAAAATTCTTCATTCCTACTTTAGTTACGAATTCAGAAAATGGAGCTGCTAACTCGTGACCCCAAATATGACCTAAAATGTAAACACAGCTGATCATATAGATTGTAGCATGCTTTTTATGTAATTTTTGAACAGCTATTTCTTGACTTTTGGGGAAAGTGGTAAAACAAAAGTTACTCATTATTATGGGTACTTTAAGACCCTTTCGGATTAGTACCCCCTTTCCGACTAACCTTGTATATAGATAGATAGAAAATATAGCTATTGCATTTTGGTCTAGTTATTACAGGTACAAAGATAAAAAAAACGACTTCAAAATAATTAATTTTATTCTTCACGAATTCGGAATATGTCCCATACTAAAAGTTGTGCAGAATGATGAGCTAAGTTCATGGTTTTCCGATATAAAGTGTCTAACCAGTCATTCTATACAGGGTGTTAACGAATTCGTGTAATTCCTTCAAACCATGTGATCTACTGGTGACACAGATTAACCCTAAACGGGATTTTTTGAAAATCAAAAAAAAAAGAAAAACTTGATTTTCTATTTCTGAGCCATTTTAGAGTCTTGAGTTATCTGACTACAAAGAGCGATATCGCGTTAATCGTGCCTGCCAGCCGTGTCGCCGTGCTTTCATTAATTTATGCGTGGCATCGAAATATTCACACAAAAAAAGCATTTTTTTGCAAAATTTAGGTGGTTTAGACGATCGGTAATAAAGCCGCATGAAAAAATAATAGTTTCATTTTTTTATTTTTAATCAAGCTAAATCCCATGCGAGGCCTGTCTACACCAGTAGTGGTTTTAACGAATTATACGAATTCGTTAACACCCTGTATAATGAATACCGCAAAGGCTGCATACAACTTACTACCAGATCTTTAGTTATACATTCACGCAATACAACATTATACAACTCAATAATACCCCATCTTCCTACAAAGCGTTATCGAGGCATCTGCGATCTCAGTCGATCGTAATTAATCCCCAATGAACCGCGTCCGCAGTACCGTACACCGGCGCACGCGCCGTTACGAGCTCCCTCGGGCATTCCCGCTGATATATATACGAGACGCTAAGGCTTTAGTAGTTACTGAGGTAACAAATAATATACATATAAATAGCGTACATTTTTTTTTGTATCTCTTCACATAACGATTTAGGATGTAAGAGATAATAGTATAGTATATTTCATTATAATGTAGATGATTTGTAATTTACTTTCTACTCACTGCTTTATTGTCATTAACAACTAGCTGTTGCCCGCGGTTCCACGCACATCCTAGGAGAACTATTTCATGTAACCGGATAAAAAATATCTTTTGTCCTAATCCTGGTCATAGTCTACCTGTGTGTCAAATTTCATTCCAATCAGTTCAACCGTTAAAGCGTGATTGATTAACAAACATCCTAATTCACAAACCTTCAAATTTTTACATTTATAATTTTAGTAGGATAGGATTGGCCAGAATCTATATAAATAAAAAGAAAGGTCCTGACTGACTGATTGACTGACTCATCAACGCACAGCCCAAACCTTTGGACCTAGAAAGCTGAAATTTTGCACAGAGGTTCCTTTTATAATGTAGAATAAGGAAGGATTTTTCGAAATTCAACCCCTTAGCCCTTTATACGGCAGTGGCAATATTTCCGCCACCAACTATTTTGGAAAATGTCTCGAAAGCCTCCTTGTTTTATTTTTAAATTTTTAAATAATGTAATTTTTATTTTTAAAGTTGGCAATATTATTATTTTTTCCTATTTGCTTTAATAAAAATTAAATGAAATTTAATTTTTTTTTTCTTTTCTTTTTTTTATTGTTGTATAAAAAATGCCAAATTCTTCATTATTTACTTTTCCTAAAATCTTCTGCCTTATAAAGGGTTAGGGAGTAAAATAGGGGATGAAAGTTTGTATGAAAAATCGTCACTTAACGGGTTCCAACTGTCACGCAAGCGAAGCTGCGGGCAAAAGCTAGTTTCTAAATAATTGTAATTTTTTTTTTCTATCATAAAATGACATTCACCTATAGCCCAAGTCTAATGTAATGACGATAAAAGGTGATGAACTCGCCTATCATTAACAAGTTAGTTCTTTTTACAAGCAAAATGTAAGTAACAATTTGTCTTCTCTCATACCATTTCACTATCAGAAAATATAAAATGTCATCACAGAAACGCAACACGATTAAACCCTATTTTTAGTGAATCACATTCATCATCATCATCTCCCTGCCCTTATCCCACATTCGGCTGGGTCGGCACAACATGTATCAACTCTTCCTCTATCAGCCGTCATCTCAGTACTCACTTCTTGCACACAATCCATCCACGACTTTCTTTGTCCTACCTCTACTTGTAAAGGGTGTCTCAGTAAGAGTGCACTTTTTTCATTTTAAAATGAAAACACGTATTTTTTGAGAGAGTTATGATATTTTTATTGGATTGTAAAGAAAACATGTTCCGATTAAGTATGGAATAAAATATCCGGCAAATGGTCCCCACATCTCTGATGATAGGCCATTACTCTTTTCACGAAATTAATTTTAGAATTTTTGATGTCTACTGGCTACCAAGATCATGTGATTTAACGCCGTGTGATTTTTTTCTTTGGGATTTTGTGATATCTCGGGTTTATGCGAATAAACCAAAAACAATTCTTGAACTCAAATCCGAGATTCAACGCGTCATCGCATCGGTGAGATACAGCCACATGAATGTCTGTGGAAAAGTCATGGCACATTTCATGAAAAGAGTAATGACCTGTTATCAGAGTCATGGGGGTCATTTGCCGCATATTTTATTCCATACTTAATCGGAACATGTCTTCTTTACAATCCAATAAAAATATCACAACTCTCTCCAAAAATACGTGTTTTTATTTTAAAATGAAAAAGTGCACTCTTTCTGAGACACTCTTTATATCCATCCATATTTATATTTAACACTCTTCGGGTAACATGACTCTTCCCTCCGCACAACATACACACTAACCTACTCCTCAACTTTTCAGTCACTGGCGCTACTTTCAAACTTGCTCTGACATACTCATTCCTTATCTTATCGATCTCAACATTCGTATCTCCGCTGCATGCATCCTCCTTTCATCCGTCCCCTTGGGGGCCCAACACTTAGATCCAGTGAATTACATTCATATTTATAATTGAGGAACCCAGAATCAAAAAGTGTCATTAACATGTTTGGGTCGACGCGTCTGTTTTTTCTCATTGGTTCAAAGCCTTGGATTTTATCAACGTCAGTAATTAGTTACGGTTTACTCACGTGTAGTTATTGGGATTGACGGATTAGTTTCGGACATAGCTCTTAAACAAGAGCTGAACACACAACGAGGTCAAGAGTCGAACCATCCCGAAAAATGCACGTTAGTACCGTAAACGACGTAACATAGACGACAAGTTTGGTGAAGTGGCTAAACGATTGGCTTCTGCGCTACGGGTCGTAGGTTCGATTCCCACACGGAACAAAAATGTGTATGATTACAGATAGTTGTTTCGGGTCTGGGCGTTTGTGCATGTGAGATTTGTGTCTGTAAACGCACCCACGACATAGGACAAATCCAAGTGAGGGGCAAAGTTTTTATAAAAAAAAAACAGTAATCATAAATACGATTAAATCAGTTTCATAACAATAAGTAATATTTTACAGAAACAGTATCAGTAATTATTCAAGTCTATCCTGTGTCTTTACAAATTGAGTTGGCATACAGCCTGATATCATCTACCCGTCTCGAGGGAGGTTAGCCTCGCATCTGGTCCCACGTACAGTTGGTAACGGTATGATGCATTTGTAACAGCCTGCCGGGAGGCTTTGCCGCTAAAACTTTCTTGGTTCTATATAAATATTATGATTATGAACCCAAAGCTCGAGTTAAGTTTTTATGTGTTAGTAAGGTGATAATTTTATTACACATCTATTACCTAACAGATCGTATAAATTAATAGGCTCGTAAGCTAATTTTACCTGTATTAGCTATTAACGTATGGGAGGTTCTACTATGCAAAGTTATGTAGTCTTTGCTTACTTATTGGGAAAGACTCTTGTAAGTCTTATTTTGAACTAATTACGGTCAGTAAATCATAGAATCGGTCAAAAGTGTTTAAAGGTAAAACGACTTACATAAACCAATTGCTTAGCATTCGAATAGCTAAACTAGTAGCCAAATAATAATATCATCATTTAAAATCAGAATTATAAATTAAATAATTAATATCTGATCAATAAATAGTTCAAAAATATCTTGCAATCAAATATTTTGTACCTATGTCAATCTAGCATCCAGCATTTTCGCCAAGTAAAAGACATCAACGCGCAAGCGCTGATTTCTTTTACTGGTGGTGATGCTATTGTTTTTTTTTTAAATTCCATTATCAAAACAATTTAGATTGTATTAGGTACTTTAGTTTAAATCAAGTTAATTTGAAAGTACTGAAAAATCTAATGAAAAACTTTTTTTTTCAAAAAACCCAATCTGTTCTTCAAAATTAATTCACCACACTTTTATCTTCCGATAGTTAATTATCTTATTTTCACTAACTTTGTTTGTTTCCAGGTGAACAATGAGCCAGTGAGGGTGGAATCAGTGCGTGACTAGTGACAAGATGGTAGGCTGTGTGTGATCAGTGATCAACATGTATGCCAAGAGATATTTGTTCGTGGTGGCCGTCGCGGTGCTGGTGAGGCAGGCGTTATGTAAGTGTACCGTTATAATTTGATAATTTAATAACATATATAATTAATAAAGTAAGTAGAACGGTGTTGTACGACCTACTTGTTACGTGTAATTCATGTATAATAGATTGTATGGCTTTGTATACTACGGCCGACACTGGCGTTATGGCACACACCGTGTACAGTTATTATTTTTCGATACATAGTGTTTTTGAATACCTCTACTCCATTTAATACAATATTAGATGAAAGTGGTCTGACAAGGCACGAGTATCTCTTGACCCATTTCTTCAAGTAAAGTTTCAGTTCATCTTGATATGCCCGGTTATACTTTAGATCAGCGGAGCCCAAACCTACGGCCCGTGAAGAGTTTTAGAACAAGAGAAATGGCCTTCGGAAATGTACTTTTGCAGCCTCATCATTATCATCATTCAGCCGAATGACGTCTACTGCTGGACATAGGCCTCCCCCAAACAACGTTTGGTTTGCCATAATCGCCACGCTTGGCTGGCAGGTTGGCGATTACAGTACGGTTGTTAAAGTATTTAGAGAACGCTGCTACCCATCCTCTAGTGAATTCCTTAGGCGCCTTTTCCGACACCCACGGGAAGAGATGGGGTAGTGCTTTTCTTTATGTCCGGCACCACATGGACAGAAAAAAGACAGAAATAAATATATAGATATAGAAAATGCCCTTGCAAATAGTCGTCATTATTTGAGCAAAAAAAGTTAGATTTGGCATAAAAACAAAATTGATTGTTTTTTAAATCTGGCCCTCTGCAGAATTTCTTGCGTGTTTCTGGCCCTATATGAAAAATATTGCCCACGCCTGGTCTAGATCGAGGTCTAATACAACAGCCATAGGAAACAATAAAATGGGCCAATTTCAATCGCGGACACAGCTACCGTAATACAAAAACCACCATAACTTTAATATCCCAAAATATTACACAAAATCATACCTCCATAGCGCACGTAACTAAATCTAAATAGTTATTTTTATGACAAAATTATTCGCTTAATTACAAACAAAGTTTGTTTGGCCGCTTTCCAACTTTCTCTTTACGGCGATTTTGTTAAAAACGATTTGCTTTGCGATAAAACTCAAGCCTTTGTGAGATTGTCTGATATATATGTATACAAGAATAGATTGTTATATTGTGTGTCGTGTTATCTTTGGTTGTTATTTTATCATTTGAATCGAGGAAGCGATAAATAAGGTAGTGATTTCCGTAAGCTTGACTTCTGTTTAGAGTTTGAAAAGGCTGTTTCATTGGTCGTGGGTTCAGTAAGAAGCGATTACAGAATGATTTACATCCTTGGCAAAGTAATAGAAATAGTTATTTATTTCTCTCAAAAAGGTACAATGGTTGGTTCAGACACAAATTACAGCAAAATTTCTAACTTTTGTGAGAGCTGGTATCTATACTGAGTTCGAGACCCATATCCAAGAGACACAGCATCCACAGAGCGTGTATGATAATATTATCAGTATCTAAACAATTTAACTTTTAAATTAAGTTGAACTACAGCGTTGCGTTGCGGTAGTATGAGCTACAGTGCCGCAACGCAACGCTTTAATTGAACTTAATATTTAAGCAATGTATCAGTGCACTACACCTTACAAAATAAAGTTAATTATATCGAAAAAAATATTATACAACCTTATTTTTACTTTATACGAAAACAGAGACATCCCAACAAGATTTTCATCAGAACTGCCTGAATAGGTGTTTTTTTTAGTAAATCTCCAAGTTACACCTTAGTTTATGTCGCGTTAAGTTCCCTAAAAAAGTGTGAAATGCCTGAGATGTGCTATGCAGGGGTTGTCTAATACACGGTAACTGACCGAGAGGACCGTCTCAAGGTGTCTATTCCCGTCAACTGTTAAGGGTAGAAAACTACTGAAACAAAATTGAAATTTATGAAAAAAAAAGAAGAAAAGTGGTGTAAAAAATATGTCAATCGATTCTTCTACTGATTCTGACAAACTAGTTTCAGGTTTAGTGTACACTAAAACTAAGCTTGTTTATTGAATGAATTTGTCATATGCTTGTGCGTTAGTTTTCTCGTTTTAATTTTTAAGTTCTCCATAGTTTTTTTTTCCTGTGTAATTAAATTACTCTTTGATTGTAATTGGGAAAGAAGCAATCAGTTTTAATAATATAAAACATTAAATTCCGGCACCACGCAGTTTACTGTGTTTCTTCGTGTGTATGTGAGAGCCAGAGGGGTATAGGGAAATCCCTCTATATCTCTGTTACTTGAATTCTTGTGCTCCGTCTTAGGTCCTGTCTACACTTATAACATCAGGTGCAGCTAGAACCAAACGACCAACACAAAGAATTAAAAAAAAACATTAAAAATAAAATATACGTTTACGAGCACAAGAATGTATTGCATAATGTTCTTTTGCTGGACCAAGACCTGAGTCATAGCTTTCAAAATCTTAAATTAACTTACTGAACG
Organism: Amphipyra tragopoginis; assembly: GCA_905220435.1. Taxonomy (NCBI): domain Eukaryota; kingdom Metazoa; phylum Arthropoda; class Insecta; order Lepidoptera; family Noctuidae; genus Amphipyra; species Amphipyra tragopoginis. The sequence goes on along the minus strand of HG992001.1, from coordinate 28,084,098 downwards.
TAAAATCTCTGATCCACTTTCAACCATCACTCAATGAATCCACGTCCAACATAATTCTACTAAAAAGTCATTCCCCTCGCGCTCAGTCAAAACTGATTGAAAGTAAATTGCCGACATTACCCTCCACGCGCTGGTTGGAATGGTTATCAGGTAACATGTAGAGCGGGTCCAGATCTCATCAGATTCGCCGTATCTGGGCTAGTCTGTCAAGGTGAAAACGAAAGTTGACGCTATGGGCAACAACTATTGTTTTTTTTTTGGTGAAGAAACGTGGGTACGTTTGTTTTTGAGATGTGAATGAGAGAAAAAAATGTGTTAAATCTTTTATTGTTTTTTGTATGAATGTAAATTTTATTTATGATGATTTCAAAATTAGAAATGTTTTTAAAAATGTTGGAGTTTTTTGCTATGTGGAGCCTACACTAATATAAACATTGGATGACGTTTTGGTTTCATATTCAGAATTTTCAGAAGAAAAAAAAAAAACATTTAGTTGGTCAATGTTTTTTTTTATAGAACTACTTATATATAATCATCTCTATTACAAAAAATACATATTACTGAACTGATTTGTTTAACTAACTGACTGAAAAAGAAAGCCAAATAAAACACAGTTTAATATTACAACACTTCAATTATGTATAATTTTATGACCACTATATTAATAAAAGGACGATAAAAGACAGTTTTATATGCAAAGTAGGCTTTAAACAACTAATTTGTCTATTAAAAGGTCATTAATTAACTTAAAGTAAACATAAACTTACCCATTACTTTACTATGAAATGCTAATGAGATAATGTCGACAAGATATAAATCTTAAAATTAATAAAAAAGTCATCGAGTGACGTATTCATTACATAAAATATTTTAAGTGTTAATTTAGTGTAATTAGTGAAAATATACTGTGATTTAATTTTAAATGGTGCCTCTGTAACATAAAAGAAAAGCTTGCAAACCCTTTCTACCTTTTTCTGAGGGTATTTCACCAACGTATCATTAACTGTTCATTAAGCTAATTTGGTCCCTAATCTTTTCAATAGCTAACATTTGCATTTCACCACTTATCAATAGTGATAATGAAAGCCTGACATCGTGGTGATAGATCGATCAGGGCGTCTCACAATGATTGTTAATATCACGGTTCCGCATGACGAGAACCTTGTGAAAGCCGAGAAAGATAAATTAAATATCAAGACTTGGCACACGAGATTGTCGATATGTGGGATGTTGATTCAGCAGTTATTGTGCCGATAGTCGTTACGGCCAATTGTTTTATAGCCAAGAGCCTCGACCAACATCTAAAGAGGCTCTCGTTGGGCATTTGGATCAAGGGTCTGGTGCAGAAAGCGGTACACGGCGCGTATTGTTAGGAAGTTCCTCTCTCTGAGGCCCTGACCGCCGGTAGCTTGGACTCTGTTCCCGATGACGGTGGGCTACAATATTTTTGTTTTTTTTATTTTTTTTGTAGTGTAATATTTAAAAATGTAATTGTATATGTCTTTGTAAATGAATAAACGTGATAATGACAAGATTATTGCATACAGAACTTTCATAAATATGTCTAGGTCACATCTAACTTATTTGGTGAATAGTTACTATTATTGATATGTTGGTGAAATACCCCCTTAATATTGCAGTGAATGCAATAGTAAATCCCAATACCCCGGCAATAGGGTCCTCGGAGGAACACCATGGGGTTTACTCGGTAAGAGTCCTACATAAGCCTCTGCCTTCCCCAAGTCGGATGGTTTCCTAGAGTGGGGTGAAGATTTTCCCCACTTAAAAAAAACCTATTTTTTATAAAAAAAACAGGTTTGTTACGGCTCAGCTTTGTTCTGATGACGAAATTACTGTTGACTATTATTTAGGATTTTTAATAAGTAGTCAGCAATAAACCATAATATTTTTATCACTGACACTTTTAGACGACACGTTTGGTGCAGTGGCTGAGCGATTGGCTTCTGCGCTACGGGTCGTGGGTTAGATTCCCGCACGGAACAAATATTTGTATGGCCTACAGATAGTTGTTCCGGGTCTGGGTGTACAAGAGAAATCATAGCGTGGGGCAATGTTTCATAAAAAAAACTTTTTTCGTCGTGAAAATCTAACATAAAAGCCACATTTGCGACCACTGACCAATAAGGCAATATCTAACTTAAGCTCATTAGCTTAAGTTAGAAATTGTCTTATTGGTCAGATCTTTTAACAAGACTAAAACTTTAACATTCCGTCTTTTCAACACTTAACACGACGCGCCCGCGCATGTAAATTTGCGCAATACATGAAATGCTATTGATGTTTACAGGTAAACATTGACCAATATGCTTTGTATAACGTATTATAACATGAGTGGGTTTACGTCTGACATTGTTTTATGTACTATGTTAATTTGATGGACAGTTTCGAACTGTTAATTAATGTAGTAATTTATTGTGAAAACTTAAGAAACGTGTTGTGATTGTAGTCGATAATTAACGTATGTTCCAGGCGTTAAAAAATTAGAATTAACATGCATGATCGCCTCGTTGGTTTAGTGGTCGCAAGCGGTACTGCTTAGCATGAGGTCCTGGGTTCGATCCTCAGGTCAAACAAAGTGTTATTGGGTTTCTCCGTGTGAAATTTCTGAGTAGCAGTCCGGACTATGAATTTGTGCCCGGTTGATGGAAATAGGCTCGCCTCCTCATCATCATCATCATCATTCAGCCGAAAGACGTCCACCGCTGGATACAGGTCTCCCCCAAAAGGGGGAGTTTCCCGTAATCACCACGATCGCAGTATGGTTGTTAAAGTACTCAGAGAACACTGCTGCCCATCCTCTAGAGAAAGTTCGCCTCCTATTATATGGAAATTAAACATAACGGCAAAATGAGAGTGTACTATAATATACCTCTGCCCAATCCTTCGGAGAAAACACGCGTGATGTCATGTTATGTTAATTAACTTGCTTCGGTATTAGAAGTCTTAGTTCCATTAAACATAGTTCAATTTCTATTGCAACTTAAATTGTTTTATGACCTTTGCCATAGTTGTCATTCCGAAACCAACTTATGTTTGATCACCTGTTACGAAATCAAATTCACTATTATTTCTGTTTGTTTGCCTAACAACATAAACCTAGTTTAATAATCTCACTTTTAATAACCAAATACACCTAGTTCCTGTATTGCTAGAACACAGATTATCTTGTATCTAAGAGCGTAAAAACCAGTGCGATACGTTTCAAGAATGCTGACAAGACGTGCAATACAGGAAATTTACTCACACCGCGCAATCGTCCAGGTATGTATCCTTAATTGAACCACTCCATATGGTTCTACTGAGATTTCAGTTGTGCATTCTGACTGCATTCCTAAGTTCCACCATGAAAGTATTAGAAATTTTTAAGTGACTTCGTAATTAAATATTGCTAACTCTTCTTCCTCATGGCCTATTCCCAACTACGTTGGGATTAGCCTCTAGTCTAACCAGATGTGGCTCAATAACAATATTGTACCCGGAGCTACTGTCATCAGACCCTCGCAACCCAGTTACTGGGCAATACCGACTGTCCACTGTTAGACCAGTTGTCAGAACTTTCAGGCTTCTGATTAAACGTAACGACTGTTTCGTATGACACCCGGAACTGATATTTTAATGTGCCCTCTGAAGCACGTAGGGGTCAATCCATGGTCCGGAGCGATGGGGCATGGGCAGCAATCACCTCTTTCTGCGAAGCAGTAATGCTAGCGAAGGAGGAGGCGGGCCTCGTGAGGGAAAGGCAAACCTCACGCCCTAGCCGCCGCAACAGAAGGAGACGATTCCCAGTCGCAGCAGGCGCGGGCCTGCGGACGGCGAGCGTTGGGTAGCTCGCCGTCCGATCAGGACCAGACCCGGATCGACGGCGCGTTGTGTTCCACGTGCGCCTCAAAGAGATGTCAGCATCGTAGACAGGGCCCGCTAGGATCAGTGCCTGCCAGGGTTGTGGACTTTGTTCGAAAGAGTCACCGCGGCCCTGGAACGCAAAAAGCATTAGGAGGAACACGGATGGGTTTTAATCAGATTCTGACACTCTCTTCCTCTCCGCCCAGAGCGGAAGAAGTCGTTTGATGAAGCCACATCCACAAAAAAAGGGGTTTAGATATGTAACGAATCCATGAACTGACCATGGCAAGCGCAACTTAACCTCGCAAGGCATATGATCCGCGAGCCTCACATTTTAACTATTAATCTAGATCTACACTCTTAAATAAAGTCATTGACCCAATATTTCTTAATGACCGCTTCAAAAATCTTCGTTCAAAAGACAGTTAAGCGGTCAGTCTATTCATACAATACCAAGGTCTATTCTAAGCTAAGTTTAATCCCTTTTTCGTGGTTATTATGATAGTAACTCTTCGTTTCTTAACCGGATAATTATTTATGCCTCAAATGGTCGCGAATTGCCCTTGTGTAAGATTTAGTCTGTTATGAAACTGTAGATCTCTAAAAATGCAACTGATGACTATTTAGGGCGAGTTGCTTCAAAACAATGATTATCGTAATCAATGTTCGTTGTAATTTGGCATACTTTGATCAACAGTTCATCATCATAATTATTACTAACCCTTAATCACCTTAGCGTTTCCAATGAGCAATACCAAGAATGGATACAAGATTTTTTCTTTTCTTGAGGGGGGCATAAAGCTCAGATGGTCAGGGAGTTTCATCGTAAGCTACTAGACTTATTCTGACTCTGACTTCGTATAGTCGCGCGGTGTCTAAAGTCTGGGGAGGGGGTCAGGGGGCACGTACCCCCCTTCATCTGCCCTTGAGCGGTCTCAGGTGGATGACACTTTGGTGCAGTGGCTGAGCGGTTGGCATCTGCGCTACGAGTCGTGGGTTCGGTTCCCGCACGGAACAAACATTTGTATGAATTACAGATAGTTGTTTCGGGTCTGAGCGTTTGTGTCTGTAAACGCACCCACGATACAGGAGAAATGCTAGTATGGGGCAAACTTTTTATAAAAAAAAAACTCCCCGCTTGATAAACAAACAATGTCGATATTGGCGTATTACAAGTTTGTTTTCTAAAGCTAAAATTAGAAAATTCTAAAATTAGAAGCCCACAGTAAGAAACTAATATAACAACGCAGAGAAAGCTAATGTTCAATAAACATAAATTCGCCGACATTTACAATCCAGTAATGAAAATCGTGAGTCACTACCGTGCGATCTTTTGCTCGGAACAAACTACCAAATTGCTTCCCAAGGATATCCTGTATAGAGTATTTAATCCATCAAATATATTGATAGCATCTGTGTCAGTGTTCTAAACGTGGCGTTCTAAGGAAGATGTGTAAGAGAGAATACTTCGTTCTATATAACATGTAAAATAACAGAGGGCGTTTCGTTAAACTCGTTAATCTATATCATTAATAGATTCACATTAACAGCTACAATCTGGGTGTCTTCAAGTCACGAGTGAATCGGTTTCTTCTGGGCAAGCGTGCTCCATCGTAGATCGCATCATCGCTTAACATCAGGCGAGATGGCGGCCAAACGCAAGCCTAGTAATAAATAAATAAAAAAAAAGATTGATATAAAAATAAACAAAAAAATATCCGTACAAAAAAAGTAAAAAAATGAACAACAATTCGGAACAGACTGTTTAAAACCAAAATAGTAGCGTAGATAGGACCAAAATAGTGCGATGTTGTCGTGTTTTTCACATTGATAGATAAGTGCGCATGTACAGTAAGTGCTGCTTTTATGTATATTTTTTTTTTGTTTTTTTGTGAAATGTTTTTTAGTATGTACGGACGCTATAGTATTGCTGGTTAACGGAACGCCTTTCTTAGTAAATATAGGTACTATAACACCACGCGGTGAGGTACGGAAGCCACAACTAGTTGATCTATAAAATCAGCCTCTAACTGTCCCACTGCTGGGCACAGGCCTCTTCTCAGAATAAGACAGGTTTAAGCCTCATTCCACCAGCGCTGGCCTATTGCCGGTTGGTTACACACATCATCGAAAACTTTTTTGTAGCCCTCTCAGATGTGCAGATTTCTTCGCGATGTTTACTTTCACCGATAACGCAAGTGATGGGTAATCAAATTCGATGACTTTTCGAATTCATGTGAAAACTATAATCTGCGCATGTGTTCGAAAAATCAAAGGTGCGACCAGGATTGACGTCAAATCCTCCTGCGTGGAAGATAAACGTTCAAACGCTAAGCTATCATTGTTTATAAATTATCTAAGTAATTCTACTATTCTACTTCTTATGGGGATATTACAGAATCGCATATTCATAGATCTATGAGTGATACATACAAGGTGTAACATAAATAACGCACAACCTCTTAAGGGGTCACTGTACCCATCATTATGAACAACTTTTACTATGGGACCAAACCTGAAATCGCGAAAAAATAATCAGCTGTTCCCTACATTTATGTTCGCATAACTCGTCAAAATGTAGGGAACTGCAGATTTTTTTTTTGCGATTTCCTATCCTTGTATACGACATACACGGATATGACTCTAGAGGTTATATAAGAGATATGATCCTATATAAATGATCCTAGATATATATAATAGTGTAATATCCCCCTTACTTATCCTATTTGAATATTTGTGAGTTTATGAATTTGGATATTTGTTAATCAATCACGCCTTAACGGCTGAATGGATTTTGTTGAAATTTGGCACACAGATAGACCATGATCTGCATTAGGACATAGGATGGGATTTTTCATTCGTGTACATGAAGTAGCTTCCCTAAGATGCGAGTGATTCCGCGGGCAACAGCTACTAGTCAATAAAAGTTTCAATGATGCGTTTGCTCTTAAATCTACAAACAGATTCTCACAGCAAAGTGGACCGAAACTGTAAGCAGTGAAAACGCTAGTTCCAGTTAAAGTAGAAACATACATTACTAATGATATGTGTATGTCGTAGTCGGATTGTATAATCCGCCATATTACATTACGGCTAGCCGTTATCAAAAACAGGGCCGTTTTGAAATGCGGCGGTTCAACGATTAGCCGGATTATCATTGCGATACGTTCTTCAATAAGGCGGGCCACGTTTAGCCGCATCGTACTACTACTTAGATTGTAGGGTTGTTTGGGTTTCCAAAGGAGTGTCAACGGAGCCCCGCTATGCGGGGCTCCTATTTCTGTCTGCAGGGTTTAAAGTAACCTAACACGAAGTGGATGACGTGGGCTTCGTTCACGTGTCGGGGTAAGGAAATGTATATTTTCGCCTACTCAGTACTCGACGGAATTGTGGTTGTTATGTCAAGCAGCGCCACGAGTGTTAAGAATCGGAACTAAAACCTGTCAAAGAGGCGGCTAATGTCTCGCTGTATTACATTATAGCTAGCCGTGTTGAATAACGTATAGCAGCGAATACATTTCGGCGGTTTTTTAATCAGCTGCATTCAATCCAGCTAATCGTTGAACCGCCGCATTTCAAAACGGCCCAGTTTTTGATAACGGCTAGCCGTAATGTAATACGGCGAATTATGCAATCCGACTGCTATATGTACACCTAGCCAACGAACGCCAACAAAGTGTTCGATACCGCTTAAATCTGAATGAAACCGTACTCTTTATACATTGTGATTTATTTAACTGGGACTATAAGGAAACCGAAAGATCTACAGAAAAACTCTTTTTGGAGACAATTTTTAAATTGTTTATACAATTTTTAAATTGTTTATACAATTTTTAAATTGTTTATACAATTTTGCCATATAACATTTTTTGGTCAAGTGTGATCTTTCCATAAAAATTAATAAAGTTGTCATTTTTTTTATACAGTAATCGACTGTTTTTCATGTAAAGTTCAATTCGTTGTAATGGAGAAAAAAAAATGCAACAGCAGATGTTAGTAAAGCTGCATCGTAAACCTTTATACACTTGTAACCATTTCAATCTCAAGCAATGCGGGCAAAGCGTGTTTTATTAAAACCGATCCTATACTAAATCGGTATCCTATAGATTTAAAAATAAACCTAAAAATGGACTAACATAAAAATCTTAGCCCACTTTAAACTAATATTGGATTGGGACATAAGACCTCAACATTTTGTTTTAAATCTATCTAAGCTGTTTTAATCACTAGACTAATAAGGCAGGCCACGATTATTTCCCATCAACCTCAAGGTCTAATTAGCCCATCAACTAAATCCTCCAACCACAGTCTTCACATTAACCAAAGATTATACCAAAAACGTCTAAAACCGTGCGCAAACGCACTCACATACAAAACCTTATGAAATGTTCCACAGCCCTTGACGACACCATAGAACCATAGCCATAATTCATAGAAAAAAATAACTCAAACTACTCCCATGGATTTCTCTAAGCCGAGCAAATTAATTAGCAAAGAAAGGAGGCGGCGTGTCATCGCCATTATGCCATAAGCTGAACAAAAGTGGGCTATGACTTTACCACATTATATTTCCCAACTCTACAGACAATATTCAACCTTAAATCTACTGAAATAAGAGTGTCATTGACCGCAATTTGTGTTGTCTATAAACAACATTACTTGGTACAGTTGGTCACAACAATTTTGAACTCTACACCGTTGATTCAAAGGTTGTGTTGATAGTAATGTTGGATTTGTTTTATACTCGTGGGACACGGCTTACTTAGCGTATAACAATAAAGAAATGGCGTCTAGTTTTATTGTTCCGTTTTCATTAAATTACTTTACGTTTGTTTTGTAAAGTCATTTCCTACGGGAAGTGGGGAAGTGCGATGTTTCTGATAATTCTTGACAATTATAAGTGGTGAGGGCACTTTGATTGTTTCTTCACGCCCGTTTAACTTCAGAGTATGAGCAGTGTTATTAAAGCTAACAACACTCATCGTATCGAAATTACTTAAAATAGTAAAAAGCATTCATTGCTGTCCCACTGTTGGGCACATGCCTGTTTTCTAAATGAGAAGGATTTAGGCCTTAGTTTACCACGCTGGCCTGCAGACGTAGCATGACCACCGTAGACAAACGTTTTGACGACGGAAGAATTATAGACAAAATGACATAAATACAATAGCACATGACCACCGTAGACAAACGTTTTGTCGACGGAAGAATAGACATCATCTGCCTAGCCTTTTCCCAACTATGTTGGGGTCGGCTTCCAGTCGAACCGGATGCAGCTGAATATCAGTATTTTACATGGAGCGACTGCCTATCAGACCTCCACAACCCAGTAACTGGGTAATACGATACTCTTGGTAAGACTGGTTGTCAGACTTTCTGGCTTCTGACCAACAGTAACGACTGTCAAAGATCTACAAATGACAGCCGGGACCAACGGCTTTACGTGCTTTCCGAGGCACGGAGGAAACTCGCTATGGTAAATGGTCACCCATCCACAGACCAACCTCGGCAAGCGTGGCCCAACCCGGAAGATCGGTCTATGCGGCTGTAATTATTTAGCCACGAGCTCCTCTCGACGGAAGAATAGACAAAATGACATAAATACAATAGCACATGACCACCGTAGACAAACGTTTTGTCGACGGTAGAATAGACAAAATGACATTAATACAATAGCAATATATCATTTTGTCTATTCTACAATCGACAAAACCCTTGTCTATGATTGTCATGCTACGCCTGCTGGTATGGGTTGGTGGAATGCACAAACCATCGAGAACTTTTTGTAGTCCTCATCCTCACGATGTTTTCCTGATCCGCACATAAATTAGAAAATTCTGAGGTGTGGGCGGGGATCGAATTCAAACCCTCCAGCAGAGAATGCCAGCGTTTAACCACTAGGCTGTCACTGCTTCGGTTTTATAGACATCTTAACATAAACAGCATACTATTAGAAAGCTAGACATTGAATGATTTACATTATACTGAGACTTCAATGAACATTGCTAAGAATAGTGAAATTCTTAGTTCATGTTCAAAGATCAGAATATTATAATATAGAAAGCTCATTATAATGATACAGGTAAAGAAATGAATAGCCTGTTCATAAGATACACTGAACAATTTCGTTAGTAATACATGAAGAAACTAAAAGAACAGAATATAGCAAAAAGGTATTTAGGAGAACGGTTTGTTCGATATTAATGAAATTGAGTATACAATTGATGACAATTTTGACACTTTAATAGATACCATTTGTAGTTTCCTATTTCGGCCTTAGTTACGAGCGTTTCTTACTCCCTATCACTTACGGACATACGATTATTTCGAGGACCGAACTAAGAATGAATGACAACACGATTTGACAGTTGTCCCTACTACCGATGTGTTTTTGCCCGTCCGAAAAGTTGAACTTGACACTTGTTTTGTTCACTCCTATGTTTCGGGCTACTTTCGGACGTGCGACTAACTTCGTTGACGGACTTAGGGAGTAGGCCCTCCGGACTGTTCTGACTTTTCGTTATGTTCGCCATAACTCGTCAAACTGTAGGAAACAGCTGTTTTTTTTTCGCGATTTCATTTTTGGTCCCATAGTAAAAGTTGTTCATAATGATGAATACAGTGACCCCTTAAGAGGTTGTGCGTTATTTAATTTATACCTTTTATAGCTGGCAAAAGGCTAGGCAGAACCTATTAAAAAAATAAAAAATAAAATAAAATAAAAATGTTTTATTTCAGATTTTTTTGAAATCCATAGAATGTTAGTACAATGAAACCTAAATCTAGTGTTAGTAGTTAAAAAATAAATAAATTAAATTATCAATTACTTCCTAATATGGGTATCAACCCATAGCCGCATAGACCGATCTTCCGGGTTAAGCCACGCTTGCCGAGGTTGGTCTGTGGATGGGTGACCATTTACCATAGCGATTTCCTCCGTGCCTCGGAAAGCACGTAAAGCCGTTGGTCCCGGCTGTCATTTGTAGATCTTTGACAGTCGTTACTGTTAGTCAGAAGCCAGAAAGTCCGACAACCAGTCTTACCAAGAGTATCGTATTACCCAGTCACTGGGTTGTGGAGGTCTGATAGGCAGTCGCTCCATGTAAAATACTGATATTCAGCTGCATCCGGTTCGACTGGAAGCCGACCCCAACATAGTTGGGAAAAGGCTAGGCAGATGATGATGGGTATCAACCCAATGCTGGACGTAGCACGTATCCAGCCTATCCGCTATAACAGCCAGGATACTGTTGGTGCTGGCGCGCAGCCTAAAGAGCGTCGCGGCGCATCGCTTGCGAAGCACGGCATGGAAGCCATCAACATGTGCGTCCGCGAACATGCCCGACGCACTGCACCAACGCGGCAGCCTCAACAATGCCCTGAACGCATTGTTATATTAAGGCTTATTATTTTCCAGGTGACTAATAACTTAAAACGCGACTAAGTGTTTGCAACTAATAAAATGAAGCGAGGAGCTATAAATAATGACTTGGCGACTAATAATGTTAGCAGGGTGGTTAATCCCGACATGGATAGGTTAGGTTCGAAGGGGATGACGGGGGCTAGAGTGAGCGAGCGAACGAAGCCCCCGTCATCCCCTTCGTGTTAGGTTACTTTAAACCCTGCAGACAGAAATAGGAGCCCCGCGCAGCGGGGCTCCGTCGACTTAAGCTCCTTCACTGTAGCTGCCAACCTATTATTTTTGCTACCCATTTTATTTATTTTTAAAACCCCCTGCCTGCTTAAAATGCTACTTCACTGTAGCTGCCAACCTATTATTTTTGCTACCCATTTTAATTATTTTTAAAACCCTAAATTGATTAGTTTGTCGCCGCGTTAAATACATGCCTTATATTAATAGTATCTGCAGCGTGTGAGATACCGCCTTTGCGCTGCAGCTTAAAAGTTACATAAGTAGTTAACATGAAATATATCACACTTAAGTGCAACAGAGCCCATTAAATAACAAACATCGTATAAAAGTTCTGTTACCGTTGTGCGAGTTATAGCATTTAATAAGCGTCGCTTGCAACGTTCAGCTGCAATCTTAAATGTTAGCTTAGATCTGATGTTGCAACGTGTTACTTATGCCTACCATATTTATACGGTAGCGTGGCGACCTGTTCCCGATTCATGCGCGGAGTTCAGTGTGTTTAATAACTTGTCTTTTAGTTACGAGATTTAAAGAGATTGTTGAATTGCACGTTAAAGGAATTAATGCACTTTTTTGCATTCATTCGCATTTCGAAAGAAAGAAAAGTTTTATATGGTGCTATATATGAGACGCACTTTATAATAATACTAGCTTTAGCCCGCGGATTCGCTCGCATCAAAAAAACTCTTAACACACTGCTAAAGTTACAAGGTGTTAAAAAATCAACTCTAAGAATTTTGTGGGGATACTTGGTATCGGAAATTAAACAAGTTTTGTTCTACAGCTTTTCGAAATTCGCGTATATTTTTTATAACTTTCCATACAAATCAAAAAAATATTTTAATTGATTTGTATGGATAGGCATAAAAAAATTGGCGAATTTCGAAAAGTTGTAGAACGAAAGTTGTTCAATTTCCGATACCGAGTAACTCCACAAAATTCTTAGTGTTGATTTTTTAACACCATTTACATTTCAATCATGATTCGAAAGACACGTGGCGCTATCTATTATCGTTATTGTTGTTTTCCTCGGGAACAGTACTTTTTATCGGGATGAAAGGTACCCTATGTCCGTCTCTGTACACCTGACAACATATATGCAAAATTTCAGGATGATCAGTGGTTCAGTACTGCCGTCGTATCAGAGAACACAGTAACTTTGAAAAAGTCGTTTCGAGAAAAGCGCGCCTAAAGTTTTTTTGAAACTATGTTCGATTGTGACAAATTTATGAAAGTTAGCAACCTAACTAGAATGTAGAGTGATGAAAAAAACGTTGCGCTATTAAATGGGTATTTTTATTTTTTTAGTATCTTTAAATATTTCGTTATAAATACATAACTGTGTTCTTGTTGGTAAAAAAAAATAAGTAAAAATTGTTGTACTAGACTAAATGACAGTAACTGACACAGTTACTGTGTACTAGCTAAGATTTACGAAATACTGTGATTAAGCTATGTAAAGATGCTGTTTAATTCTTTACTTCATCACAGTAACTGTTATTTTGCTGTGTTATAATCTAATTTACTTAACGAAAGGGGAATGCCAAGATTTCTTTTACGACTCGGCCAGAAAGAACAAGGATGAAACATGTATTATTAAAAAGGGAAAATATTGTAGAATGTATTACAATAAAAACATTTCCGCTGGAAGTACACCATGAAAAGTTATAGGTCGATAAAGTTGACCTTAATAGTAGATTTTTAACATAGGGAAGAAAAGTAATTCGAAAGTCGAACTAACATTTTCTTTATACTCCGTCTACATTTTCATGAATATTTTTTTTAAAATCTTATGTCCTATTGATAGACCTTCAATATTTTTGTAAAAATCTTAATATTATTGTTTAATTAAAGCATTTAATTATTTAAAGAACAAAATAAACCATTTTTGGTCAGAATAATACCTAAATAACCAAACCAAAGCAAAATAAATCTTATATTATTTTGAATTTGTCGTTTATTGACGTTGCCATGGCAACGACGATAAGACATGCATGTCATAGTAACAAATTATATTAAAATCATACTTTTATCAAGCAAAGTATTTTATTTAACAAAAATTTTGTCCAACCGGAATCCATAATATTGTATTCACGATAACATATAATATGATTATACTTACTTCGATACAGATACTTACTTTGTCGCATTTAATCGTAAGAAACAATTTAAGTGAAATCATTTTAATTGTGACAAAGATGTTGTCGCCATTAAAATAAAATCATAACAACATTCGATTTTAAACGTAATCGATTATCAAGTATGTATACATTTAATCGAATAGAATATAAAATAAAAAAATAAATATACTTAATCCGCAAAATAAATAGTTGATATAGTAATAGCGGAATGTTTGTAAATTGTTTCATAATATTAATTTTAAATTAGTATAAATCAAAGAGATTAATTAAATATGTTAACTAACACTTGAATGTCTTGGGTACCTATACATACTCAGCTTAATAAAATATTATGTTATTTATTTTGTTTCGTTTAAGAAAAGTAGACCGTTTAAGATAAATCACAAGAATAGTGACAAACCTGTTGTGTTATAGTGGTTACTAGTATTATTCGTAACGGCTTATCACTACATAGTATAAAACAAAGTCGCTTCCCGCTGTCTGTCTGTCCCTATGTGTGCTTAGATCTTTAAAACTACGCAACGAATTTTGATGCGGTTTTTTTTAATAGATAGAATGATTCAAGAGGAAGGTTTTAAGCTATAAAACGTACACGTGCGAAGCCGGGGTGGGTCGCTAGTTGCTAATAAAGCTTAGTACTATAACTTGTAGCTATTAATGGAAGAGCACAATATTCACATAACACATTTCTCAAAAAAGAAAACGTGAATAAAAAATAAACAAGTACCTGTTTACCTAAATAACATGATATTATTGTGTTATAATTATTTACAATTACATTTGTTTCATAGTTGTAATCGATTTATAAATGTAATTTTAGTATCGATATAACTTTATTTTTATACTGTGCAACATTTCTATTCAAATAAAAAAAACATTGAAACTTACTAACCAAAACTACATTAAAATACTAATTAAAATGACTATTCGACGGTGCACTTCCCCAGACTTTATTTATATTGTGTAAATCTTACAAAAAATAAATGCGAATTATCAAAATTACGGCATGTCAGTTCATACTACTTTGTACTGGCCGGATCTTGGCATTCCCCTTTAGTTAACTGTGAATCTAGTAAGTCAAATTACTGTATTTTAACTTAAACCGATAAAAGCTAGCGATGGTTGTCTAATCCAGTATTTTTCATTACTGTGTTATAGACTAAACTTTGCAAATTTTCGTATTAAAAATGATATAATTTTCTTTACTAAAATGTATTGAAATAGCATGAATATGGTCCAGGTAAATAAAACAAATAATTACCAATTACATTTTAATGTTAAAACAGCTAAACTAAACAAATCAGTCTCAAACTGAATGCCTTTCTAGGCTTTAACATTAAATAATAATCTTATAAAAGTCTTTTTAATCACTTTTCGGAAAAAACAGTCCCTACAAAAAAAAACTAAATTAGCAAACTTCTTACAAATTATAATTAGGTATGTGTAGTTATGACTTTCCTTATTAAAGAAATGAGATCAATCAGCCATAATATTTTAAAATAATTATAAAAACAGTTACATATGGAATATGTATGTAAATAACGCAAAATCTCTTATTTGGTAGCTCAACCTTTTATGTTACGACTTTTTAAAACTAATATTGTTCGTACAAACTAACTTTACTTATTACGTGATGAAGAGACGATAGTATTAATATTCCTTAGTTTTATGGAGTGAGTTATCACTCAAGAGATCTTGCATTATTTACATAATTAGATAAGGCTTTCGAAAAACAACAAATTAATGTTTAGATAAACTCAACAAAAGATCCAGTCTACAAATACAAAATTATATAAAATTTCACATTATTAGGGAATCCTATTCACAGCCATCTTCAATTTCTGTACACAGATCCAGAGCCATATCATTTGTGGAGGCATGAGTGATCCCAGTTTGCCAATAACAGCATTTTTTCGTTGTGTTCTTATTCCTCGCGGGGAAGATTTTAAGACAGGACAAGGAACACCACTTTTTTCACAGTTCGCTTTCAAAAACTGTAATTCAGTATAACTTTCTTCTTGAAATCACTTTTAATATACATATTAGCTGTAAGAATTTCGTTTGCCTTGTACTTCTACCAATTCACGCAAATAAATTCTAGGACATAGTTTCTTCGAAATTAGCGAAATTGTTAACGGTCATAACCTTGACGTCGACTTTTCCAGAGTTGGATGATTTGACGACATTCTCAAAATCATTAAAATCGTATATTATTGCTTTGCGCTTCATTGAAAGTTCCACTTGGTGATGGAAGGAATCAGCTGACACGAAGCTGTGCCCTGGCTCGCTTTCAATGCTTCAGGTAACACTCAAGGTTCAGGTGACACTTTGTCGATATTCAGTCCAAATAATTATGTTACTAACATCTCTCTTGTATTTAAAAAAACTGGTGGAAAGTGCTGGTTATGTCTTCTGCTCTACGTCCAGACACAGCTTCATGCCAGATGACGGCAAGTGGTTTTAAATTTGCTTGATTGCCAACAGGCAAAACCCAGCTAAAGCCCAGTAAATATTGTTTGCGCGCTCGAAAGGTCTAGGCAAAAAAACAGTAAGTGGTTAAATACTGTTATTTTGTCAAGGAACTTAAATAATCGATTACTAGCATAATTCTCTTATAACACAGTATCTTAGGTACTGTATTGTTGCCAGGTGATATAATTATAATCTTGAAATCTTGAACTAATCTATAACACAGTATTTAGAAAAAATGCTGTGTTTTAGACTAGCAAGAGCGTTTAACTGTGTTCTTATCTAAAGTTTATTCCATAAGGTATTTATTGTTTGTTACCATTAACACAGTAACCTCTTACTTACTGTTTTCAAGTTATGTTATACCTACATGCTGTGTTTTGTTCTATTATTTGGTCTTAGTTTGTAAAAGTTACTGTGTATTTAGTAACCGTATCTCTGGAACCAGAAGTGCTAAAAATAAACCGAAAATTTTGCCGGGTAGAGTTCAGTCTCGTTGTTACGGTTATAAAAAAAAAGTGAGAACACAGTAAGTTTAGATACTGTGTTTTCTATTACGACGGCAGAGTAGTTTAGGCGTGAAAAGGTAACAAACAAACAAACTTACTTTCGCATTTATAATATTAGTTAGGATAATTAGCATAACATAACATCAGGCTATGTTTCTCGAATAGTTGGGCAGAGATGTAAAGTACACCCTCATTTTACTATTACGTTTAAGTCCCATATAATAAGGGGCGAGCCTATTGCCATCAACTGGGCACAAATCCAGACTCCGGGCTGTTACCGAGAAATTCCACACGGAAAAACCCCATAACACTTTGCCCGACCTGGGAATCAAACCCAGGACCTCACGAAATTATAGCAATAATAATATAGCACTTCACTCATAGATAATGGGCATTTTGTATGTACATTCGTACGCATGGTTTCACCTTTTTGCATCGATTTAGCATTTGCTTTAGCACACTAATGCATGCTGTAGAATTTTTTCGCAACATTTCACAGGTACCTACTGCGGATAAGTGTATCTTTAATTCATTCAGGTTTTTGCCAATTGATGCTGATTAATGTGATTACTCTTGAAGTATGCCATCTTATGAACGAAGTCCGCAGACTATAAAACAGTGTAGTACTAACAGTGACATTTTGCGAGACTGTAATTTTGCTTTTCTGATATTATGCGCCTAAATTGCCGTGCATGTGTTGATGCTAAGAAAGAAGTAAAGAAAAGTATGCAATAAATAAAATTTTAGTTTAACCGGTTGTGTCCCGCGTGTCGTCCCAGAACGACACCGCCATTGTTTATCTATTGTGTCTATAATTACAGTACTTGAGTAATTTTCATTTCTGCCCACTTTTTAACCGACTTCAAAAAGGAGGAGGTTCTCAATTCGGTTGTATTTTTTTTTTATTTTTTTTTTTATTTTTTATGTTTGTTACCTCATATCTCCGTCATTTATGAACCGATTTGAAAAATTCTTGTTTTGTTCGAAAGGGTATACTTCCCGATTGGTCCCATTTAAATTTTGTTATGATTAGGCCATGAACTTCAGAGATATGGAACGGAACTCCTCATCGGATCAAAGCAAAATTCTCAAATTACTAATATTGCTTTGTTTATATTTGTTGTTGGGAACTGACTACTTGAAAAGAGGAGGGGGTGCTTGTCCCCCCTCCCCCCCTTTGGAATGTTTTCATTATATCGTGTAAGGTATCATTTGAAAGGACTTTTTATGCCCGACTACGTCAAAGCCAAAAAGAAGGGTTATGAAGGAGGGGGTTAAAATTATGACACTAAAACGTATTCAATAAAAAATAAACTTTAAAAAAAAGTAAAAACCGACTTCAAAGAAATACTAAAAGGAGTAAAATAATTACCATAATATAAAATTAACAGTTTCAGAAGTCGGTGCAACTCTACACTGAAACAAATAGAAGCCACCGACTTCTGAAACTGTTAATTTTATATTATGGTAATTATTTTACTCCTTTTAGTATTTCTTTGAAGTCGGTTTTTACTTTTTTTAAAGTTTATTTTTTGTTTTGTCAAATTTTTGTGTAGAAACTGCTGACTTGTACAAACATTCAAAATTAAATTGTCTACCTATATTAGATTCAATTTAATCGCTACTCCACAAATGATTTTTAACTTTAACCGACCGAAGTATTCAGTTCAGTTTAAAAAAACGGTTTCACGTCCACGTGTTATGATATAAGTACCGCGCTGTTCCAAAAATAGCGACTATTGCACAAATGTTTTGCACAAGCTGCTTACGCGTGAAAATCACTACAGCCGGACCTTTTTCAGCACCCTTTCTACAAGATTACCTTGGGACAATTCTTTTCGTTTTAATTGTGTAAGTCATAAATCGAAACAGTTCCCTTGCAAGGATTGATTGCCAAGGCTTAAATAATTTCTGACTTATTTTTATGGCCGTTGTCTAAACGGTTTAAAAATATAGTTTTTTTTATCAGCCCATAACTTTCCCACTGCTGGGCACGGGTCTTAGAATGGGAAAGGTTACAAAGGCCTTATTCCACCATTCTAGCCGAGTGCGGGTTGGCGGACAACACACACCATCGAGAACTTTACGGAACCTTCTCAGATGTGCAAGTTTCCTTACGATGTTTTTCCTTCACCGTTAATGCAAATGAAAACCAATTCTGATCCGCACATGAGTTGCAAAAGTCGGAATTGAGCAATCTTTCTGCATGGAATGAAAGGCTATCTACTCCTAGGCTATCGACTGCGCGGCAGCAAAGACAGGGTTATGTTTTTCACGCGTATCTATGTATCTTTGTATATCAATGTATGTGGAATTCTTTATACCCTCGAAGCACCCGAACGGCTGGGTGGGTTTTAATTAATGATGTGTTTATCGATTTGTCTGAGCCGTGCGATGGTTATAGGCTAGGTATTGTTTTTATGTAATCAAAATGGCGCCCGTGAAATAAGAAACGGAGGGAGAAACAAAAAAAATTGTCGCCTACCATATTATGTTGGGTATCGCTGAATAAGTATTTTAAAATCAATACGATGTTTGCTTGACCATTTTACAGCCATGAGCTCCGTTTAAGAATTAGACAACCTGAAAGTTTTGTAGGATCTACATTGCGGACTAGAGCGAGTGATGGTATATTAAATGAGGTGTCTGTAGAAAGATTTGTTTAGGCCTTATGACAACGGTAGGTAATTATAAATAGGTACGATAAATTAAAACTGAAAAGAAGTAAATTAAGAAATTCAATTAAAAAATCATAAATCCCGTCTGCTTAAAAAGCGAACTAAAAAAAATTAAAACTGAAAAGAGGTAAACAAGACGTACTTCTTTCTTATCATAGCATACATAACATATATACCGTAAGTTTTAAAAAAAACATGCTATAAAATCATAACATGCAGTCGGAGGCTACCTTCGACTTATGTAATTCACAAACTGACCAAAAAAAAAAACGTAGCCTCCGACTGCATGCTATGATTTGATAGCATGATTTTTTAAAACCTTCGTAAATTAGTATTCACGTAGGTTTGTATGTTATGATTAGAAGTACTGTTTACATCTCTTCAGTTTTTATTTTGCTTTTTAAGTAGGCGGGATTTTTGATTTTTTACTTATCATATCGCTCGTCTTATATACAGTTACAACGAAACGAAGGAACTATTGTTTTCAATATTCTTCGGTACTTCGAGTGTCGTGAACGAGTTGTTTTCAATAAAATAGATAATTTTGAACGCTTGTTTACCGTAAAATTGGAATTAACAATCTAAAATGAAATAGAAGTGTAGCAGTGTGAACTTGGGTAATAGTACTGTTCGTTTATTGCTATTACTTATTTGATGGTTTCATTATGGAATGATTGAAATACTTATTTCAATGCAGTTGCGTAAGTTTAATTAGAAAAACTGCGATGTTGATTTACCATGATATACCACTGTATGGCCTCTATTATGGAGACGCGGAGATTAGCGCGGAGCGTTTTGCGTAGCGTAAAGTAGACAAATACAACATGTAACAGGAATAACGCAAACACTCAAACTCCCCAATTATGATATTCAGTTATTTGTAATTATAATACAAACAGTGAAAAATTACTATTATGTGCTTACATATATTATGGTTTATTGTGACGTTTTGTGCGCTCTGCTACTGGCTTCTGCGCTACGGGTCGTGGGTTCGATTCCCGCACGGAACAAATATTTGTATGGCCTACAGATAGTTGTTCCGGGTCTGGCTGTTTGTGCTTGTGAAGATTTGTGTGTGTAAAACGCACCCACGATACAAGAGAAATCATAAATAAAAAAGAAAAAAATAAACTTTAAAAAAAAGTAAAAACCGACTTCAAAGAAATACTAAAAGGAGTAAAATAATTACCATAATATAAAATTAACAGTTTCAGAAGTCGGTGGCTTCTATTTGCTTCAGTGTAGAGTTGCACCGACTTCTGAAACTGTTAATTTTATATTATGGCAGGTAATTATTTTACTCCTTTTAGTATTTCTTTGAAGTCGGTTTTTACTTTTTTTTTAAAGTTTTTTTTTTATTTAATACGTTTTAGTGTCATAATTTTAACCCCCTCCTTCATAACCCTTCTTTTTGGCATTGACGTTGTCGGGCATAAAAAGTCCTTTCAAATGATACCTTACACGATATAATGAAAACATTCCAAAGGGGGGGGGGGACACGCACCCCCTCCTCTTTTCAAGTAGTCAGTTCCCAACAACAAATATAAACAAAGCAATATTAGTAATTTGAGAATTTTGCTTTGATCCGATGAGGAGTTCCGTTCCATATTTCTGAAGTTCATGGTCTAATCATAACAAAATTTAAATGGGACCAATCGGTATACCCTTTCGAACAAAAAAAGATTTTTTCAAATCGGTTCATAAATGACGGAGATATGAGGTAACAAACATAAAAAATAAAAAAAATAAAAAAATACAACCGAATTGAGAACCTCCTCCTTTTTGAAGTCGGTTAAAAAAGAAAATATTCTTTATTTTCATTGTTAACAGCATTTGAAATTCAATCTTATTTGTCCCTTGACTTATGGCTCAATTTTCTTTACGTCAACTAAAAGACTACCTAATAAGAAAAAGCCCGTTTTAAAAGAAATACACACATTAAAATGGCTGAAATCGATTCCGTGCCAATTCCTCACAAACCACTTGTGGTTTGCGTTTTGGGTTTGCGTTTATCATGTTTCACGTTGTATATGACTATGTATTGGAGCGTTTATGAAGACATTTTTCGCGCTTATTTTCTGAATTGTTGTTGTATGTACTTACGTACGCGGCGGAAAACGCGGCTGAGTGAGCGACAGACACCGCGTTTCCATAACCGAGCCCTAATGGGTCACCAGTAATTGAACGTCAATTTTAAAACGCATACCTACAAAATTATCTCGAAACTGCCTCATTGGTCTCATGCTTGTAAGTGTACCAACCGTAAGAACGTGGGTTTAATTTGACCAATTATGTAATTAAAATACCTAAAATATGGTTGTGTAAAAACAATCCTGCTTGTCCATTTAGGGGATAAATGACATAATCATAATGACATAAGGGTGACCTGTATTTCTGTATTTTTACATAATACTGAAAGTATTTCACTGTTCTACTTAGAATTCTACTGACTTTCCTCGACATAGCTGGCGTGTTGATGTAGAAATTCTTTTACACTTCCTCATGATCACGTATTCCTAGTAGTGACGTGTCAATTGACCCATCAATCATAGCGACAGACGATCGTAACTCTACTTTTACGTTCGCTGTAGATACTAGTTTGTCAATACATTTCCTGTATTAAAGTAGCTAGTGTAGAGTTGTATATACCGACCTGAACAAATTTGAAAAAATGGTAAACAAACTTGTGGTGTTTTTTTTTAAAGTATGTGCTTTATTTAAAAATAATAAAGCGCAGTTAAGACTTAGCTATAACATGTTATGTACAGGTAGTATATAGCGAATATTATATAGCACAACGATATCGCTCAGTATACATTTTATACGGGCATTTACACAACGCCATACAATAAAGTATTGGCTGCTGTACGCGATAAACTTGAACGATTTTCAGAGCTATATCGTAAGATTCTCCGGTCCGGATCGCCGTTATATAACCTGCTATACATAATAGACATAGGCTTGCGAATAGCGGATGGCATGAACGTCTTGCTATATAGTTACTTATAAAATAACATATATAATATAATAATAATACTTATGAAATAGTATAGCGTAGTCTCAACTACGCTTAACGTAGTAGTTATTTTTTTTGACATTCATTTATTATTTTAGAAAACATTAATTGCAAAAAAAAAATGTTATGCTTTCACATATACACACAAATAAAAGAGCGAAAATAATAGCCACTCAACACAATAATGTAGGTACTTTATTTTATGTGGAATAAACATTCAACGGGTTTTAACAAATAAAGTTACAAATGTAATCGACACAACAATATAATCGTTCAGGGGTGATTCTATCATTACAGTTTTAGCTAATCTCGGTATGTCAGGATTGCGAGCAAGGTAAACACAGTAAATAAAACCAACATAGACTCTCCACCACTGAGAGTACTTGTATTTGGGTTAGTATTAGTAACATAAACTAGATCACAATATATTACTAATACACAATTATTACAAGATCATAAAATAAGGACAAGCTAGTCAGATATAAAAGGTCAGACTTCGTCAGCTGATCAACACGGAATGCTCCCCCTTCGTCCAATGACCACCGCCTTTATAACCTCGGGTGGGCCGATCCATATCGACGACTACCCTCTCTTGTCAACATTGCCCAGTGCTACCCGCTACCGATAACACAAACATGTTATACAATTGGAAATAAAGATTTGATGTAAAAAAACACCTTAACTTTATAAAATTTTAGATAAAGTTACTCGAAAAGACTGTTCACCTTTATTACAATTTGGTTTGGGCCACACTTTAGCTTAATGCATGTTACAAGTGTTACGAAACCTTAATAGCATCGGTACCTTTTAATTATTAAATTGTCTTTAAAATGTAGGGATGTTATGCAATTTTTATAGATGAATACTTATCGATATCTAATCGACTGGCATTATCGAATATCTGTTTTTAACATCGTTGTGTAATTAATGAATAAACAAGTTGGGTTTACATCTGAACTCTGAAATTATATCTGCATTTATTCCACTTGTTTTTGACATAGTTGCTGAGCTCAAATGTAAGCTACTGGAATCGATTGTACATTAATCAGATTTCTTAATGCCCGGCTCTTATAACCAAAAGCGAATCGTTTTGCTTACTAATGGTAGCATTTTTTTCCAAACTGAGCGTACAAATACACCGTACACGTAGTGTTTGTGCTATGAAGAATAAACAGCGCAACAAACTCCCCAGCAACACAGATCTGTCTGTCAGTTGAATAAATTAATTGATTCTATACAAAGAAAGTCATAATTTTTTTACAATAATAAATTATGCGATTAAAGGTAAAGTAATAATTTAAAAAAGTATTTAAATCAATTCTGTATGAATTGAGATAAAATAAATCGTATTTAAAAAATATAGATAAATTATTATTTAATATTGGAAATAATTATAAAATAATGTCTACAATCAACACGGATTTTTCAAGAAGATCTGTCCTACTACAAGATATTTAACTATAAGTGAATAATACAGGATTACTTCAAATTAACTGGAGGAACTTCCCGGAGTAACTATTCAAAAAAAAAAATCTAAACTTTAGGAGTGAAGAGCGCGTAGTAGGTATCGTATACATAGTAACCATGTGAAGTTTCACCAGTTTCTTTTGAAGTAACCCTACATTAGATGTTCAAAGTTCACTCCAATACTAAAAGATATTATAGCTAATAAAGGTTAGACTATCTTCGATGTTCATCTCAAGTGCACTCAAGTGTGTGCAAGCTCAACCTAACCGCTGCCGATCGAACGGGTCGTTGGCATCAACAGTACGTCGCAAAAACTGAGGAAATGCACCTGCGTCTGCGACGTGTGTATATAATAACATGAGAACAGCTGATTGTCGATAAAACTACGACACGTCCGCATTCTCTGGCCGATTGGATGCGAGCTTTACTTTTTAAGGGCATTATTGGTGACAGGTACCTTTAGAAGAAAAATGAAAGAAATACACTACAATTAAAATAACTAGTCCGCCATCTTTGGGAGTCCGCCATATTGGATTTAGAATGACGTCACTTAGCTAATCATGCATTGTCTACCAAACTAAATGTGTATGCAAAATTTCAGCTGAATCGGTTGGGGATAACTGTTTTAAAATTCAGTTGCAAGATTCGCGCTTCACAAACATACAAACATGCAAGTTAAATAAAAGCTTTTAATAATAATATTAAAAATATTTTAGTTCAACACCTTTTTTAGAAATTTTGCTCCTCACTGGGATTACTACTGTATCGTGGGTGCGTTTAAAAGACACAAATCGCTTCACCACAGAAAGTCAATCGCTCAGCCACTGCGCGAAACGTGTAGTTTACACGAGCTTAGTACGTTTCGTTCGTGCTTATCGCTTAGTACTTGCATTATACGTTTTTCTTCGGCGTTACTTCTGCGAGAGGATTGGTTCTACGATCATTATCAGGCTGTACAACCATTATCAGGCTGTATGATCATTATCAGGCTGTACGATAATTACCAGGCTCTATGATTACTGTCAGGCTCTCATCATTATGAAGCTTTACCATAATTGACAACATTTCAAAACTGACACGACCTTAAAACAAAAATACCATTTCTTTATTTTCGTGTCCTGAGTTCAAATATGTATATTTTATATTTTTTCATTTCCTCATTTCTGAGAAAAAAAATGAAAATCAAAAAACATGTGATGACGTCACATAAACGGTGGAATGAGGAATTACCTTTGCCTATGCGTTCCAATGTTTTAGATGAAAAAGTTTTATGTCAAACAAGACATGTCAATGTCACTTATGAAGTTAAACAAGACAAGTGTTCTATGACAGTGACATCTAACTAACAGTTTTTTTGACGGCTTACAGTGAAGCAAAGGTTAGATCGCCATTCCACCGTATGTATGACGTCATTTGGCGCATACGTCTGTTTAGAATACACCGAATTTCAAAATTGAAATTATGAATGAAAAATACATAACTTCGAAAAACTGAAAAATACGGGTGTTCTGGATTTGGATTTGCTTTTGTATAACGTAATAATACATAAAGGTTAGAAATATGAAATGTTGTCAATTATGAAGCTCTACAACCATTGTCAGGCTCTACGATGATTATCAGGCTCTTCGATAATTATCAGCCTCTACAATCATTATCAGGCTTTACGATCATTATCAGGCTGTACCATCATTGTCAAGCTGTACAATCATTGTCAAGCTGTATGATCATTATCAGGCTCTACAATCATAGTTTTTAGTATTACTAACTTATTGAGTCCTAGTCAATTGAATAAATCTTTTTCTATTCTATTATCAGGCTCTACGATCATAATCAGGTTGTAGAATCGTTATCAGGCTGTACTGGCATTATCAGGCTATACGGTCATTATCAGGCTCTACGATAATTATCAGGCTGTACGATCAATATCAGGATCTACGATCATTGTTGGGCTCTACGATCATTGTCACTACAGTCAAAGCTTCTTTGTTAGCGGAAGCCTACGACGAGCCTGTTAAAGATAATGTAAGATGAAAATACAAAAAAAGCTTTAAATTGTTACGAGATTATACCAAAACAAGTTATAAAGTATAATGCCGTAAAGTTAAAAGCTCGCTCCCAATCACATGGCATGCAGCGATACATAGCGTTACGGTTGAACAATGCGACATAAGTGTACGATTAATAATTCTTCGGTGATCAGAGGCGTGACGGTTGAGTTTTTCTCACATGTGTTATAAAACCAAGAGAAATATAAAGTGCTAAGGTGTTTTGCTTATCGATTTTGTCTTATTTTTCCAATATATTGTGTAATACATAAACTGAACTAAGGCTAGGTGCTCAATGTAAGTCTCCTGTGTTTGGTCGCTTTGTGGGAGTTTAATGGGATTCCTAAGTTGGTCAGTTTCGGCCTTTAGAGCTTGGACGTTTTATAATTCGATTTTTTTCTTAATTAGGTAATTACTTCAAACCACATGATCTATGAAAGGTATAGATAAACCCGACACGGGATTTAGATTGATTTAAAATAAACTTTTTTTCCCCAAATATTTTTTTGTGATAGAAAATTTCGATGCCATGCATAAATGAATGAAGGCACGGTGACACAGCTGACGGCTACGACTAGCGCAATATCCCTCCACGCAGTCGGTTAACCCTTCATCTGTCAAGCTTCCCCAACGGGGATTTTGAAATATTGCTCGAATCTGTCAGACGTCCCCGTTGGGGATTCCGTCATCGTCGTTTCCCGCTCGCCATATAACGCAAAGTTTAGCATAGTAAACTTTTGTGTATCTCGCTCAAATTTGGCCAGATTAAACTAGAGAAAAAAAGAAAGAAATAAAGTCCAGAGGCTTAACATTGTAAAATGGACGGTTTTCGAGTATTAAAATGTTCACAAAAAAGTTGCGGTTGGTTTTTAAAAAAAACCTTTGCAGTCTCAATCAGTGTCACCAGTAGATCACTTGGTTTGAAAGAATTCCACGAATTCGTTTACACCTTGTATTATAGCTCATATGGTCTTTAATCACTTCCAAAATTAAATTCATCTTCATTTCTCAAAGCCGCAAAAAATATAAATTATATAATAAATAAATATAAGAACAAGAATATTTATAAATATGAGTGTATAAATGGTATAATAATAATTATACAATGCCGTAATTTGCCGTAACGAGGCATGGACAATCTTAAAATAATATAATAAAAGTTCATGCATACAAACATTGAGATTGAATAATAAAGTGAGCATAAAACCGATTACACAATCAATAAAAAAATAAAGTTATTATAATATCCACAATATTATATTATGCGTAATAACAATAATTGCAACAGCCACATTTTTGTCAACAATATTTTTATGTTTCATATATACTTCAACAGAGTAAAAAAAATTGTTGACTTATGATCAACCGGGCGGCGCGCGTGTATGTTAAGGTGTATGAACATGCAGGAAACGAAAAGAATATGGTAAAATCGTAGAATGTGGTAATCTGTAACTTCTGCCTATCCTCATCGGATAAACAAATGCGTATTTGTATGTATTTATGCATAAAACCAAAAATAAATAATTTACCGGTAAATTATGTTAATTTAACGTAACTTACATAACAAAATATGAATAAACAAACATTTTCCCGTAGAAAATTATTTTAATGCGGCGATTTCCAAAGAAAGCGCAGAACTGCGTGCGCATCTAAACTAGTTGAAAGTTCAAGATCTATTATGTAACAACTATTACCATAATAACCTGTATAGGTTCACGGCTGAACCAAGGTATACCTACCGCAATAGACATTTTATAAATCGCTGCCTTGAATGAATAACCACACAATCCAAAATGTATAGACTAGATAAGGAGAAAGGGGCATCCAAAACAGCTCTATTTTTTTGCGAATAAAACTCACATTCATATCGGCAAGAATTACGAAGTGGCATCACAAAATGTCATTTGCCATTCTGCCGCGCTAACGAAGAATACCTACAATAACTCGATTTTTCCGTTTCCGAAAAAAAAAACGCTCAACGCGCTCTAAGTTTTGAACTGTTTTAGTTATTGCATTCTTGCTGACTGAAAAACCCCCGAAAAACCAAGTTCCTGAAGGATTCCAAAAAGTTACCTACTTAGAGATAGTTAATAGATCTCGATTGGATGATTCCGAATATACAAGGTGTAACACAAATAACGTACAACCTGTTAAGGGGTCACTGCACTCATCATTATGAACAACTTTTACTATGGGAACAAACCCGAAATCGCGAAAAACAATCATTACATTTATATTCGCTTAACTCGACAATTTACGATTATGTCATAATCCTATGTCATAATCGACAGTTCAGGTGACATGTCTTGGCCGCCCTGAATTTCGTGCAGGTAATTGCGCAATGGATTTTTTAACAACAAAATGGCGTTTAATTTAACTTTAAATAGTCTCATCTTATGGCGGCCATAGACGCTACAGTCCCCTGCGCAGGTACACCGGAGCGTGTATTGGAATAGACCTGTGCAGTTTTTGCAACCTGCACAGGCTACCGGTGCAAGATCGAAAAACAATTCTTTCGAGTGACACCGTACGGCGATTTGAAGACCTCTTCGGCATACCGGAACGTCCTATAAACGCTACGACACGTGGTCATCCTACCCAGGCAAACCAGTAGTGTCATTCTGTAAGAAACCCACCTCAATATCGACGGTTAGCTCGATATCCATAATGTCACAGTATGGATAATACAAGCAAATAACACACAGATAATCGACAGTATAATCAATAACGCGTAGTTTTGTTATCCACGCTGTGTCACGACAAGTGTCTAATTGACAGTCGCGATCGAGGTGAGATTCTTACAGAATTGCACTGCTGCACTGGTTAACCTTTCCGGTAGACCGTAACATGTATGGCTTACATTAGGAACGCCCATTTTTCTAGCTAACTTTAATTACAATGCCGCGTTGGTCTAATGGTCGCAAGCGACTGCTGAGCGTGAGTTCCTGGGTTACATCACCAGGTCTGGCAAAGTGTTATTGTTGTTTTTTCGTGTGGAATTTCTCAGTAGCAGCTCTGAGTCTGGAATTGTGCCCGGTTGATGGCAATAGGCTAGCCCCTATTACATGGGGCTTAAACATAACGGCGAAATGAGGGTGTACTGTACACCTCTGCCCTACTCTTCGGGAAACACAGTCGTGACGTTATGTTATGTATATTTCGCCGGGTTAATTCAAAAACCAACTATCTGCCCAACTCGTGATTTCGAGTTACTGCGTTTTGAAAGTTTATGTCCTAAAATTTCATATACTATCTATAAGTTTGTATCCTAAAGTTTCGTTTACAATCTTATCTAAGACAGTATATGAAATTTTAGGGCACAAACTTTCAAAACGCCATAACTCGAAGTCATGATTTGGGCAGTTAGTTGGTTTTTGAATTAACCCGGCGATTTGATAGTTTTACAGTAAATGCGAAATTTCGAAGAGTCTATATTTAGGGTGGCCTAGTTAAAACGGCCAAACTGTACACGCTTAGCAGATAGATTGGGGGGGAACAAGTCGATTCTGCAGCTCATTTACCTAATTTAGAAAGTCCAGGTCCTCTAATGGGTAACTGAACATTGGAGAGGATGGCCTTGATTCTTAGCAAGGTAAACCCCGAGCCATCTAAAGATATGTGAGTATATAGGCTACGTACGTAGGAAGGGTATGCTCACTTACCTAGTAAGAAGGCGGGGGAGGGGGGTATTATGCCTGAGTCTTACCGGCTGAAAACCCCTCGGTGTTCCATTTCCGGCCGTAGTCCGGACACCCTGGCAGATGCTGACTTACCTACAGAAAGAAATGTTCTGTTATTATGTCATAAAACTGACAGATCCACGCTACATGTTAATTTATCAACACCAATATCCGGTATAGACATATTTTAATTAAAGATTATATCTATAATTTTGATGTTACCTTATGCCTATATCAATCAAATTAATCAGATAAAAATATGCAAACGAAAGCCTTGAGAAAGCGTGTGAAACTTTTATGTTCAGCAAAACGAATCTCTATGATATTTCGCATGAGGACATATTAATAAATGATTAGCCATTACTAATTTACGCATTGTTTAAGGTACATACAAATACGATAATTTCTCTTAATTATTGCTTGTCTTTCACATCATGAGAAAGTTAACTTCATATGTAGGCTACGATTCTATACTTGTGTCATTGATAATACGAGAAATGAAATCGTACAAAATGCACTAAAAGCAATAAGTATCGAAACTCAAGAATTTGGAGACGCGCGTTCAGAGCCCTTATTCTCAACGACATTTAAGAAAAATCACGCAAGAAACGCGACTACGTTACAGTTATGATTTTGCAGTTCATGGTGGCACTGCTTGCTTGGATATACAAGTAGAGGTAAGCCAAGCAAACGATGGATAGATTGTGTGAAGGATGATATGGGTAAGAAAGAAGCGAGTACATGTTGAAGAGGAATACATGTTGTGCCAACCACACCTAGAGTGGGATAAAGACAGGGAGATGATGGTGGCGCTGCTTGCAAAGGCCATTATGACAATAAGTGAGTTGTCAGATTCAGTACTTTCAAAATGAATACCCTGTTTTGCTTACTGCACATTCAATTGGTAATGCGGCTGTTATTTGCGTATTAAGTTTTGATCTTCATCTCTCGTAGCACGAGCTATGCAAAAATAGCTCGTACTGTGGTGAAAAAATTAGCCAGTCAGCAAGGTTGGTAGCGAGACTGACTGCCCAGGGTGCGCCGGACGTACTGAAGTATCGTCACTCGTGGAGGCTCTTTTCATGTACCCCAACTTTTTGATGTGTCGTAGTGAATATAAGACTCTAGCAAAGGAATTTTACTGGCTGATTATAATGATGATGACTTAAAATAATAATGTAAATATTATATAATTAAACTAGCTTCTACCCGCGACTTCGTACGCGGATCCTGTTGCTAATGTGCCTGATAACGGGGTCGTCAAAGATCTGAAACGTCTGATGTCGAATTCTAAGAGTCCGGGGACGGGAAAACAACGGGATGCGCGAGACGATTCGAGACGTTCCAGATCTTTAATTTTTGTTAGTCAACGGGAAATGCCCATCAGACTAAACAACTTTTGCTAAGACGTCATTCCTATATGTTATAGTGTCGCTGGGCTTTGGAGTTCCACAACAGGTGTTGTGGAACTCCAAAGCAAGTATGTTATCATTTTTGTATCTCTTATAGTTTAGCTGGTCTGTTGCGGTTCTGCATCAGGTGTTCAAGTTTCCAAGATAAATTATAGCCTATATGTTGCCCAAACTTAATGCCTATACAACAAAAAAAAAACATTCAAATCCGTCCAGTAGTTCCGAATTTTAGCGTGTACAAACAAACAGACACACAGACAAACAGACAGAGTTTTTTTCTTGGATTCGTGCTCTATTACTGTTTCTAATCCCCCCCTCAATTTTTTTTAATATGATCAATGTACAGACACAGTTTTTTTTACTGTTTTATTATACATAATATGTAGGATGTATAGATATAGATAAGCAATGATAGCCTGGCGGTACAACGCGGAGCGGTTGACTTCCACGCAGGAGGCTAACTTTTCGAATTCATATGCGTCGTGAGAAAACCTGCAGAACTGAGAGGGCTCCATGAAGCTCTCGATGGTGTGAGTAGTCCGCCAACCCGCACTAGGCCAGCGTAGTGGACTGAGGTTTAATCCCTTCTCATTCTGAGAAGAGGGCCATCCCCAGCAGTGGGACAGTTATGGGCTGATTATGAATGTATTATATAAAATATTGTGGCATTATTCAGGACAGGTGCGTAGTACTTTCAACCGGCGTGCGTGTATGACAAGTTGTATGATCGTGAACGAAGCGAAAGGAGTATGTAAGGATCGTAGCATGTGGCGTTCTACAGTTTCTGCCTACCCCCATGGAAAAAAGGCGTGAGTTTATGTATGTATGTATGTACTCAGAGAGATCTACTTAGTTCAACAGTGGACTAACATTGCCTAAATCTGACTTATACATTAGGGTGACAAGACCCGAGACCAGCCCACATTCATAGCATGCTTTCCACATTCATGCATTTCGCCATTGCAAAATAATGATGAAGATCGCGTAGTAAGTGTGACTTGTGACTTCCTCGAAGTAAGCGTGAAGGAAGTAATAAAACTATGGTGCGGAACACTTGGACTGGTAGACAACTTGTTTTTACAGGTATAAATACTAGCATAGAATGTTACAGCTTTATACCAAACAAGTTGTGTTAAGGTGTTTATTATAGCTACGTATTAGGCTTTCGTCCTACGAGCGTCTATTTTTGCAAGTTTTTTTTTCCATAAAATATTAAAAGCTGTAAGCGTAATTTTATTTTACTGTCTATATCAAATATTGCGTTGTATTTATGTGTGTATATATTTACCTTTTAGTGACATATTTTATTGTATTTTTGTCAAATAAAAGCAAACTTTATTATTGATGTTATCGTCCATATAAAAAAACTCGGAAAACGAAATATTTTCGCGGGCCGGTTGCTCGCTTCCATTTAAGTTACAGGTTACAAGCGTTTCGCTCCTTCGTTACAATTTTACGTTTGTTATTAACTAATGTACAATGGACGGTCGTGCGATTCCCATAACTATTGTTCTCATTTACAAGAAATTTATATTAGTCTATGGGCAATTGTTTCAAAATTTAAGCAAAAATAATGTCATCTTTCGTCGTAGGTAGTATTTTTTTGCGTTTTGACGAAGCCATATCCTTGCCTTCTAAAAAGATGTATTACTCCGTTCTACTTTAACGAAATTCCCACATCGACATCAAAAATTTGTGCACATAACTCTCTGGAATTCCACACTACAAAACAAGGGATCTGGTACATTTGCGCGAAAGACATTTCCGCGAAAGACACTTGCGCGACTCCCTTTGCGCGACTAGACAAATGCGCGAATGGACTTTTGCGCGACTGGACATTTGCGCGACTAGACACTTGCGCGACTGGACGTTTCCGCGACTAGACTGTTGCGCGAACCCACTTGCGCGACCGACACTTGCGCGACTGACTTTTCCGCGAAAGACATTTGCGCGTATATACTTCCGCGATAGGACACTTGCGCGACATTTATTACGCAAAGGATTTAGGGCAAAATCCGAGAAATGAGATTCCATACCATCACGCCTGTATTCTCCGAAGTGTAGGACAGAGGTGTAGTGTATACTAAGTATGTGACTATATGAACCCATTTATTACTTTATCTAGATAAAATTCATAAAGGCTAGTTTAAGTTGTTTAAAGTTTTAATATCTCACAAGTTTTCCCTCCAGAGGGAGGGGTTGGTCAAAATAAAAATCAAGATGGCGGCTGTGAAATTTTACAAGATATGCGTCATGGGTGTCGTGTCCTTGTTTTCGGGGGCGCTGATGACGAAAATGAGGTCGAAGTCAAAATCCAAGATGGCGGCTTTGAAATTTTACAAAATATGCGTCATGGGTGTCGCGTCCATGATTTTCGGGGGTGCTGATGACGAAAATGAGGTCGAAGTCAAAATCCAAGATGGCGGCTTTGAAATTTTACAAGATATGCGTCACGGATGTCGAGTCCATGGTTTTCGGGGATGCTGATGACGAAAATGAGATCAACGTCAAAATCCAAGATGGCGGCTGTGAAATTTTACAAGATATGCGTCATGGGTGTCGTGTCCATGGTTATCGGCGGTGCTGATGACGAAAATGAGGTCAAAGTCAAAATCCAAGATGGCGGCTTTGAAATTTTACAAAATATGCGTCATGGGTGTCGCGTCCATAGTTTTCGGGGGTGCTGATGATGAAAATGAGGTCAAAGTCAGAATCCAAGATGGCGGCTTTGAAATTTTACAAAATATGCGTCATGGGTGTCGCGTCCATAGTTTTCGGGGGTGCTGATGACGAAAATGAGGTCGAAGTCAAAATCCAAGATGGCGGCTGTGAAATTTTACAAGATATGCGTCACGGATGTCGAGTCCATGGTTTTCGGGGGTGCTGATGACGAAAATGAGATCAACGTCAAAATCCAAGATGGCGGCTGTGAAATTTTACAAGATGTGCGTCATGGGTGTCGTGTCCATGGTTTTCGGCGGTGCTGATGACGAAAATGAGGTCGAAGTCAAAATCCAAGATGGCGGCTTTGAAATTTTACAAAATATGCGTCTTGGGTTTCGTGTCCATGGTTTTCGGGGGTGCTGATGACGAAAATGAGGTCGAAGTCAAAATCCAAGATGGCGGCTGTGAAAATTTACAAAATATGTGTCATGGGTTTCGTGTCCATGGTTTTCGAGAGTGCTTATGACGAAATTGCAGTCGAAGTCAAAATCCAAGATGGCGGCCATGAAAATTTACAAAATAGGCGTCATGGGTGTCGTGTCCATAGTTTTTGGCGGTGCTGATGACGAAAATGAGGTCAAAGTCAAAATTCAAGATGACGTCTGCAAAATTTTACAAAATATAAGTATGCGTCAGAGGCAGTCTTACAGCCGCCATCTTGGATTTTGACGTTGACCTCATTTTCGTCATCAGCACCCCCGAAAACTATGGACACGACAGACATGACGCATATTTTGTAAAATTTCAAAGCCGCCATCTTGGATTTTGACTTTGACCTCATTTTCGTCATCAGCACCCCCGAAAACTATGGACGCGACACCCATGACGCATATTTTGTAAAATTTCAAAGCCGCCATCTTGGATTTTGACTTCGACCTCATTTTCGTCATCAGCACCCCCGAAAACCATGGACGCGACACCCATGACGCATATTTTGTAAAATTTCAAAGCCGCCATCTTGGATTTTGACTTTGACCTCATTTTCGTCATCAGCACCCCCGAAAACTATGGACGCGACACCCATGACGCATATTTTGTAAAATTTCAAAGCCGCCATCTTGGATTTTGACTTCGACCTCATTTTCGTCATCAGCACCCCCGAAAATCATGGACGCGACACCCATGACGCATATTTTGTAAAATTTCACAGCCGCCATCTTGGATTTTGACTTCGACCTCATTTTCGTCATCAGCACCCCCGAAAATCATGGACGCGACACCCATGACGCATATTTTGTAAAATTTCAAAGCCGCCATCTTGGATTTTGACTTCGACCTCATTTTCGTCATCAGCACCCCCGAAAATCATGGACGCGACACCCATGACGCATATTTTGTAAAATTTCAAAGCCGCCATCTTGGATTTTGACTTCGACCTCATTTTCGTCATCAGCGCCCCCGAAAACAAGGACACGACACCCATGACGCATATCTTGTAAAATTTCACAGCCGCCATCTTGATTTTTATTTTGACCAACCCCTCCCTCTGGAGGGAAAACTTGTGAGATATTAAAACTTTAAACAACTTAAACTAGCCTTTATGAATTTTATCTAGATAAAGTAATAAATGGGTTCATATAGTCACATACTTAGTATACAGTACACTTCTGTCCTACCCTTCGGAGAATACAGGCGTGATGGTATGGAATCTCATTTCTCGGATTTTGCCCTAAATCCTTTGCGTAATAAATGTCGCGCAAGTGTCCTATCGCGGAAGTATATACGCGCAAATGTCTTTCGCGGAAAATTCAGTCGCGCAAGTGTCGGTCGCGCAAGTGGGTTCGCGCAACAGTCTAGTCGCGGAAACGTCCAGTCGCGCAAGTGTCTAGTCGCGCAAATGTCCAGTCGCGCAAAAGTCCATTCGCGCATTTGTCTAATCGCGCAAAGGGAGTCGCGCAAGTGTCTTTCGCGGAAATGTCTTTCGCGCAAGTGTCCTGATACCCAAAACAAGTACAGGTATGTAAACCAATACCAAAAAAAGTAAAAGTATACATATTTCCTGATGTGTTCTAAAGTATCAGCAAGGTCAAAAGCCTCATGATGATATAATAACGGTCCTGACCTACGATTTCGATTTCTACCGGAACCCGTTATACCAATGTCTTGATTACTATCTTGATTACTTTTCATTTCTGTGCCTTTATATTATTTTTTGTATCATTAGTGTAATATTACTTATTATTGGAGCTTGAGAGTTGATGTAGATAGCGGAAATATGGGATTAAGTTAATGAAAAGATGTTAATCAAGAATAGATTAACGGATTACAGTTTAATAGAGATTAAGCTTATTTTTTACGGTGATTACAGCGGAGTTTAGACTACGCTATAATATATAGCATATAGCAAATATTATATAGCACGACGATATCGCTCAGCATACTTTTTATATGAACACGTTCACACAACGCTATGCTATAAAGTATTACCTTGCTGTATGCGATAAACTTGAGCCATTCTCAAAGCTATATTGTACGATTCTCCGGTCTCCGCCCCACCTCACTTCTACCCCGTCCGTCGCCCGGCGGATCGCCGTCATATGACTTGCTATACATAGTAGACCGGCTTACGATATAGGGGATGTAGGGTATAGTGTGAACGTCATGCTGCATAGTTATAGCTTATGACGCAATATGCTTTACTATATAGCTAAATAATATAGCGTAGTCTGAACTACACTTAACAAAGGGAGTTTATATGGCAGATTTCAGTGGAAACGCCAGTAGTGGACGCTCTAGAAGGACATACATCGAAGTTATTGGTGATGTTCTTCAAAAAGGACAGGTGCGTAGTACTAAGAGTACCGGCGTACGTGTATGACAAGATGTATGAATGTGGACGAAGCGAAAAGAGTATGTAAGGATCGTAGCATCGTGTTCTGTAATTTCTGCCTACTCCCATAGAAAAAAAGGCGTAAGTTTATGTGTGTATGTAAACTACTTCTTTTTTTCGATCGGAAGTCTTCGTGGATGCCCTCCGTCTGGCGTCCGGCTGATGGGTATGTCGAACTTTTACGGACTCAATCCGGTCGTCCTCAGCACAAAAGAGGAGGGCTTTGAGTTCTCCCGTGGAATACACTATTGCCCGTCTTGTCCTTCGTCTTTGGCATGTCCCGAGAAAGAGATCAAGCGTAAATATGACCTTCCTCAAAGGGTGAGGTCCAAACTATAAAAGTTTGAAGGGCCAACAGCCCTCTTACTAAATATGAAGAAGGAAGGGATTGTATCACTGCTTTATCTAACTGTAATTTATAGACCACAATGATGCGCAATCGATGACGGATTGTTAGCCCATAATCTTAGTAATTTGAGGTAATTTCACGGTTGACACGGATTAATAATTTTCTCATTGTTCTTAAAACACGACGACCCGCATAGAGCATTAGCAGTGCATTTGCAGGTTACAGGTTGAATTCGCTTTATGGAGAAATATAAGACATTCAAACTCAGCATTGTATGAATACTAATTTGTGCCATGTTTAAAAGAGTATCCATGGAGTTTATTGCTGACTTTCCTCCAACTAATTGGTTGAAATTCTTACGAGGAGTGTCTATTATTTTGAAATAAAAAATCTTGAATATTGATAATAACAATTAAAATCATCCCGTCACACGTTAAAGTGTACTGCTGGAAATAGGTTCCTTCCAAGCTTAATTTATAGATCATACACTCACATCTATGATCTACAAATTAATATAACATCACGCCTGTATTCCCCAAAGAATCAGCAGAGGTGTATAGTACACCTTCATTTTGCTGATACATTTAAGTCCCATGTAAAATAGGGCACAAATCCAGACTCCGGGCTGCTACTGCGAAATTCCGCACGGAAAAACCCAATAACACTTTGCACGACCTGGAAATCGAACCCAGAGCTCCACGCTCAGCAGCAACGACTGCCTCGTTGGTCTAGTGGTTAAAGATCTACAAATTATTTACGTAATGATAAAAATCCGACAATATTAAGTAAAGTCGATGCAATCATTTATTTATTTTTTATTTTACTTTTATTACAACGGTCTTGGACCAATTACAGTAATTACATGTAATAAAAATCAGTACTTTTAAAGTAAAGATAAGTAAATTTATATTGTAAAGTAATAAATAATAAGTACTTTTAAAGTTATGATAAGTAAGTTTATATTGTATAGTAATAAATAAAAAGTACTTTTAAAGTAAAGATAAGTAAGTTTATATTGTAAAGTAACAAATAATAAGTACTTGTAATAATGTCACTACAACATGTTGATCGGAAATACATGTCTGTTCGTCTAACAAGTTTAGTCGGAAATAAAAAAAAGCTTACACTTCGATGACATAATAACGGATATTAGTTGAGCCGTCTAACACTAATTACGTCGAAGAGTTAGAGAAAAAAACGAAAGTGGTCGGCCTGGACCGGTTAGATACTATCATGCAAATTATATGTTTATACAGTTTAACTTTATAGAAATTGTGTTATTTAATTTGTAGTTTAATTATGTATGTTAATTAATTGGAGAGGCATAAGTTTTTGGTGCGTAGGTGTGAAAATTAAGAATTCTTTTTGATTAATGGGTGTGATGAATTAAGTAATTTATCAAGATTGTTGGGGTGATAAGTATCCATGAAGTTTCTTGCCCGCTTTTCTAAATAAGAACAACTTTTATGAATCGTTGAAAGTAAATTCTCAACTAAGCGCTTGTACTATGCATACCCATTTGAAATAAAAACTTCTTAGAATTCTTCTTAGAATCTTTGAATTGTTTGTAATACGAAAAGTACTAAATCACTCTCACATATGCGTTTTGTATGATTTTCACCAACCGGGCAACGCAGGAGTGCGGTGCAGAGCATCGCAGCGGATGCGCGAGCATGCGCCCGTAGCCGACCGCGTCCGCCCAACGGTTACAATCTGCTGGAACACGGGCACATGCGCGCGCGTGCTCGCGTATCCGCTAGCATGCTCTCAGCGACTAGTGATGCTTTCGTGTCGCAGTCAGTTTCTACCTGCGTTGTGGGCGAGCGGAGCCGACCGGACGCGACGACAGCCGAACGCCGCCGTCCACGTACGCGAGGAGCCGACCACTGCCGCGGCGTCCGAGCGCAGCCGACCGGCTGACGCGGCATACGCGCGGATCTAATCGAGTTCCAAGCAGTGTAAATTCCAAGCAAACATGAAAGTTAACTATTGTATAGAAGCCTGAATTTCCTTTAGCACAGTGTGAAATGCGCCCTGGCGCGCCCCGGCGCGGCCCTTTTGGTAGAAATCGTACATTACTCTCAATTTAGGGCCCAACTCTTTTAGTGCACTGAATTTAACATAGCGTAAATGGCGCTTAATTCCGAGCCGAGGCTAACGGCGTATATTTCACCCTTATGCACGTAGACATCAAGTTTTTTCCGACCAGCCTAGGCCGATTCCGCGTCAATAAATGTGGAGAGATCCTTAATTTCACCT
Source organism: Amphipyra tragopoginis (assembly GCA_905220435.1). NCBI lineage: Eukaryota > Metazoa > Arthropoda > Insecta > Lepidoptera > Noctuidae > Amphipyra > Amphipyra tragopoginis. The sequence goes on along the minus strand of HG992001.1, from coordinate 28,045,001 downwards.
CATTGAATCTGTATATGAAGACTACCTTTGTATCCATATGGACTGCGGCAGCCACAGAAATCTAAAGCGGCAGAGGATCCCATCCCATTTTTTTTCAATAATGAGTAAGAACGAATGTTTATTATGGGAATGTTACATTTATAACGTTATAACGGAATGCGTAAAGGAGGCAGCACTCCAGAGCATTGTGCAGCAAATGTTTTATGAATCAATGAATGAGTACCTACATACAAGCACCAATGTGCATGATAGTAGTACAGGACGATGCATACGACTTAACACAAGATTGGATCTTCCATTATCATTTATCTCAACAAAGACTGGTCATAGAGGATATTATTATAACGACACACGTTTGCTGCAGTTGACCGAACGATTGGCTTCTGTGCTACGGGTCGATGCGCGTTCCCATTGAGGGACCACTTTTGAATTTTGAGCTTTTGAATGCGTCAGCCCTTAGTAAAAGTTCTCAAACCATTGTAAATTCAGCCTCTAGTTTGTAAAAGTAACCACTCAAAAGTTACAACCGGTTAAAGGTGGTCCCTCAGTCGTGACTGACAGGCATCCATATCTCACAACATAGTTAAAATTTACAACTGCTATAAATGACTACTCTTAGTAAAAGATTTGTAAAACTAATTTACTGAATATCAACCCTTCCTGTGCACTGAATAAAAAGAACTAGCATGCAGAAGGTGGTCCCTCAATCGATCACCATAAGTTCACCGTGAGTGGAGACCCCAATGGAATTTGGAATTTTCGTATGGGTCTAGCGTTAGTAAAAGTACTTGAATGATTGTAAATTTAACCTCTAGTTTGTAAAAGAAGCCATTCAAAAGTTTCAATCGATAAAAGGTGGTCCCTCAATTGAAACGTTTATCAAAAGAAAAAACTAATTACGTGGCATTCCGAAGTTAAAAAGACGAATGCTACAGTCTATCCTTTAGTAAATTTTTTTTACTAACGATTACATTACCAAACAGTGTCAAAAACTGAACCGTTTTATTTTAAATAATAATCGAATTCCTGCGAAGAAATACTAAGATCGAGGTGACCACACAACTGGATTTTTTTTAGAGACTGTTACGTAATACAACATTTCATTGATATTTGACATCGCTTAGCTAATTTCAAACCCAAAGAAAATAATGAAATAGTGTAGGAGTAGTAAAAAAAATATTTAAACTCTTCTGAAAATTATTGTACAATATTATTTTTTATTAATCACATCACTGCTAATTAAAAAAACAGACAGAAAATAATGCGTATGATAATTAAAAAAAAGGATGGTTCCCATTTCTTCTATGGAACATCACGTCAATAGAGATAAAAAATAAACTTTAAAAAAAAGTAAAAACCGACTTCAAAGAAATACTAAAAGGAGTAAAATAATTATCATAATATAAAATTAACAGTTTCAGAAGTCGGTGGCTTCTATTTGCTTCAGTGTAGAGTTGCACCGACTTCTGAAACTGTTAACTTTATATTATGATAATTATTTTACTCCTTTTAGTATTTCTTTGAAGTCGGTTTTTACTTTTTTTTAAAGTTTATTTTTTATTAAATACGTTTTAGTTTCATAATTTTAACCCCCTCCTTCATAACCCTTCTTTTTGGCTTTGACGTAGTCGGGCATAAAAAGTCCTTTCAAATGATACCTTACACGATATAATGAAAACATTCCAAAGTGGAGGAGGGGGGGACACGCACCCCCTCCTCTTTTCCAGTAGTCAGTTCCCAACAACAAATATAAACAAAGCAATATTAGTAATTTGAGAATTTTGATTTGATCCGATGAGGAGTTCCGTTCCATATCTCTGAAGCTCATGGTCTGATCATAACAAAATTTAAATGGGACCAATCGGGAAGTATACCCTTTCTAACAAAAAAAGATTTTTTCAAATCGGTTCATAAATGACGGAGATATGAGGTAACAAACATAAAAAATAAAAAAAAATAAAAAAATACAACCGAATTGAGAACCTCCTCCTTTTTGAAGTCGGTTAAAAATGAAACATTTTTTTCTCGTTTTAATACATAGAACCGCATACTAGCACTTCATCCGACTTCACTTTTCGGTGACGTCATGGAACAACATGGGAATCATAATTTTTCCCAAATTTGACACAAAAAAAAACTTTTTACAATTTAAAGCGGCCGGCGGCGCGGCGCGGCGTTCGCGGCGGGCCGTGACTAAGGGAAAAAGGGATATAATTTTATATAAATAGAATAGTATAGACGGACAGAGACTTACAGAATAAGCTTCAAACTTATAAAACATCCCTCTTTTTCCGTCGTGGGTTCACCTCTCACCTCTCTTTTTGAGTCGGGAATGAAAAATAAGAAATGCTAAATAGTTATGTTTTTTATTCTACTTTAGTAGTATATCATGCATTTTGATTGGTGCCAGTACCAGACTCCATACATTTGTGCCCATCATCCTTTGGGAAAAATTATGATTCCCATGTTGTTCCATGACGTCACCGAAAAGTGAAGTCGGATGAAGTGCTAGTATGCGGTTCTATGTATTAAAACGAGAAAAAAATGTTTCATTTTCTCTATTGACGTGATGTTCCATAGAAGAAATGGGAACCATCCTTTTTTTTAATTATCATACGCATTATTTTCTGTCTGTTTTTTAATTAGCAGTGATGTGATTAATAAAAAATAATAAGTATTGTACAATAATTTTCAGAAGAGTTTAAATATTTTTTTTACTACTCCTACACTATTTCATTATTTTCTTTGGGTTTGAAATTAGCTAAGCGATGTCAAATATCAGTGAAATGTTCTATTACGTAACAGTCTCTAAAAAAAATCCAGTTGTGTGGTCACCTCGATCTTAGTATTTCTTCGCAGGAATTCGATTATTATTTAAAATAAAACGGTTCAGTTTTTGACACTGTTTGGTAATGTAATCGTTAGTAAAAAAAATTTACTAAAGGATAGACTGTAGCATTCGTCTTTTTAACTTCGGAATGCCACGTAATTAGTTTTTTCTTTTGATAAACGTTTCAATTGAGGGACCACCTTTTATCGATTGAAACTTTTGAATGGCTTCTTTTACAAACTAGAGGTTAAATTTACAATCATTCAAGTACTTTTACTAACGCTAGACCCATACGAAAATTCCAAATTCCATTGGGGTCTCCACTCACGGTGAACTTATGGTGATCGATTGAGGGACCACCTTCTGCATGCTAGTTCTTTTTATTCAGTGCACAGGAAGGGTTGATATTCAGTAAATTAGTTTTACAAATCTTTTACTAAGAGTAGTCATTTATAGCAGTTGTAAATTTTAACTATGTTGTGAGATATGGATGCCTGTCAGTCACGACTGAGGGACCACCTTTAACCGGTTGTAACTTTTGAGTGGTTACTTTTACAAACTAGAGGCTGAATTTACAATGGTTTGAGAACTTTTACTAAGGGCTGACGCATTCAAAAGCTCAAAATTCAAAAGTGGTCCCTCAATGGGAACGCGCATTACGGGTCGTGGGTTCGGATCCCACACGGGACAATTATTTGTATGGCCTACAGATAGTTGTTCCGGTTCTAGGCGTTTTTGTTTGTGAAGATTTGTGTCTATATACGCACCCATGATACTGGAGAAATCTTCGTTTGGAGCAACGTTTCTTTTAAACAAAAGCAACGCTATGTCTAAATATTTACCTACATTTCTGTGCTCTTAGCAGACGAATTGATGATCACAGTTTTTTGTTATTAGTAAATAGAAAGATGCTGCTACAAATCTTAGTGACATAATCCTTTTTTAATAATACTATGACATCATTGAACCGTAGTAGTATCTAGTGTAGAATAATTAATACAATCTATTAAAATATCTAATCAAGTTTTACCTTAAGATACTAATACATTAGTACAGGGTGTTAAAAAAATGACTGTAAGAATTTTATTGGGTGACTCGGTATCGGAAATTGAACAACTTTCGTAGAATAACTTTTCGCAATTCGCGTTTTTTATTACTTTCCATACATAAAAAGAAATAATTTTATCTTAGAGTAATATTTTTAACTTAAATATTCTTAATAATATTCTTCGAAAGGTTTAAGTCTCATGCAATAGAGGGCGAGCAATCAACCAGGCACAAATCCAGACTCCGGGCTGCTACAGAGAAATTCCACACGGAAAACCCGAATAGAAATATTATCACATGCAGATATTATAAATCTACATAACATCGACAGACTAATCCGACGTAACATTGACACATCTATTAGTACATTAACGGATCTGTATTGGAAAGGATATGAAAGCAACAAATACAAAGATAAGTCATCTATAATGAGCGAGAGAAAGCCTCCCTTTACCAGCCGTTACCGCGACCTGGATCGCGGCTCTGTTATAAAGATAAGCCTTTATTTAACTGATTGTATAGACCAAAGCGGTGATTTGAAATATGGGACAGAAATATCTCAGTGTCGCGAGATGGAAATATTTTGAAGCGAGAACAGCCCTATAGGTACAGTCAGCATCAAGTATATCGAGATGAATAGACTGTCCAAAACAAAGGTGGATTCAGACATTGCGAGGCATGCACCGCGAACGGCGCACAACGCATGCGTATCCCTACCGACACACGCTGGCTCGCCTTGCACATGCTCAGCCTGTGCGCAGCACATGCCTCGCCACAAACATGAAGACAGACAAACGAAGCATTTGCTTCGCACGCGATGGCTCGACCCGAGCATACGTTGGTATATTTTTTCGACACGCACGCCTCACTCCGAGGCATTCGTTGTGCGCCGGCGCATGCCTCGCAAATTCTGGATCCACCTTTATCTGTACAACTAAAGAAATTTCCGTGTGGTGCCAAGCGTGGTGATTATGGCAACAGAATTTTAGAATTTAGAAAAAAATCTTTAAGAAAGAAGATTTAATTCCAACTTAAAAGATCGAAAGAGTTCGCAATTAACCATAAAGTTATCAAACTCAAAAGAAAAATAAATACGTCAATATAATATGACAAATTTATGTTGACGTATTATATGTCAATATCCTAAAATAAATAATATTGAATTATTTTATAGGAAAATAATTCAGTATTTTATTTCCGTAAAACGTTAAATTAAACGCACGAATCGTAAGTATGAAGGAAACATGTAGGTAAGATAACAGTTCTACACAGAAATAAAACCACACAAATTTTATTCCTAATAATGAGTAACAGCAGGGATAGAAGAATTTATTTTTCTTCGAATATTGCGGTAGACGCAATCTAAGTAGACTAGCTAAGCTACAACTTGGGTTTACTACAACCAACCAACAAGGTAGAAAGCATAATCATCTACAGCAAAAATATTAAGTCACCTTACAGGATAGCAAGATGAAACGTAGAACGTAGGGTACGGAGGCTCACCAGAATGCAACACAATATCTCTGAAAAGACAAATAAATATTAACAGAGGGTTAGGAAAGAGGGAAAAGAGTATAAATAGAGGTAATAGAGGCCGAATGGATATCCAAACTATACAATTCGTAACTGAATTATTTTTGAATTTAGAGGAGGAGGGAGGGGTTCAGACAAAGTTGGGCGCCAAACTGTAATGTAACAGACGGCCCTAGGATCTCCTGAGAGCACGTCTGCTACACCAGTTGTAAGGAATGTGACGTTATCAGTGAATCCTACCTATCTATCCCTAGTCGGGCAAATAAGGAAACACTTAACACACAACAATTTTATAATACGATAAGTAACAATATAAAGAAACAGTAAATCCGGGAGTCACACTCAAATGAACTGTAGCTATTGGAACACACAATCAAGTTTTACAGTTGGTAAAGCGAGCACGAAAAATGAGGTGAAGGGTGGTTAATACGTAGCCCGTCAACCAGACGGAGTGCCTGTAGCGCAGCAGCACCTCAGCGCCGGAGGCCCAGCAATGGCCCACTCGGCGGGAAGCTGGCAGTTCAGCAAGCAGCAATGCCGGAGGCCCAACAATGGCCTACTCGGCGGGGAGCTGGTAGCTCAGCAAGCAGCATAGAAGAGGCAGAGGCCCGGTAATCGTCCACTCGGCGGAGTCCTAGCAATTCCGCCGTCCGGCAGACCGTCCGCACCCTTTCGTTGTTTCTTTGTGAGTCCTTGCAAAAACAGCTTGCGTTTTACTTTTCGTATTTTTAAAATTTGAACGAGTGTGTTCCAAATAAGTGGCCTGTGATAGAGAAAGAGGTTTAATTGTAAAAGGTAAAAAGGAGGTGAAATGTGTGAAGTGAATGATGATGATAAAGGTGTGATCCTACAAAGGTAATTATGAACAGTATTCGTCCCAATATATGATGCTGACTGTACAATACCACACTGCGCTCCAAAACAAAAATTGCTGACGTTGCTCGAAAAGCCGATAAGCTGAAGTGGGCCTGGGCCGGCCACGTGTGCCGCATGCCCAATGAGCTGTGGGGACAAAATAACCACTTTGTGGAGCCCTGACACAGCCAGAAGGCGTCGTATCAGACGTCGAAGAAGATGGCGGGACGAGCTAGACAAAACCAACGACCAGTGGTCCACTTTGGCTCTGGACCGAGGAAACTGGAAGTCACGGGGAGAGGCCTTTGCCCAGCAGTGAGATGACGCAGGCTAGAAATGAATGAAATGAAATGACTGTACAATATACAGTGTGTGTCTCCATAAAGTGCACATATGAAATTGGATGAAACAAGGGATTAACTAGAAGGAAAATAAAACTCGGGTTTAATTGACATTAACTTATTTTATTGTGATTTTTGAACCAAGTGGTCTATCGTGTTAAAAAACAGTGGTGATAGTAAATAACAGGCAATGCCGATGAAATTTAATTTACCCCGTAAAAATACCTTGACTGAGGAGGAATTTGAGAGCGACACGTTTGGTGCAGTGGCTGAGTAATTGGCTTCTGCGCTATGGGTCGTGGGTTCGATTCCCGCCCGGAACACATATTTGTATGGCCCACAAATAGTTGTTCCAGGTCTTTGCGTTTGTACATGTGAATATTTGTGACTGTAAACGTACCCACGATACAAGAGAAATGCTAGTGTCGGGAAAAAAAAAGAATTTTTAGTGTTTTTTTTTTAATTATTTTTCCCGTCGATAAAATTATGTCTAGTCACACCCAATTTCATACGTGTACTTAATGGAAACTCACACTGTACTGTTGAGATGTTGACGGTTTGGTCTTAGTGGAGCAATGCAGATTTTATGTAGTCAGGTTACGATTGTCAGTCTCGCTTTACCATACGAAAGACGTGACGAAGGTTGTAAAAAATACATTGTGTGTTAACATTAAAAAAATAAACTTTAAAAAAAAGTAAAAACCGACTTCAAAGAAATACTAAAAGGAGTAAAATAATTACCATAATATAAAATTAACAGTTTCAGAAGTCGGTGGCTTCTATTTGCTTCAGTGTAGAGTTGCACCGACTTCTGAAACTGTTAATTTTATATTATGGTAATTATTTTACTCCTTTTAGTATTTCTTTGAAGTCGGTTTTTACTTTTTTTTAAAGTTTATTTTTTATTAAATACGTTTTAGTGTCATAATTTTAACCCCCTCCTTCATAACCCTTCTTTTTGGCTTTGACGTAGTCGGGCATAAAAAGTCCTTTCCAATGATACCTTACACGATATACTGAAAACATTCCAAAGGGGGGGAGGGGAGGACACGCACCCCCTCCTCTTTTCAAGTAGTCAGTTCCCAACAGCAAATATAAACAAAGCAATATTAGTAATTTGAGAATTTTGCTTTGATCCGATGAGGAGTTCCGTTCCATATCTCTGAAGTTCATGGTCTGATCATAACAAAATTTAAATGGGACCAATCGGGAAGTATACCCTTTCAAACAAAAAAAGAATTTTTCAAATCGGTTCATAAATGACGGAGATATGAGGTAACACACATAAAAAATAAAAAAAAAAATACAACCGAATTGAGAACCTCCTCCTTTTTGAAGTCGGTTAAAAAAGAAAAAGTACCAATGGTTGTTGCTCCCTTAATAAGCGTTCGCCATACCAAACGCGGAACGCCAGCAGGTCGTGTCGTCGGCGGCCCGCATGTGTTATATTCAAGGGATCACAAGCATGTCAAACCAAATTACTCGTGTCCCTTCGTCCAGCATACTCACCATGGAATCCTGATATTTCATGAATGTCAAAAAACTGTTCTGAAATAGTGCTAAATAGTGCCCAAAGGAAAAAAATAGTGCTCTTGTACTTGCGAAGTTATAGCCATAGTTCGATGAGTATGCTGGACGAAGGTTTCGCCCAGCATACTCACCTCCGTCCGGAGAATCTGTATACGCTTCAAACATAATTCGTACTTCAAAAAATAGTTCCCAAATAGTGCCAAACGGTGCCCAAAAAGAAAAAACAGTGCTCGAATAACTTCGGAGTTATAGGCTTCGTTCAGTGAGTATGCTGGGCGTAGGTTCTACGCCCAGCATACTCACCTCAGTGCGCGAATATCGAACGAGCTATAGGTACAATTTACGTCTCAAAAAATTGTGCTTGAAATAGTGCCCAATATCAGTCCAATTTTTGCTTGACTTTTGACTTAGAAAACCATTAAATTTTAATGTAAACTTCTACATACTAACGTAAAATGGGGTACAGTCGTCGACACATGTTTTTGGACAAAAATATTAAACTTTCTAATTGTAGACTTCATGTTATTGGAAATAATTATGGTATTTTCTCACATGTCAAAAACTTTCGATTAAATGCATTATTATATATTTTATAAATAATAATAAATGAATGAAACTTTAAGCGTAAATGAAGTCTATTACTTCATTGCATTGTGTGTTTGTCTGAATAAAAACAGTCATTTGCAGCCAATAAAATTAATATCTTGAAAAATTGTAAAAAGGAAATTATACAGTTTCTTTTTGTATATATGTTGCAGGCAAAACTTATAACCAGTCAAAACTAGTACTGTGACATAGTTATACAAATTTTTAAAACTCTTTCCAATAGTTTCATCAATGAAAGGTTTAGCAATAAAAAACATTTTTAATTACTTACGTTATTTATTACTATTTAAAGGGCCAAAGTAATCAGAATTCTAGTTAACTAGTTCACAGCTTTTGTTAACATTCATAATATAATCAATGTAAATAGAAAAAATTGTAGTTTTAATATTGTATATAATATACATATAAAAAAATGTTTAGCCAAATATTGGTAAAACTTTCTAAAATATAACACGTAGGTACTTGTACTTTGTTTTACTGCTACAACGTTTTAATCACAATAAAATTATCTTACAAATAAGTATAAATTGAGCAATCACAGTTTATAATCACGTTTTTTTTATTAATATTAAATACCCTATAGTAATTACAAATTAACAATCACAGTTTATAATCACATTTCTGTAAGTTATTAATAAAATAACTTTTACAAGAACAAAAAAAAAACAAACAAACAATAACAAAATAGGAACTAACAAGTTAGGACCGATCTTCATCTTACATTCGCGTATAAATAATGCAGTGTGGTACAGTATATTGGGAATTACTACAAACTTTTTTACTAAGGTCATCATAGCAGTTCCAAGTTCTCTTTAGCAATCGATAGCACTTTGACTTGTAATGCCCCATGCGTCCTGATTCACCATTTGTAAAATCTATTACCGACAGAATTTTAAAGGTGTCACCGTTTATTATGATCTCTTTAGGAATTTCATCAATTTCTATTTCAATTGAAGTATTAATTTCAATAAATACGAAGTCTAGTACTTCATATTTGTATGCGTTTTTACCGTTACATAATTGGTATTTACATTTCCTTTCAGTATCATTTACTAATAGAGCTTCATTAAGGGCTCCAATACCTTGAGTCGTCAATATGTTTACATTTATTGGAATCCAACTACATTTTGTGCCAGAACCTTTATTGATTTCACAGTTCTGGTTTGTACAATTTAAGTATCTATTAGCACTATAAAAACCATAACTTTGTATGTTATCTATTATAAAAGTTACATTACACTCACAATTTTTGCAACTACTAAAATCGGATTCCACAGTATCATATATTTTAGCCAATACCTTAGAACGAGTAGTGTAAATATCTTTTGGTTTTCTAGCCTTCTTAGTGATTTTCTTTAGATTGTCATACGTGATCAAACTTCTGGTCAGTTGTGAAAGATCGTTTTTTTTATCATTGATATATTTTCTAATATTAGGTCTATCTAAATATGCAATTGAAAAACTTTGGACCACGGAATCAAAAGCACACGTATTAATAAACGTGAATCTGTATGTTCCTGAAGTAGAAACACTGCCGTTTTGTAAAATATGTAATTTTGTACGACGATTGATTCGTTTTTTATTTTTCTTCTGTTTAGACACCAGTCCCCGCCAGTCTTCAATATAATTTGGTTCGCTCCTAAAAATTGAGTTTTCATAAAATGATTCATCATTGACGAGAGTATTTATTTGTGGTGGTCACTTATTTCATTTTTTTCATCGACAATATTTTCAGTTCCTTCTTGAACATCAATCAAGTCACTTTTGGCTAAGCGTATGGAACCGGTTATCAAAGGCTCGTGTTTAATAATAAACTCATCTACGCGGTACTTATTTGAATTTGTTTTAAAAAATAACTTTTTTACGTCTTTCATATAACTTTCTACATTTGAACTGGTTGGAGTACAATAATTACTGTTAAAATAAGTCATCATTATATTTCCCCATAGTGGAAGTTTTTTAAGAATCCTAATCAAAGTGTCCTTTATTTCCGGCAAGTAATAAATATTTTCGATTTCAGTTTCTTGATCACACAATTGTTTAATTAAATCTTCTTTCTCCTCAAGATCTTTATACATTTTCAGAAGCGGGTTTTCTTCTTTATCTAATCCCTCCCATAAAGAATGTTTAATTGGAACGTGATTTTCCGAATCTACATTTTGTATTTCACATTCCTGCAAATTAGTTTTGATCCGGTTTTTTAATTCTAAAATCGCCGTTTCACACCGTGTTAAATTTCCATTTCTACTGCCGCGGTGTTTATTATTTGCTATAATATAAACATTTTCTATAATTTTCTTTACCTCTCCGTATGAAACACATTTTTTAATCAGAATCATACAATCAACAAAAAATTTTGTTACTCTAGTGTCTATATTTTTGAAAATACTTTGATTGTACAATGTTTTTATGAAATGCGAAGTATCAAGGCGAACATAACAGGTTGGAATTTTTTTGGTTCTATTTTCTAAAATATTAAAACATGTATTTAAGTAGTCAGAGGTGGATTTATAACCACAAAATACTTTTACCACCGCACCTACTAAAGCTGCGGAATCATCAGTTACTACTTCATTTGGAGGTTTTCCATTAGCCAACCAAGATTGTAACCAGCTAGCAATAGTATCTAAAGAGTGACTTTCTGATATACACTGTGAAATTGGCACGCTACTTTTAACGGTTGTATCTGTCATCATAACATACAAAAATATAGGACTTTGCGACTCTTGAGATAGTTGTGTGTGTTCATTGACGACAGGCCGAAGATTTTTATTAAATATAGAACCTGTTGCGTCTATAGAAACTCTAATATAATTAAACTCTTTTTGGCATTTTTTATAATAATTCTTTTGATCGTCCGTCCAGTAAAATGTATAAAATGGAAAAGCAGAAACATATCTAACACATTTATCAAAAGGTGGTGAAACACACATACAAGTAAGTGACAATATTGGGTTGGGATGGAAAACATCAACTTTTTTATTTTCATGTTTAATTCGATGTAGTGTTTGTAATTTTGGCAATACTGGAGGTTCCTTGTCATTTTTCTTCATTAAAGTTGAGGCTAATTTATATCTTATAGAAGCTGCTGCTTCGTGTTGTAATTTTTCACCTAATTCCCTTATTTGGTAATACCGTAATCGGTTTTTTTTACTGGTGTTATGAGAGTACTTTTTATTTTCATTAATTATGCAACATTCTAGTTTAATTAAATTTTCCGTTTCTAAGTTAGTTGTTATAATTATTTTTGCGTGACATTGATTACAATATCCTGTGCATTTGATTTCGTAATTGTCTTTCACAATATTATTTTTAAAACACCAAGTGCATAAAGATCTTATTTCTTTCCATAGATGCATTTGAATTACATTAGTCCATTGGTTTGGTTTTAATTTACGTCTGACATTATACAGACTACCAGGGGCGATTTTGCTATTTCGGTGATAAAAATACCTTTGAGGCTTAATACTATCCCAAGTTATTGTATCCATATAAAATGTATGCGTACTGGTGTTCTCCGAAACACTATTAATGCTTTCGTTTGATGACGATGTAGACTTTTGATTTATCAAATTAGAATCATTATTACGAATTATTTCTTTTTTATCAACACCAAAAAAGTATTCGTAATTTCGTTTTATGCTTAATATGATTGATTTAATACTCATTTTGTAATTTAACCGTGTTTGAATTTGTTTATAAATTGAGTCATTTGCGGAAGGAATATTTTTAAAAAAGTCATCTTTGAATTCTGAAATTACTAATTTTTGCGTTTCTAATGAAACCTTTGGTTTAGGCCCTCGTTTTCCTTGCTGATCCATGTCGTTAGATTCACAAGAATTATCACAAATTATTATGCCATTTGTTTTCAATATTAACATAATATGAAATAACAACTAACTAACTAACATATAAATCAACATCAATAACATTATGAACACTTGTGTACTTATACTACCTATATTACCTGAAAATACCAACTATAGATGTAAAAAACATAACGGGCCCCACCGCTCACGCAGTACGAGTCAGAAAAAGTTGTCTTCTAACGTGGTAAACATTGTGTCTTCAAGATAATCTGAAAATAACACGTATTTAAATAATTTAATATAGGTATGACAGGCTCCAGCCTTCCTCTAAAGGTACTTAAGCACTTACGTGTTTTCCATTATTTTAGCGTGATTTCTATTTTATATAGCGAAGGGGCAAAACACGAGGCTGAAGACGATTTCCCGAAGTCACAACTCCCATAGAAAATGTGATGAATAGGTTGACGACACTTAAAAGTTTAAGTGCATTCGCCGGATGACAATCGGTAATAGTCTTCACTTCACGTCATATTATCTAAAAAATACATCTGTGTTAATTCTATAGTTACGTTTATACTTACTACCGACGCTCGCGCTGACTGATTCTACCTATTTCGATATTGAAATGTAACTAACGTGAACTTAAGACGAGAACAGATCCTGACGGGTAACGAGGACAAGCTTGTAATAAAAAAATTGAAGAAAAGTAAATTATATCCTAGCAAATAAGACAGTGTTTCATTTCCAGTAGAATTGGAGGATAAAACCAGGCCTCCGCAGAAGTAGGTATATAAATAGGTATTTGAGATCCAATTAGATAAACAAACAAGTTACATTACGTTATTATGTGTGTACCTACCTACATCAAACCTTTAAAAAAGTAACTAAGTAGGTACCCATTTTTAAAACTTCTTAAGCATGTCCTTAATTTTAAGTGTACAGTGTCATATTCAACGAAAAAATGAAAGTGTTTTTGTAAAAAACAACTCGCTTGCTACCTAGTTTTACAGTGCAATTAATGAATGAGTGTAAAATCAATTTAGTTAAATGCCACTATTATAAATTGAAATATACTTACTGATTTGGGTGCAGCTCCTATATTGATTACGTACTAGATACACAATTTTATATAGGTAAATAATGACATCACCAACACATTGTTTGGTTTTGCAACCCACTATGTAGTCAAACTCAAAAGCCGGCGTTATTATAATGATGTGCGACGAAGTAAACAAACAAAGAAACTGAGAAGCGCTTGTTCGTTTCGATTGCTTTGTGACACAAAATGGACCCTTATCACCTTCAAAATACAGATCAGTCTTGTCTAATAATCGTAAGATGTTAGGGCAGCGCCATCTAGTATTTAAACATAAACATATTCATTTGCGTCGCGGGCGCCGCGCGTCGCTTTGTGACACAAAATGGACCCTTATCACCTTCAAAATACAGATCAGTCTTGTCTAATAATCGTAAGATGTTAGGGCAGCGCCATCTAGTATTTAAACATAAACATATTCATTTGCGTCGCGGGCGCCGCGCGTCGTAAGCCCCATACCTATTGACCGTACGTGCATCCATTACTGCCACACTATATTGAACTTTATCACATGAGGAATACAGGTCAATTCCGTAAACGTTGTGGTACCGTCCTTGATCCGGAAAATGATTATTTTGAATAATTTTGTCAGTTGTAATGTAAGCATTAATAACAGCAACTTTATTTTTCATGCATGATTTACTTCATTTGATATCTTAATCCTTCAAGCGCCGTGATCTAGACAAAATATATAAAATCATTGTTCCTAGCTACCGGGGTCCCATGCGACGCGCGAAGGCTTAATCATATTATTATAAAGTATTATTAAAATAATGTGTAATTAATAATATTGCGATTCTAAAGTAAATACTCCCTTACATAGACAATTAATAATTTACACAAGACAAAAATTGTTAGAAAGAAAGTTAATAATATTGTATTCGACTGTACTCAATGTAATGTATGTAGAAGTTTACAATCAAATTTAATGGTTTTCTAGGTCAAAAGTCAAGCAAAAATTGGACTGATATTGGGCACTATTTCAAGCACAATTTTTTGAGACGTAAATTGTACCTATAGCTCGTTCGATATTCGCGCACTGAGGTGAGTATGCTGGGCGTAGGTTCTACGCCCAGCATACTCACTGAACGAAGCCTATAACTCCGAAGTTATTCGAGCACTGTTTTTTCTTTTTGGGCACCGTTTGGCACTATTTGGGAACTATTTTTTGAAGTATGAATTATGTTTGAAGCGTATACAGATTCTCCGGACGGAGGTGAGTATGCTGGGCGAAACCTTCGTCCAGCATACTCATCGAACTATGGCTATAACTTCGCAAGTACAAGAGCACTATTTTTTTCCTTTGGGCACTATTTAGCACTATTTCAGAACAGTTTTTTGACATTCATGAAATATCAGGATTCCATGGTGAGTATGCTGGACGAAGGGACACAATTACTCAACCACGATACACACTCGTGCTCCGCATTTAGTGTGGCAAACGTGCTTATAATCCTTAGGTCTTTGAAATTAATCACGTTAAAACCCCATCATGTTTCGTTCTTCCTCTAATCTCGGATATGCACATAAATATGTATATTTTCTTTCCTAGAAGGAAGAAATCATGACGTAAATTGACATGCTTGATGTAAAAGGTAATAACGTGTGTAATTCCCTGAGAACAGGCATAGTTAGTGACTTCTGTCAAGTTTAGTCACGTCAAGCTCTCACTGAGGTGACTGACATTTAATTAAGCATTGCTGGTCGCTTCAACGGTCTGGTGGTAAATTGAAGGTTTACGAACGCTATTAATGTTTCTGTAGTTCAAAATTTATGCGCACTTTGAATCCTATTTAATATCACATCTGGCTCAATGTCCAAAATCAAAATTGATCGCTCTGGGCTCAAAAATTTTAAACCTAAATAGTTCCAAAACGGCTTGGTTACAATCGAGGCCAATTCAAAAATAGGCTTAATTTGGGGATATTTCACCAACCTATCATTAACTAGCTAGCGGCCCGACCGACGATCCGGATCGTCAGTGCCATTGTTTATCTATTGTGTCTATACTTACAGTACTCGATAAGTTAATATCAATTTATATAAAACTAGCGACCCGCCCCGGCTTTGCACGTGTACGTTTTATACACACATCAAAAGTGTCTAGGGATCAACATATATTTTTGCAATAACTTTTCTCCTGATTGATATTAATTAAAATTTTCTTTAAGGATTCATCAAATAAAGTGTTTTCGTTTGTCACAGTAACGATAAACCAAGTCACCTTTGCATTAATAAAGAAATTTGCCATTTTCCTAATAAAGGGATTTTTGACATTTGAACCACTAACACAAAAGTTCGAAAAAAAGACTGAAATAACAGTTTTCTTTAAAATTTTATTGGGTAACTTAAACAATTAATAATCCGTGTTTCTACCGCGAACACTAACAACACAAGAACATCGGTTTGGCATACTCAAAATGAGTTCATCCAAATCACGCTGTGGAATGGCCGCCCATGTTCGTTGCAACAACAAAAAAAGGTCTTCTTGCGACTGGATACCCTCCATATTCGGCAGAGCTCTTCTCTGTAGCATATCCCATGCATGCTCAATCGGGTTCAAGTCTGGCGACTGAGCAGGCCAGGGCAGGACATTGATGTTAGCTGCGGCGAGAGTCTGTCTTACAACTCTTGCGGTGTGCGGTCGTGCATTATCATGCATTAACTGAAATAAGGGACCGTTTTGCGCTTGTAGAGGAACGATGACGTCTGATACAATCGTCTCAGCATAAATTTGAGCGTTGAGGTTGCCTCTGATCCAAATCAACTCAGTTCTTCCGCCGATCCAAATACCCGCCCATACCATGATGGTTCCACCACTATAAGGATGGACTTCCTGGCAGGATTTTAATCGCTGTTGGCGTCCAGGGATTCTCCAGTGTCGTATACGTCTTGTATCCGGTCTCATACCAAAACGAGACTCATCAGAAAAGCACACGAAACGCCATTGTTCTTCTGCCCAATTTCTGTTTCCAAGAGCCCATTGATATCGAATCCTACGATTGTGCATTGCTATAGGTGGTACCCGTAGCGGTCTTCGGGAATGAAGGTTCACTTCATGCAAGCGGTTTCTGACTGTTTGGTCGCTAATTAAGTTCCCTGAAGAGTGATGAAGCCTCACGGCTAACATCATGGCGGTTATTGTTGGAGCTCTTCGAGTTAAGATTTGAATGTATCGGTCTTGTCTCCGTGTGGTGCAGCGATACCGTCCTCCATGGCGCTCAGCCACGGTACCAGTGCTTCGGTAACGTGTCCAAAGTCGACTGATAACACTCTGACTTGTATTCAGAGCTAAAGCCACAGTACGTTGCCGGGAACCAGCTTCTATCATTCCCACGGCTCTGAGCATTTCTTCCCTGCTTAAATGACGTCGCCGCTCCATAATAACGTTGGTTTTAATCAGTAGTAGGGAAACAGTAGCACTAATAATGTCTTCAATGCGTTGTATGTTTTTATAGGGAAAATATTGACAGCTGATTTTCATCTTTTACTCGAATTTGATTCACAGTTCCTGATTCAAATTATGAAATGCACCAAAAAGGATCCATATAAATTTATAAAATCATAAATTTATTACAAAGCCACATCTCAATCTCAAGAAATCCGCATAAAAATGCTTGATCCCTAGACACTTTTGATGTGTGTAGTTTAAAACCTTCTTCTTGAATCACTCTATCTATTAAAAAAAACCGCATCAAAATCCGTTGCGTAGAAACGGAAGCGGGAAACGATTTTGTTTTATACTACACACTCACCGGCATAATTAGCGGAACGTTAACATTTTTTTATATTTTTTTATTATAAGGTTCTGCTATTGCTATGACGATTTATTGATTCAAAATAACCTTCAATTAGGACTGCATGTTGAAGAAAAACCAGAGACGAGATGGTCAACCAAATATGCTGATTTTGGAGATCATCCTACCTGTTGGTTTTATGGACCTTTAACTGTCTTTAAATTACGAGTAGCTTAAGGGAATAGCATCAATTCGCAAAAAGTTAGATGGCACACTTATCACAGGTGAAATCTTGAGTTTTAAGCTGCGAATGCATTCTACCATGCATAAGCGTGCTGACGCATGGGAACGCTGAATCAAAGCGACAAATTAAAAGCATGTATCCGCATGTTCATTAAAAATGCCCATTTTCTATAAATTTAATGCAAGTCGATGCTGATAATGCTGGTGTGCAAAGGGGCACAATTAAATGCAAAACCGCAAACGAATCACAACCGTCATTCAATTTTCTTTAAAGAAAACTGTTAAAATAGTTAGTATTTCTGTTGTCAAACAATTTGACAGTTTTTGTAAACGAATACTGACTGAATTAACGGTTCGGCTTTGGTTCGGTTACTATTGATCAACGTTCCTCTTAGTAGAGCGTCCCGCAGGTGCCGCTTCTTCGATTATTGCGTCTCGTCACTTAGCAAGCCTTCTTTTAAATCCAGTCAGTCATCCATCTCCAGTCTTCAAAGCTTGGTCCATTGGAGCATGCCGGACGTACTATAGTACACGGGACATACCATATCTGCGAGTTATGCCTTGGGAATTATATTTATTCCTTTGCTCCACAACAACAATATCTATCATCTTTTTAGGCCCTTATTTACTTCTAATCAAATCGAATTACAGAACTTTGAATCGCATTGACACAAATCTAGACAGACAGACAATTGTTAGACAGTTTATTTTGCAATCTACCACTACTTATGCTCAAATGCAATGTTTAATTCGAATGCGTTCTTACCACATCTGCTCTCGAGTATCAAGTGTTTACTTAGCAGAAGAAAAAGTTTCTATACATACGAGAACATTTTATTTATTACTAATACAATCTAGGCAATAAGTTGAAACATTCCCAGACGGTTGCAGATTTTTGCTATCATTAATTTGTAAATCTGTGAGACTGTTTTTGTAACTCTGAGATTAAAATAAAATGAACACAAAGTTATAAACGACGTTGGGTAACTTACCCAGACTATCTTTATGATTGAAAAGATCAAAGAGTTAGCGATTCTGTAATGGAGAGATAGATGAGATTTTCTACTGGATAGAATACCATTTAGAAGCAAGATAGTATTCACAATCTCACAGAAAATCAGGATACAGATAAAGACTGATCTATTTATTCACTTTACGGTATTTTCATCAGAAGAAAAAGTTATCGGTTCCTTCGAATCCAAGACACTACCCGTAATTATATTAACAGAGCATCAGATTTTAATACCGTTTCCATGGTGATGGCTAGCCCATCAGGCTCGTCGCTAATTAAAAGCAGCACTGATCGTACGATCTGCGAAGTTCAGCTGCGTTTGACGCAGTTAGTCTGTGGCGTGCCGGGGAGAGCTCGTAAAACCATGTCATACCCATACCTATGACAGTCGATAAGGGTAGTCAGAAGCCCGGAAGTTTGACAACCAGTCTGAACATTGAATAACAGTATCGGCCGGTTACTGGGTTGAAGAGGTTCGATGGCAGTTACTCCGTATCAGTAAAATAGATCTCATATGGTTAGATTGTGACTGGCTAGACTGGGAAAAAGGCTATGCAAAACACATAATTGACAGATCATCCCAATTTGAAACTTCGGGACATTCTGGCTACCTACAAATCGGCTACTTTGAAACCCAACCATGGAGGTCCCAACCAGATCATGCACTCCGTGATCACTATCTTATTATAATACGGCTATTTTATTACGAACCATGCTGTATTGTACAAAATGTGTCCGATGGTATCTTTTAAACAAGAATAGCTCCATTATGTCGTAATGCGTGAAGAATGTTAACTGTTGCTGGTAAGACACGCAATGGTGAGGTATGTTATTGTTTTGATAAGATTCTTTTGGTGGATTGAGGATATGAAGTTATTATTGTAAGTGCTGCTATGAGATTATGAGTAGATAAAAATCTAGGTTAAAACATGTAGTGTGCAGAGATACATTAATACAATGCTATCGAAACAAATGTTACTATTCCACCTTATAAAGTTGGAGAACCATCCTGTAGATTGATAGCTATTTAGAAATATACTCTCTATCTAAGCTAGAACAAGGGATCAGATTTGTACCTATCTGATTTTAGAGCAAAAGATTTGAGAGTTGAGATGGTAGTAAATCTAATCAAATCTGATTCGGTGAAATAATATTAACAACCGTTCTCCTATTGAACCATAAAACCACGTCGTTGCTTTCCAACCAACAAGACTGTGTTCAAAAGCAAGACACCGCGAAAATTTTTAAATGAGGTATACATCTGATGTAACTCAGAGATAATGTTCAAATAATAAAAACTAACGGGCATTAATACACTTAAGAAAAGATTAACTAGCTTATAATTAAGTTTTCAAAGAAAAACATGGTACCTATCTACTTAAATGAGCGTTTATTTGTGCAAATTGAACTTAAAATCATGTATCATCCCACCTACATCTTTAAAAGGATCATTGTACATAATTCTAACAAGAGTTCCCATGCCAATTTGGTTTTAATAAAAAAATGGCGATGTTTAATAAGAACTTTAGCACTAAAACCCGCTATTTCAACCCATAAAGAAACAATGGGTAAGGAAGTGAGATGTTCCGCCACCTTGAGAGTTGAAACTGACTGACTAAACAATATTAATACAGAAGGTCCACTACACAACAAGAAGCTCACTAATAAACAATGATTTCAATGAAGGTACAAAGAAAGAGTCTCAAACGATTTGAAGATGATTGATCTTCTGCGTTTAAACGCAGAAGATCAATCATCGGTAACTGATTTTGTTTCAACAACAAATATTCCGTACACCATGACATTCCATAAACTTATGACTACAAAAATCATGAATCAAAAAAGCAGATTCTACTAAAAATCAGTGACATTCTGGACAACTAACCGATTGTCAGTGGCGATAAAAATGACAAAGTACAAAACATTCTGCCTGCAAAGTTAAGTTTGTCAATATCAGTAGATGATTACAAACTATCTGTGCTAAAAGCAGTCGTTCGGCTGCTTGAGCTTGTTATCGAGTCTTGTATGAAGTAGATATTCTGAACCTAAGTATCTATTTAGTGTTATTGTAGTGACTATTCAGTCATAACTGAGTTCCCACAGAGCATATTTAGATCGGAATCAAATCAAATTGCATATTATTGTTTGATATTTTGCGTGAGTTAAGAATTAAGGTAAAGACTGTATCTTTGATTGCTGTAAATGATTGCCTCGGACAAGTTTAACGACACTGTCTACTTTTTAAGAAAAGATCAATCGTAAAATATAATAGTTTTCTTATTGTGGAAAGACTAATTTACTTGTGAGGTCTTCCTAGTCTTTCCCTTATAATGGCGAGGTCGGTTTCAACTCTAAAAGGATTTGTCCGGAAATCAGATTTTTCGAAATTCTTGCTGGTAAAAATGTTTGTTTTGCTTTAATTTCACGAAGATTCATGGTTAGAGAGATCTTCATGATTATTTTAGTCACTGCTAGATATCAGCTTTCCATAGACAACGACAACCAATGGATTAGTTTTGAAATAAGCTCTTTAAGAGCAAAATACTATTTAAATCAAAAATTTATAATTTTTTTATACGATTACAGGAGAGACGCAGGCGATGATATAATATTTGTCATTGATAAAAGCAAAACAACTTTTATCGTCTCTTGCATTGACAAAACAATTACCATCGAGGTGGACGTAGAAGCAAACGTACTTAAAGTCAGCACCGATTGTGAGCAGGCTCACATCACGAAACCGCGTAACGCTAGCTGACATTCGGCGACTGACTGTGAAAGAGCATTACGATTGGTGTGAATCATGCCTTATTGTCAACTATCCCCTTATCTACAACAATACACGAACTATACATACAACCCCACTGCATTGTAACGAACCTAATTGCGTCCCGCTAGCCGTTCCATAGTTTACGGTATTTTATCCGAACATCGGCACGTATGAGAACCAGCCGTATTATGGCGATCACACGCTTCATTGACGAGGTTGACTTGATTGCTAGTTGTGAATGAATACTACACTGTAGGATATTGTAATGACTTACCTTTATGATTCAAGTTTATAAATGTTTTTAGAAATCTTTCAACACTGTACCAGGGTAAAATTAAGCCTGTGGATCTTTTTGGTGTTTTATCGCAAAAAATACTGTTTGTCCAAAAAATTTGATTGCTGTCCAATAACATTACCAAAAGGAACAGTGTAGATACGAGCTTTGTTCTGCTGTATGAAGATAGTGTAGAAATAAAAAAAAACACTCGCTTAACAACTCTTAGTATCAAAGTTAACATTAATACCTACGTGGTTGCAACTGATAACTAATGGAGCTAATAATAAATCAGTATCAACTTGAGCAGATCTTGCTATAAAATCTAACGTTCTTGTCAAAATTTTGCTAACTCCACCAAAGAGCGCATGAATGTAAAG
Organism: Amphipyra tragopoginis; assembly: GCA_905220435.1. Taxonomy (NCBI): domain Eukaryota; kingdom Metazoa; phylum Arthropoda; class Insecta; order Lepidoptera; family Noctuidae; genus Amphipyra; species Amphipyra tragopoginis. The sequence continues at coordinate 28,022,938 of HG992001.1, read as the reverse complement.
AATTTGGTCCACGTTCATATTGAAAGTCATTGTTATTATTTTCCTCATCTCGTTGTGATACTTGTCAAATTACTTTAATGGATTAACAAGTGTTATGTAAGTTATCAGTTAAGTTAGTTAATGCTTTTGCATTAGTCGTGGGATTTTTATTTTTTGTGTTGTTGACTGACGCAGGCGCCTTTCACGTTAACTGGGTGAATTCAAGAACAGAGTCACATAAATCAGAATGTCCATTTGTAAGTATTTAAGCAGTGTGGTCAATATGTTTCATAAGAGCATCAGGTGGCGAGTTGCTTTATGTATCCTTTTTCATTTCAGTGCCGAAAAAGTTGTCCACTATACAGGGTGTTAACGAATTCGTGTAATTCCTTAAAACCACATGATCTACTACTGGTGTAGACAGGCCCTGCACGGGGTTTGGCTTGATTAAAAATAAAAATAAAAAAATCTTTTTTTTTTTCATGCGGCTTTGTTACCGATCTTATTCTAAACCACCTAATAAGGATTCAGTAAAAAAAAAAGTTTATTTTTTGCAAAAAAATAATTTTATTTGTGTGAACATTTTGATGCCACGCATAAATTAATGAAAGTACGGCGACACGGCTGGCAGGAACGACTAACGCGATAACGCTCTTTGCAGTCAGATAACTCAAGGCTCTAAAAAGACTCAGAAATTGAAAACCAAAATATTTTTTTTTTATTTTTTTTTTGTTCGATTTCGAAAATTCCCATTTAGGGTTAATCTGTGTCACCAGTAGATCACGCGGTTTGAAGGAATTACACGATTTCGTTAACACCCTGTATAATTAAGTAGGTAATAAGATATTTAAATCAAGGTCAATTGATTTTTTCTCTTTTACGCTGATCTGTGTTTGAATGAATATAATGTGAAAGCCGCGTAAATTCGATCAATGCATTAAATGAAAAATGTCATATTATTTATTTATTCAAAAAATTATAGACTTAACAATTATACATGAATTAATAATTAGCAAGTGTGTCAAAGACTTTAAATGCAATTTTAGATTGCTTCAATATTTTCAAGAAAGAAAATGCAAATCTAAAAAAAACTTTCCTCCTTGATCTATGTATAAGTAAAATGAAACACTCAAAATATACAAAGGCCCATAACCAACATCTTACGCCATACATTTGAATACAACAGCAATATCACCACAAAAAATAATTTTCAAATCACATGCGACAAAAGATTGCGGATTTCACGGCTGGATTGGAAGCCATCAGTTTCTACTCAAGCGTCGCGATTGTGAAACTGTCGATCTATGGGAAAATATGCCATAACAGCTGCAAGATGCGATTTGTCGCGCAGTTGCAACTTCATTGACGATGTGATGGAAATCAATGAGGAAGTTTTGGATCATTTTGTTACAGCTTGGGTAATGCCTAGAGTCAGATGGTTGAGTACGCAATCCTATTCATAACTTCTTGGCAATGCTCCGGATCTAGACTATTTTGACATTTTGCAGTTCATGTTTTTTGATTTTGAGTTAAATTATTTAGAATTTAGGTCTTCTGTTAGGCCTATGAAGAACTTTAATACTAGATGCATAATTGTTTGTAGATAGATTTTGATTTCCGATTAAAGTTTTTAGACTCTTTAACGCTGGTAATAAAGTTTTATCTATCTCATTCACTCAAAATTGACTGAATTATTTTGACACTTTGTGAAAAGGATAACTTTTAATTCTGTCAGGTAAAAATTAAGTTAACGAAACACAGGCTAAAATTTAATTCCAAATCTCAATTCCTCAATACGATTTCATGTTTCTTCATACGATTGCAAATTTATTATTAGCAAATACTATTAAATGATCACCTATCACTGACAGTTTTTCCCTTCTCAACAATAGGTCGGCTACATATTGAATAGGGTCCATTTGTGGGACAGTGTCGTAAGCAGAATAATTAGTTATGCCACTAGTCTGATTGTCTTCAGACGGGAGTTCGGTTTTTGCTTTATTGTCTTCACAAGTATGTTTAAATATTTGCGCATAATGGATATTGTTAGATACTTTGAGTTATTCTTATAAAAGACGCTATAACACGGTTGGTTCCTAAATATATTTCTATATGGTGACTTATGATCATCAACTAAATTTTATCCTACCGTCAGTCAAGCTGTCATCGTGTACACAGCTATAAAAGATCCATGTTTAAACATTTGCGTGGTATTCTTTGCAGTTAATAATACTTAATATTCTATCAATATGAATATGTATTCAAAAGAACCTTTATAATATTCATAGTTAATGTTTTTTTTTTTAATCGAAGAAGATTAATTTAAATAATTTTTCTTTTGTTACAGGTTGTAATTTCTACCCAGTCGGTGAATATTTGAGGTTCGTGAGGATACCAGAGAACTTGCAAGTTGGCGATGAAGTCCTCAGAGTAGAAGTACATCCAAGGTATGTTGATTTCGTTTTAAAGTAAACGGGTTTGATAGTCGAGAGACTTTTGCTTGTTGAATTTATTAATTAAAATTACTATTTCAATATTTAAATAGCCGACTATTGAATAATTGAAACTCTCACCAAAATTGTAACTATGAACACTGTTCATGAGTTAATTGATATACTGGAATGCTTATGTAAGATACGAGTGTTTTATGTCGATAAAATACACATTTATGTAATTACAATAATTTCTTTAGGACCCATAAATCTTACGATAAGAGTCATTCACTTATTGCGAGACAATTGCTAGTGTGAGTTAAAAAAATCCACAATAAATCAAAGACATGTGCAATATCATTTCAAACCGATATTTCTTGTCTTTGGACAATACCATCATTTCGTCACAGCCTACATTCAAACGCATCTTATTTGCAAACTTATCTTTATCTTCTTTGGGAACCTTATTTCTTTGTGATAAAACCTGGTTTGGAATGTCGTAACATCTTTGAATAAGTTTGGTGTTTGATCTGATCCTTGCTTTGAGGACAGCTTTAGCAAGTCCGTGAGAATTTGTATTGAATAAAGAGAAGAATTTGTCTCCATTAATAGAGAGCATTTATTGGATAAATTGGATTCTTTTCATGCTGGGAGTAGCATAAAAGAAAATAAGGTATAAACATCATGCATTCAAGATTTCTCGGAGGATAGGCAGAAAGATTCATTGCACATCCTGTTTTAAAAGCAAACCTGCAATCATTTAATAGCCTTAGAGCAATGCGGTCACTGCGCGTTGCTCTAAGGCTAAGATATAAAGTTTTTTATGAGGCTCTTAATACGGTAAATATAGACTTTAAATTGAATTCCAATTTTAAACGAATACTTGGGTATCATTACAGCCAAATGCATGTATCGATCTTTAGAATCAATCAGCTGTAGAAGGTTTATATAAGTAATTCCCTTTAACAAACCTACTTAATAGCTCCACTTAATTGAGTTAACTAGAATGGATAAAGTCACGTAATTGAGTTTAATTTTAAATTCGGATTTATAAAAATTATTCAATGACTGTATGTCTTCAACCGCTTTTGGTCAAATAATTTCATGCGCGATCAAGCGTAGTCGGGGATCAATACCCAAGCTGGGCAAAGTATTATTGAGTTTTTCTGTAGCGCTCGTATTTTGAAATTTCCGTAACTATAGGATAGATTAATAAAATAATTATAATATACATACAAATATGACGGCACGGTTGGTGGAGTAACTGAGCGACTGACTCCTACACTACGGGTCGCGGGTTCAGTTCCCGCACAGAACAATATTTGTATGGCTCACAGATTTTGTGCATGTGAGATTTGTGTCTGGAAACGCAACCGTGATACAGGCATTTTCCTAGGTTGGACAAAATCTATAGAAAGAAAGGCGGGTTTTTATTACTACCACATAATGTTTGTAAAAGATAGATGTGAGTGTGACAAAGTCTGAGAGAAGACTATTACCGTCAGTGAACTATGAAGTATGAAGGAATGATTTGATTGATAATATCAATTAGATATTTCTCCACATAGGGAACTCAATCCGTAAACTGCAAAGTCGACTACAAGAGAAATCGTAATGTAGGGCAAATTAAAAAGAAACAATGATATTGGTATTTCTTAACGTAAAGTTCCTTTACGATCAAGATAAACCTTTTCCAAATTCTGCACCTCATCTATCTGTGATAATCTTAAATTCGATGATATAACCAACATTATTATAAAATTGTATGATGATACACAAAATTGTATAGCAATAACCTATAGAGATATTCTCTAAAATGTTCCCATAATAGCATTTGCAAACAATGCGGCTATGTAATAGATGTTCTTTAAGATTTTACGAGCAATCATTCTGCGCATGCTAATTTATAAAGTTGAATTACACGTGTATAAAGTATTTTTATTTTTTGAATGTTGCCTAATGATTTCTCGTGCATTTTGGGCGTTTACAGACACATGCACAAAAGCCCAGACACGGAACAGCAATACAGTGTGTTTACTAAGGAAAGGCATCCCCGTGAACTAGCAGTACTCTAGCGTCAGTACATACAAAAAAAAATCCCAATCAAAACAAAAAATAAAAACACAAAAATAAAACGTAAAAGCAACGCTTCCTGTACATGTGCACTTGTCTATCAATTTGGAAAACACGGCAACATTGCATTTATTCTATCTACGCTACTATTGTGGTCTTAAAAAGGCCGTTCCGTATTGTCTTATTTTTTTTTTTGTTTTGTTTTTTTTTTTTGCTTATTTTTTTTTTATTCTTTATATATTTTAATCTATTGCTGATGTATGTAGATTATCGGGTTTAAGGGAACGCCCTCTGTTATTTTACATACTGTATATCCTAGGTCGTAGGTAGGCCTTACAAAATACAAAATGTTTTATCCGTGCCGCAATCAAACCCGCGACCGGTAGTATACAGAGTTTGTCAAAAATCGTGGATCAAAAAAAACAGGGCGATAGTTGGGGTTATTTTTAACTTGATATCCTTAAAAGTTATGACAATTTGAGTGTTCTTGAGAAAATATCAACATCTGTAATAAATAGGCAATTACAGTAAAATGGGTACCTATTTTAAAACAATAAATGGTATTTAGTTGCTTTTATGACAGTGGGTACCTACCATGATTTATGAGTATTGGCACTTTTTTCAGTATCTTTTAAGTCTCACGAAAAATTATTTGTAACATTAGAAACTTGTGTAAAAAAATGTACTACCAAAAAATGCTGCAAGTAACCCCAACTATCGCCCTGTTTACTTTGATCCACGATTTTTACTCACTCTGTATAAGCCAATTCCTCAACCACTGCGCCAATGTGGACGACAAAGTTTAATATACGTTTAGATGATAACTATTAATAAATATAATAAATATTAGCCTGTAACTGTCCCACTGTTGGGCAAAGGCCTCTTCTCATATAGAGAAGGAATGAGCATTGATCGCCACGCTTGCTCATTGCGAGTTGGCGATTTCAGACCATTAAAGTGTAGGTTTCCTCACGATGTTTTCCTTCACCGTATGTCAGTGGTGTCTTAGATTAACTGAGAAAGTACATATGAAATTGAAAAAGTCAAATTGGTACATGCCTGGATTTGAACCAGCAACCCGGTGCTTAACAAGCGGGGCTATAACCTCCGGGCCACCACGACAATTTGATAACTATTAATTAGTCGAATATAATTATTGAAAAAGCGAATATGCACTTTCCACTACCTCATAATAAAATTGCAGGAGTATGTAGAAATACTCGGTTGCATGGTTCTCAATCCATTGAGTATGATCCCTTTCTGTCAGTTATGCTGTGTAATTTGCATTAAATAATAATTTATTGTAAGTACTTTTAATCTATCAATTTATGCTGATGTCAATAAAGAGGTTAATGGTTTTATGTGTTGCATGTCAGTTAAGTTGTTTATTTTTTTTAAATAAGGAATGTTAACATCAGATCATTATCATTATTAACTTATAAACTTAGTTCCGTACCCAAAGGATAAAACGTGACCCTATTACTAAGGCACCGCTGTTCGTCCGTCCGTCCGTCTGTTACCAGGCTGATCTCATGAACCGTGATAGTTAGACAGTTGAAATTTTCACAGATGATGTATTTCTGTTGCCGCTATAACAAAAAATACTAAAAAACAGAATAAAATAAATATTTAAGGGGACTCCTATACAACAAACGTGATTTGTTGGCCGTTTTTATAGATAATGGTACGGAACCCTTCGTGCGCGAGTCCGACTCGCACTTGGCCGGTTTTATTATACAAGGTTAGTCGGAAAGGGAGTACTAATCTGAAGCCCACTTATAGTATCGCTGATGACTGTTTGAAAGCAAGTGTTAAAATTTCTAAATTCGATAAAAAAACCAAATAAAATGATTTTTATTTTAGTTTTTTCAAAAAAATGTCATCCCTGCTTTAGTTACAAATTCAAAAAATGGTGCTTCTAATTCATGATCCCAAATATGACCTAAAATGTAAACACAGCTGATCATAACTGGGGATAGATAGATTTTAGAGATTTTTTTTCGAGATTTTTGAACAACTGTTTCTCTTAAACTATTGACTTTTGGGAAAAGTTGTAGAACAAAAGTTATTCATTATTATGTGTACTTTAACACCCTTTCGGATTAGTACTCCGTTTATGACTAACCTTGTATACAGGTAATAATACAAGGTTAGTCAGAAAGGGGGTACTAATCCGAAAGGGTGTTAAAGTACACACAATAATGAATAACTTTTGTTCTACAACTTTTCCCAAAAGTCAATAGTTTAAGAGAAACAGTTGTTCAAAAATCTCAAAAAGAAATCTCTAAAATCTATCTATCCCCAGTTAAAATCAGCTGTGTTTACATTTTAGGTCACATTTGGGGTCATGAATTAGAAGCACCATTTTCTGAATTTGTAACTAAAGCAGGGATGAAGAATTTTTGAAAAAACTAAAATAAAAATAATTTTATTTGGAAAAAAAAAATATCGAATTTTGAAATTTTAACACTTGCTTTCAAACAGTCATCAGCGATACTACAAGTGGGCTTCGGATTAGTACCCCCTTTCCGACTAACCTTGTATATAATTAAAAGAACTTTGTGGCATTAGCCTAACACTCGAGGAGTTTAAGCACCACTACCATGGTATATCCTTTCTTGATTAGTTCTCTTCTTCTTCTTCTCTCGTGTCGACACAAGGTCATGCTGTGGTGAAAAGATTAGTCCATCAGCAAGGTTGATCGCGGGGCTGACTGCCCAGGGTGCACCGGATGTACTTAAAGTATCGCCGCCACTTGTGGAGGCTCTTGTCATGCACCACCGATTAGTTCAAGAGGTACATTGGAAATCGATAAAGTAAAAATGCATTCTATACAAGGTTAGTTTTAGTATATACGAAACCTGAAACTAGTTTGTTCAGAATCATTAGGAGAATCGATTGACATATTATTTACACCACATTTTCTTTTGTTTTTTTTTTTCATAAATTTCAGTTTTGTTTCAGTAGGTTCCTACCCATAACAATTGACGGGAATAGACACCTTGAGGCTTGAAATGGTCCGCTCGGTCAGTTTCCGTGTATTAGACAACCCCTGCATAGCACATCTCAGGCATTTCACACTTTTTGAGGGAACTTAACGCGACATAAACTAAGGTGTAACTTGGAGATTTACTAAAAAAAACACAAATTCAGGCAGTTCTGTTGAAAATCTTGTTGGGGTGTCGCGGTTTTCGTATAAAGTAAAAATAACGTTGTATAACAATGTAGAACGCACTTTTGAACTCCCGAGGTGTGACTAGTGAGTTGGTAACTTTAAAATTACGTTATCTTTTTTCATCTATTTGTTACTCTAAAATCTCGATCAATAGTAAATCCTGAGACATGAGAGTAAATGCTAAGATTTATCGAGGAACTATCTTTTGCCCGCGGCTTCGCTCGCGTTAATTAAGCTCAAAAAAACTCTTAACACACTACTAAAGTTTCTATAATAATATAATTCAATCGTGATTAGAAAAACACGTGGCACCATCTATGAACGTTATTGTTGTTTTCCTCGGGAACAGTACTTTTTTTCGGGATGAAAGGTACCCTATGTCCGTTTCTGTACACCTGACAACGTACATATATGCAAAATTTCAGGACGATCGGTTCAGTGGTTTAGGCGTGAAAAGGTAACAAACAAACAAACTTACTTTCGTATTTATAATATTAGTTAGGATTAGGAAGTTAGGATATTAGTAGAAGCCTATACAATGGGAGATCAGCTCATACTGCTCAATATGTAGCATACCTCATCATCATCATTATCATCATTCAGCCGAAAGCCGTCCACTGCTAAAAATAGTCTTCCCCTAAGCTCTTTGTGCTAGATAGGGATTTGTCATAATCGTCACGCTTGGCAGGCGGGTTGGCGATCGCAGTATGATTATTAAAGTACTCAGAGAACGTTGCTGCCCATCCTCTAGTGAACCCCTTAGTCTCCTTTTACTACACCATAGGAAGAGATGGCGTTGTGCTATTCTTTATGTCCGGCACCACACGGACTAACTAGCATACCTATTTACTAGTAAAATACAGAGTGTTAACGAATTCGTGTAATTCCTACAAACCACGTGTCCTACTGGTGACACAGATTAACCCTAAATGGGAATTATTGAAAACCAACTAAAAAAAAATCAAAAAAAATCTTGGTTTTCTATTTCTGAGTCATTTTAGAGCCTTCAGTTAATTGATTGCAAAGAGCGATATCGCGTTAGTCGTGCCTGCCAGCCGTGTCGCCGTGCTTTCATTAACTTATGCGTGGCATCGAAATGTTCACAAAAATAAAACATTTTTTTTGCAAAAAAATAAATTCTTATTTTTTTACTGAATCCTTATTAGGTGGTTCAGATACGATCGGTAACAAAGCCGTATGAAAAAATAATAATTTTATTTTTTTATTTTTAATCAAGCTAAATCCCGTGCGGGGCCTGTCTACATCAGTAGTAGATCACGTGGTTTTAAGGAATTACACGAATTCGTTAACACCCTGTATAATAAATTCCCTAGTTTCGTGACTACATATCGTGTGTCGGCTAAGTAGCGCGAAGCGATCGATTGATAATAACTAAGTAATGTAATATTGTATAACCGACCGGTTATATCAATTACTTTTTATACCAAGCTGTACAGGTAAAAAGTTAAGTACATTACTTGCGACGTTTACAAGCAATTTTTGAATTAAGGCCACTTTTTGACTTGTTTCGCGAGTTCATTTCCAGTTATGTATTTGGGGGATATAAAAAAATCGATTTTTATTGATAGTTAGGTATTTTAAAGAGGAGCTCGTGGATACTTTACAACCGCCCCAATCGTTTGATCTGCAAGGTTAAGCTGCGCATGTCTCGGTCAGTCCGTGGATGGGTAACTGTTCGATACTTATCGACACCCCTGCGTGTCTCGGAGAAAATAATGACGCCGACTCCTCGTGTGTATTAATGTCTTATTTTATTGTTTATGAATATGATTTTTATGTTACTTGTAACTTTTATATTTTATTTTCTTAATTGTCTTGTTGCCTGATTTAAATAAATAAATAAAAATAAGATATGCCTAGAGATTTGTCAGTTTCTAGACAAAGCAAAAGCTCTGCCTAAATTATTTTTATTATACTCAAAATATAAAATTTAAAATACAAAAAATACAGTCTAAATACATTGATTTTTGTTTTATAATCTCAATAGGGATCGCAACTGGCATCTTAGCTATATTACATAGTAACCTTTGTTAAAGATACCGTTCCCTAAAGGGTATACAAGTTAATTTACAATTTAAATGTACTCTACTTATTAAAAATCATAAAGAAATCAAGATCCCATTAAAAATCTTCTCTTCCGCTGACACCATGACTTAGATAATATACAAAAGAATTTATTGGCTTCATTATATTATTATATTTTAACAAACACTGACCTGTGTTGTGTTGCGCAATCTAGTAAAAGTGCAGGTTACCGACTCATCTTAGTACCGTTACAGACGAGCAGTTACGACGACGGAGCGTTTATGTGTCTGTAATATTTTGTACGTGTAAAGGTTTAAGCACACGGTTGAATACTGCTGTGCGGTCAATAGTTTAGTATGATATCCGATTTAGAATATAGGTACATCTCAGCACATCCTTTTGAGAGAATACTGCTAAGAGATATATTAGTGTCTACCTCCAGTGAGCCCAATTCTACTAAAAGTATTTCTACCAAACCGTAAACGACCCACAACCGTGAGTCAGTTTTCATTTACGAAAACTGTCAAAATGATAGTTTTGTTTTCATTGTTAAACATCGGTTTTTTGTCGGACACATTTCGGAGAGTGTGCTTCAGATCTGCATGATCTAATACCCCCCTGCCCTTTTTTCTATCGGACGGCCAGAAGCACAAAAAAGCGCCATCGGTTCATGGTTGATATAGGTACCAAAAACCCGAACGAAGCGCTTTGATTCCACTTTCATTGTGAAAACCGCAAAACAGTGGAATGCGCTGCCCGAGTGGGTGTTCCCCGATAGCTGCGATCTGGGTGTCTTCAATCGGTTTCAATTAATCGGTTTCTTCTGGGCAAGTGTGCTCCATCGTAGACCGCATCATCGCTTAATATAGGCGAGATGGCGCCCAAACGCAGGCCTAGTAATAAATAAATAAAAAAACTATTTGGAAGTTTTAGTTATCTAAAACTGTCTGAATGAACGCTTCGGATTCGGTTCGGTTGCCATTGATCAACGTTTCTGTTAGTAGAATTGACCCTCTGTAATGTCATCAACGGAGGTCAGATAACCATAGCAAAAACGAATAACGCCATATATCTAATGGACTAATTGCTGTGCGGATGATAATTGTTTTATAAATCATAAAGCCTTTGTTTTATGTTATAATTAATTAAGTTTATGCGTTAATTAAGTATTATATTATGATCATATTTAGTACTAGCTGTACCCGCGACTTCGTCCGCGTGGAAGTCAAAAATAACATCATGTCGCAATTACTAAACTTTTTAAATCTAATCACATTTATTTGCAATAAGGTTACTGCTCACAACCCACAAACAATAGCGAGATAATTTATACCTTATAACCTAACCAGCTCTTTAAGGGACATTTTCTCCAAATTTCAACTAAATCTGTTCAATAGTACTGGCGCTGGCGTGAAGCTCAAACATACAAACAGACAGAAATTCTAAAAACTTCCATTTCGACACTAGTGTCGTTTCTAGTATACGTAGCAATTTTTTTTCAATAATATTCTATGTGCAGATCTTGAAATTGGATTTAAACTCAACTGTAATTTACAAAATATCCAATCGTGTGTGTGTGTCTTAATCTTAACCCATGTTATTTATTTCTTACTGTTATTTATTTAACATTGTTGTGATTGTGACTTAGAGTCAATTGACTTTTGTGTGCCTACTATCCAATATCTAGGAGATGTATAGTAGGCAATAATACAACGGGTAGACAGTCAACTTGTTTAATTATATTGCCTAGACCTCTCGTAATCTTTGCACACTAAAGGTGTCGCAAAAGAAGATTCGAGACGGAAAATTAGCGATCACTAATTTGGCGCTGTATTCGTACTTTAAGTCGTGTTTTGAAGATTTATCGATATGAAAGGCCTATAGCCAGCAGTTGATATTAACATGATTTATAAATTAGATTCTTAATAGGATACCTTATTAAGGCCAGTGTTAAATGTCAAGCTTTATTAGAGTTATACAAGCGTTTGACTAACATTATGATAATTTTAGCTAATTTAGTGCAAAATTATTGAAAAAACCTAGTATTTGTTAGTTAATATCTTACCTAATAACGATAAAAATATTATAAAATGTCAAACTTGCGTTCGTAACACACTTAAAGTTTAGAAATTATTTCAAGACCGAAACTTTAGCTTTTACGTAGAAAGCGGTATCGATATGTTATTTGATAATATCGATGCATTTGAATAATTCCACTTTATTTGAATTTTATTATCTAGATGTTTTGCAATGTGTACAACTTTTACTTAGTAATGAAAAGGAACGTATTTTCTATTGAAAGCTCGGAGCAAATACACCGGATCCAGATGTAACTAAGTAGATTATAGTAGGTGAGGTATTTACATAAATAGTAACGTTTCTAGTTCTAATAAGATGGTTAGCGTAAGTGCAACGACCTTAGTGGAAATGAATGTCATTCGTAATGAGGAGCTTAGGATCAAAAAGTATCATTTACACTTTTGGCCCGACGCGTTTTTTTTGTCATTGGAATCATATCTTAGATTTTATCAATTTCTGAATAGATTTGGTTCAAAAAGTGCCATTTTCTAAAACAAAATAGCATCTCCAAATCTCATTCTGATCAAAAAGTGATATTTAGAAAGCAAGCAGGCCTACTCGTAATAAGTATTTTTCTGATTTCTGAACAAAAATGAAAAGAAAAATTAACACCTTTTGTTCCTTACCTCCTCAATTATCATAATAGATAAAGCAATTATGGTTAATACTATTACAAAGCTACTATTTTATTCCTCATCGCAAGTAGTTACGAAACTATAGTAAAAGTTGCGAATGCGGGAAAAGTATTCTTAGTTGGCAACTGGTTACGAATAAGGATAACTAATTCCTCCAACGTAACTGGTTACGAAGTCAGTTGTGGTGGCGGCCGGAACCATGACATTAAAAACAATAAAAATAATAGTAACAGTAAATAAGTAATAGTAATAGAAGGCGGAAAAGGGGCTCATGGCTAAGTTCTAACAACCACGCAATTCTTTCCATTTGCCGCAGTCTGTCCGTGAATGGATGATCGTTCGTTACACATCGAAACTGCTTGGTGCTTCGGAGAGTACGTCAAACCGACGGTACCGGGTGTCACACAAATACCTACGACAGTCGTTAAGGGTAGTCAGAAGCCCGAAAGTCTGTCAACCAGTCTAACTTTAGGATATCAGCATTGCCCAGTAACTGGGTTACGACGGTCTGATAGCAGTCAGACAATTCAGTCAGACTAAAAGCTGAGCCCAACATAGTTGGAACAAAGCTAGACAGAACGCAGTGTCAAGAGAAGTACCATTTGTTTCTAAAAAGAAAAATAGGATAAAAGTTAGCGTTTTACACGTCGCGTTTTAACTGCTCGTATACTAAAAATAAATAACCACACACTTAGGAGGATGACGGCCATTAAAACGGACTACAATGGCAATGGTGATAATGAAATAAGGTTAAACTGTTAGTTACATAAACAATTTAGTGGGTAATTCTCACACGGATTATGTCTTAGAAAAAGATGTAAAAGGAATTAATGCAGCGAGAGTGCCTCTTAAAGAGGCTCGCGAAGAAAAAAATGGTGACGTGACCGTTCGTGGTTGAAAATTAGAGAATAACATAGGTATTCAGAATATCATATTAGAGAAAACCTGTCACAAAGGCGATGGCCCAAAAATAACCCAGGCCCGGCGCAAAAGTTTTGTATCTCAGATTTTAGAGGATATTTAAAAATAATATTTAAAACTATCACTATCACTCTGTTGGGTGGCTAACATTATTTTTTTTGCTCAAGAAGTTTTGTAGGCGTTCTTATTAAAAAGTCATTTATCGACCAAAATGTCTACTATTCCTTCATTCGTTAATTGTTTACAAACAAGCGTACTTATGTAGAACCTATAATAAGCATATTTTATTGATATTTTAATACTGGATAGGGGTGTTGGAGATATGAATTGAAATATGACTCGTTTGGAAATAACTTAATTTAATACAGATAATTTTGGTTACATGATATAATTTATAGGTATAGATCGCACGGTACGTCCGCCGATGACCGTATCTGTAGGCGAGTAGTCGCGGCGCGGCCGATGGCTCGATCAGCTGTGTGACCCCTCCTCCCACGCGTCTCCGCCGCTGCTGGTACACGCGTATGATGCGTGAACATCCTCCGGCACGTTGAAAGCCTTAGCTTTCAAGACGTAGACGAGGTATCGAGCCTGGAAGCGGCCCTCTCTTCGTCGTTGTCATCTTTGGATTCTGAAGTTGGCAAAAGACATAGTTTATTGACAGCCCTTCGTATAATGCCCCTTGAAGTATTGACGTCAGCTACTCTGCTGACGCCGTCGGCCCCTGGATACAGGCGACACACGCGCCCTAGCCGCCATTGTAATGGCGGTAAGTTGTCCTCCTTCAGTACAACCACGTCCCCGCTGGTGAGTCCTTCTTGTCCAGTGCGCCATTTGGTGCGCTGCTGCAGCTCAGAGATGTACTCCCGGCTCCATCTCTCCCAGAAGTGCTGCCTTATCTTTTCTATGAGCTCGTATCTATTAGGTCTGGTAGCGGTGATGGGCTTCGTTGGAATAGACATAAGTGGTCTCCCAATTAGGAAGTGGCCTGGGGTCAGAGGAGAAGGATCAGTACAATTGGACGAGAGAGGAGTCAGCGGACGTGAATTTAGTATAGCTTCAATCTGTGTGAACAGCGTTGCTAGCTCCTCAAACGTCAAAGCAGCTTTTCCAGCTACACGTTTTAAATGAAATTTAGCTGACTTAATTCCAGCCTCAAATATTCCGCCGAAGTGGGGAGAATAAGCGGGGCTAAATACAAAATTTATTCCTTCAGAAGTGGCATAATCACTGACAGACTGACGGCTGGATCTAAGTAGCTTACCTAGTTCATTGTTGGCACCTACGAAATTCCTGCCGTTGTCGCAAAAGATCTCATGACATTTTCCTCTGCGTGACACGAATCGTCGTAGACATAAAATAAAAGCTTGAGTACTCAGTTCACTCACAAGTTCCAAGTGTATTGCCTTTGTACTAAGGCATACAAATAAACATAGGTAACATTTACTAATACGGTTACCACGACCTTTACGGTTACTTATCATAAAAGGTCCAGCATAGTCAACTCCACACGAGTAGAAAGGGAAACAAGCATTAGTGCGCGCTTCAGGTAAATGACCCATTATTGGTTGCACCGTACTCGCTCGCAGACGAACGCAAATAATACACTGTCTAACTACTCGCCGCGCTAAGCACCTCCCTCCAATAGGCCAGTACTTATCACGCACTGATGCTAACAGTAGCTGTTGACCTGCGTGGAACAAACGTATATGTTCATTAATCATTATTAACTTGGTTAAATGGTGTTTTGAATCTACTATTATAGGGTGTTTCTTATCAAAATTATAATTCGAATTTTGTAAACGACCACCCACACGAACAATGTCATTTGAATCTATAAATGGAGATAACTGTAGTAATTTATTTTTCTGTGGTAATGTTTTTCCTTGTTTAAGTAACCCAATTTCGAACGAAAATGATTGTTGTTGACCAAATTTAATTAATAGCATATTTGAATTATTTATTTCATCTGAGTTTAAAGGGCCTGAGTACCTTTGTTTATTTTTATTACAGTTGCCAACAAAACGTAGAACATACGCAAATATTCTACTTAACCTACTGAAATTGGAGTACTTATTGAAATCTATAAATAAACTATTGTGAGCAGAATTGTTTGCTGCAGTTAATAACGAATGAACCTTTAACTCGGGTAATTTTTGAGCTACGAACGAATTCTGTGGCCATTCTAAACGTTCCTTCTTTAGGAAAGAAGGACCTTCCCACCACAAAGAAGAAGAGGATAGATCCTGGGGTTCAACTCCCCTTGAGGCCAATTCAGCTGGGTTCATATTCGTAGGTATATGTTTATGTTCAAAACCATTAGTTAACTCATTAATTTCATTAACCCTGTTGCAGACAAACATTTTAAGATTTCTTACATCTGTTTTCAACCATCCTAAAACCACTGTTGAATCAGTCCAAATGGTTTTACAACTTATATTAAACCGTAATGACTGTAGAACTTTACTACATAATCTAGCTCCCAGCAAAGTACCAAGTAATTCCAATTTTGGTATAGTAAGAGGCTTTAAGGGTGCAACCCTTGCCTTTGCGCACAAAAGTCTTACCGTAACCTCATTTATTTCGTTTATGGAGCGTAAGTATACACATGAGGCATACGCTTTTTGTGACGCATCGACAAAACAATGCAATTCTATAGATATCGGAAAATTACAAAGAACATTTCTGTTAATTTTAATATTAGAAAGGAAGTGCAAATTAGAAATGAATTTAAACCATGTATTTAATAGGGTTTGTGGTATAGGCTCCTCCCAATTTAACTTAATGACCCATAACTGCTGTAAAAAGATTTTAGTCTTAATAATGCATGCACAAATTAATCCTAAAGGATCAAATATTTTACAAATAGTAGCTATAACGACCTTTTTTGTAACAATTTGTGGTGGCGATTCGACCTTTGAGGGAACTCAATAATGTCTAGTTTTGGACTATAATTCAAACCTAGCACACTGGATTCTTTAGTCAAATCTACCGGGTCGAACATAGTATCATCACCAGCAAATGCTTGTAAACAGTTAGTACGAATCTTTCTTAAGGGGAAGCATGCTGAATCTAGAATTTTCTTAACATTTATATTTAAATGCTGTAATTCACTTTCACTATCCGCTCCCGTATTCAAGTCATCCATGTAAAAGTCACTTTTAATAATGTTCGCGATAGTGTCGTCTTTACATTCTTTAGCTAATTGTAATAAACATCTGGTACTCAAAAACGGAGCGCTGGCCATCCCATACGTTACTGTATTTAACTGTAAATTTTTTAAATTACTATTATTATCGGGTTCCGTAAAAGATGAATCCCTCCACAAAATTAACTGAAGGTGACGTTGAGAAGTATGCAAGGCCGTTTGTCGGTACATTTTCTCAATGTCTCCTAAGAGAACAAACCTATGACCGCGAAAGCGTAACAAAATTGAGAATAAGTCGGACTGCACAACTGGACCTACAGCCTGTATGTCATTTAATGACTTACCAGAGGAAGTTTTGACTGAGGCGTCGAATACCACTCTCAATTTCGTTGTTTCACTCTTCTCGCGAATTACACAGTGATGCGGTAGGTAATTACCTAACTTTGGGCGATCTACTTCACTCAAATGGCCTAACTCCTTATATTCATCTATAAATTTAGTGTATGATTCCTTAAGTTTCGGATTTTTATTTAATTTTAATTCTAAATTCAAGAAACGTTTCTTAGCCACGTAATATGAATCACCTAAACTAGTTTCGGGATCTTTTAATGGCATACGGACACAAAACCGACCGTCAGGTAAACGGTTCGTGTTTTCTATAAAGTCAGTTTCGCAAAACTGTTCCTCTAATGAATATGTTTTTGTCTCTACAGGTAGTTCTTCAATCTCCCAAAATTTCTTCAGGGAATTATCAATATTCGAAAAATGATTGAAATAACAATAGACCTTAGACTTGGATTGACTGATACCGACTGGGCCGGCTATCAACCACCCCAATTGTGATTCTTGTAAAGTAGGCTTATTAGACCCTAGCTTAATTTGATTTGTCCCAATAATATTCCAAAATATGTCAGCGCCTAACAGCACATCTATAGTGGAAGGCTGGAAAAACTTTGGATCCGCTAGCTGTATACCGCACGGAATACCTAATTCTCGGACGTCTATTTCGACGCTGGGTAAAATACCTGTTATCGTTGGCACCAATAAACAGGAGACCTGAGTACTATACGCAGTTGAATAAGAATTAATTTTTACGACACACTTTCCTAAAATGTTAGTTTTAATATTATTAAGCCCACAAACATTAAAGGTTTCACTAGAGTTCTTATTGAACCCTAATTTCTCTCTCATAACATCTGTTAAAAATGACGATTGACTACCAGTGTCTAACAATGCTCGCGCTTTAACTTTTTTATTGTTTGACTCATTAACGATTTCTACCTGCGCCGTACACAACAACGTATGAGTCATCGTCGTGGCCGATAATGTAACCGGTTCATTCAGTGAACTATGTGCACTTTGTTCTATGCAAGTATTGTCATTTTTATGAATCAAAGTGTTATGCTTCCCTTTACATATCTGACAAGAACCCTTCAAACGACACTGATAACTTTTATGCCCACTACGTAAGCATTTATTGCATAGTTGTAACTTATTTACTTCGCGAATTCTATCGTCGTAGTTCATTTGCTTGAACTTCGGACATTCGTAAACAAAATGATTCTGATTACAAATTACGCATAAATATTTTCCAGTCTTCAAATCCGAAGCAGCTAAGAAAGATCTCACCGGTTTATTACTATGATAGTTCGCCTTATTATGTTCCTGTTTATCAGATCTGTTATAGTAGGTAGTTTCTAAAATATCTGCTCGGTTGCGTAAAAATGAGTAAAATTTATCCAATGACGGTAAATCCGATAAACTATTCTTATATTCCTCCCATTTCATACTAGTGGTGGAATCCAACTTTGCTGATACCATGAAAATTAATAAAACATCCCACTGGTCGGTAGGAAGCCCTAGAGTGTGCAAAGAACTCAAGTTTCTAGATATGTGATCAATTAAATAACGCAATGCTTTAAACGATTCCTTCACAATAGGATCGATACTTAATAACGACTTAAGGTGGTTATTTATTAAAATATTTTTACTATTATATCGGTCACATAAAATTTGCCATGCATTTTCATAATTCTCAGCGGTAAACTCAATCGATCTTATAACGACTGCGGCACTATTTTCTAAGCTAGATCTGAGATAATGATATTTATTAATTAATGGAATCGAGTCGTTTTTATTAACAAGGGAATCGAAAGTGTCCCTGAACTCTAACCATTTCAAATAGTTCCCATCAAATTTTGGCAAATTTATAGTGGGTAATTTTATAGAATTCATGGAATGTGAACATTGATTCGACATACTTTCATCATTCACTGATCTTTTCTCTAAATTAGCACATTCAATCAATTCTTTAGCCGTGGAAAGAAGAGAAAAGAATTGTGATTCAATAAAATCCCGCTCAGTTAACTGCTCATCCTCATTTGAAGAGAGTAATTCTATGTTCGATTGTATCACGTTGAAATCTGATAATAATTCTTGAAATTTATCAATCCGTAAAGATAATTCTTTGACCTGAATACTAGTCACTTTATTCGCGCCCACCTGGGTTAAAACATTCACATAGTCTTTAAATTTTGTTAATCTACCCTTTATTATACTACGCTTTTTAACAAGATCCTTTAAACTCTCTCTTCCTTCCATAACTAATTATTGGGTACAATGAAATAGAACAATGAACTAGGCAAGATAATGAAAATGATCAAACCAGTTACAACGGTTCCGTCGCACTTTGATCCAACCGCCCTCCCGCAGTCGCCACTCCAGCGCTCGATGGGCTCGCCAAACACAAGCCAAGCACGGGGTACAGCGGAATGGAAATTGCTAGACGCGACGTTAGGCAGTTTATCTGGAATTTTGCATAAATGCGTAAATAAAATCTTAAATCTTATGAGAATGGGTAGGCGGAAATGTCGATAACGGAAAAAATGACTAGGCGATATTTGAACAAATGGATTTATGCTTTTTAGATATATTATTATGTAGCTACGGATGGGACTACTTTATTTATATGTTTTTTTGAACATATTAAACTATAAACTGAAGCCCTAATTATTTCAGCTAAATGGAGTTTATATTATAGAAAAATTAGAATGCAGTAGGCATAGGCAAGCTCTCGCAATAGCCGAAGCGTAAAATATAAAGAGATAGTACGTGCACACGAAATGCTATCTCATTAGCGCTTTCGGAGCGGCAAGCTGCACACAAAATTGAAAGGAAAAATGAGAATTAGTGGATAGGATTATATAGGCCAACTTCCCTTGAGTATCCAGCCAGACGTCCAGCAGTCCTCAGCAAAGTTCTTCACTCCACCAGGGCAGAAGGCAGCATAAGCAGCAATCCGATCCAATCTCCTTTTCGGTTAAAATTCAAATTCGAGTAGCGGTTATCCGTTGGTACTCTTCATCCGTTGAATGCAGTATTCTGTTTTTTTATCGAAGACGGTCGCCAATTGTTGGAGATATGAATTGAAATATGACTCGTTTGGAAATAACTTAATTTAATACAGATAATTTTGGTTACATGATATAATTTATAGGTATAGATCGCACGGTACGTCCGCCGATGACCGTATCTGTAGGCGAGTAGTCGCGGCGCGGCCGATGGCTCGATCAGCTGTGTGACCCCTCCTCCCGCGCGTCTCCGCCGCTGCTGGTACACGCGTATGATGCGTGAACAAGGGGTTTTGTGATTCCATCCCATTATCAGAGGAGCATGGTTATGTGGCACACATGCCACCCTCTAAGAGACAAGATGATAAACAACTTATAACAAAAGAGTCAAACAAATCTCGTCTAGTAACCTCATTGGGTTGTCGAGACAGTAAATGGAAAATTCAAACGAGATTAAAAAAAAAGACTATAACTTATTCTTCGGTACGGACTGTTCAACAGTACCAGTACCATGTCCTCGTAGAGGCGATCTCTCTCGCGTCCGTCCCTGCCAGTTTAATCCATGGTCCGGAGCGAGGGGGCATGGGAAGCGATCACCTCCTTCTGCGAAGCAGTAATTCTAGCGAAGGAGGAGGCGGACCGCGTGCGCGAGGCGAGCGCTGGGTGGTTCGCTGTCCGATGAGAACCAGGCTCGGGACGACGGCGCGTTGTGTTCCACGCGCGCCTCAAAGAGATGTTAGCTTAGTAGATAGGGCCCGCCAGGTTTCGAAAACTTAAAAAACAACATTCAGACGAATTGAGAACCTCCTTCTTTTTGAAGTCGGTTAAAAAGAAAGGAATACATAAATAAATACAAATAAAGTAAGTCCATATGGTTTTGAGATAATCTTGAATGCGATTGCGATTACACAATAATCACAAATAATAAATGTTAGCCACCCGATACAGAGATAGTGATAGCATAGAATATAATTTTTAAATATCCTCTAAAATCTGAGATACAAAACTTTTGCGCCGGGCCTGGGTTTTTTTTGTATGGGATTTGGGCCATCTCCTTTTAATTAGATCATTAATCTGAGCGATCTTATTAATTTGAGTAATAGCTAAGGTTGAACGAAGAGTCTGAATTCATTTCTGGACCGCACCTCTAGTTTTTCAAATTCATGTGCTGATCAGAATATGATTATAACTTGTCTGATCGGTGAAGGAAAAACATCGTGAGAAAACTCGTACACCTGAGAGGACTCCAAAAAGTTTTCGATGGTGTGTGTAGTCCACTAACCCGCACCGGGCCAGCGTGATGGACTAAGGCTTAAACCCTTCTCATTCTAAGACGAGGCCCTTGCCCAACAGTCAGACAGTAATGGGCTGATTAGGTATTAATCTGAGGCATATTGTCATAACCACTCAGCGTGTTGATTAGGCCAATATCCCCAAACTACCGTTCATTAAAGTGGTTTATGAGGAGACCCATGATTAATGGTGAAACAACAATATCGAGGAGTGGAGAGCTGAGAATAATATCTTCCGAAGTTCTCACTGAACAGCTGTATCAAAGGCCTGATACAGTAGTCTTGGACACGGCACGCATCGTGAGGAAGATCTACCACCGGTAGCTTGGGCCTCTTAAAATACATATTTTTGTTAATTTTATATTATTTGTAAAAATACGTCAAAAATCAAAAATAACGGAGTAACAAGGAATTATTATAACGATAAACACTAAAAATATAACATTTATCTAAGAATAACAATTTAACCTTATGAAATAATTCCAAACATAATTTACGTCATTAACAGTATTTAAGTCGACTTTATTTTTATTGGTATTATAACATCAATATGTTAAGCTTGACTTCCTACAGAAATGATAACATCTACCTAGATATTTCTTTGTGTATTGACCTGACCCGGTCTTCTTTAGCTTCAAAGTAATACGATCATTACATAAAATTCTAGTCATCGTTATTATGTTTATCAACAAATCTAAAGACCTATGTCCTCTTCGAATCTATCGTTAGATTAATTTTATCTATAATTTCGAAATCGTCGGAATTGCTACATGTATTGATGTTGCTAAAGATATTTTAGATATTCTGTATGCCATTTGTGTTACCAGATTCTGCTTGCGATATAACTGCGAATAGATTGAAGGTGTTTGATAGACCACCTCAAAGATAAATGATCTATGAATTTCGTTTTTGAGTTTCATCATGACATCAAATAAATTATAATGTTAATTAATATTATTATTTTATTACCAGTTTTTAATTTCTTAATAACTTCATGTCGTATTTTATTATGTCACATTATTATCATCAATTTGGTTTCGAGGTCTTTGCAGTATAGTGTCACTTTTTATTTTTGTCATAATTTTCAGAGAATTTGTGTTAGAAGAATCAATTGGGAATCACATATCTACTTTTTTATAAATTGCATAAGTATTTGCGCGTTTGATTCACTGCTCACAATCAGTTCATATCATATTGTCTACAATAAATTCATAGTATTGGTTTCTACTTGTAAAAATAGTTTTAACTTGAGACTTATTTCAATTATCACAAGTTACGTCTTCATTCTCAATTTTGCAACTAATCTGTGGATCTGTTTTAGTCCCATCACATCAGGACGTATCATCGTTAAGTATGTCCTACTAGTAAGTAGATAAATTCGGTCTGTTACTGTCTTCTGCTGACATCTGCACATCTCTTTCTTTTTCCATTCTTCCAGTCCATCCAAAGGTTGTCTGGAAGAGATCGCCTTGCGCGATAAGACCACCCATTGTGCATTTTTGTGTTTAAATTGTTTTTAAATATAAATAAATCTCTATCTTAGCCTAATCATGGCAAGAATAATTTCACTTGTCATTTACTATCACTACTACAAAGGGCTTACTTCTACTATCTATTTTAATTCCTCTTAACTTTCATTTTTCAAGCCTAGAGTTAGGATTTAAATTCAAAGACTGCGGTTTAACTTTTAAAGTAATTTTCCAAGGGAAATCTATCTGTAGGTAATAATAGCTAGTTCTAATAGCTTAGGTATGACTTTCTATTCAATATTCTTATATAACTTTAGAGGTTTATTATATAATACTGTTTATATTATTTAGGGGTGATTGTTGATAAAAAATCATTGGTATAGGTACTATTATTTATAGATAGGTAATAATCAATTTGGTATGATTAGTGATAATTGCTTCCGTATTTAGGAGTTGGGAAACTTATAGAAACTTTGTTTATCGCGTGAGTTTGAATATCGCATGTGAATTTGTGGATATTATTATCAGGTATTACGAAATAATTATTTTATCTAGAATGTGTTGACTTAAAATATATGGCTACCTCTTTTATTTTGGTGTTGTAGACTCAAGTAAAAGGAGGTCTGTGTAATTAGATAGACTGGGCAAACTTGGCAAACAAGGGGGTGTCCTTCGGAGCTGTTTATGAAATGATTCTAAGTTTAGGTGTAAGAAGTCTTTGGTCTTAGGTATAATATTAATAAATCTTTAGCGAACGAAAGACTGAATATAATTACAACTAACACCCTAATACCGCCCGGTAACAACAGCAACGTTAGGCACAGAAATAGATAAAATGAAGAATTTCTGACCAGAAAACTTTATAGATTAATAATGAAATTGTTATACATGGTGTTGATCTGTATCCGTACCATATTTAAGGATGTAACTATACCACCGTTACTGAATACGAATCAATAAAAAACAATGCCAAAAAATTACATTTTTATTTTTAAATATTTGTAAATAAACAAATACGACGCGCGTAACACAAAAACGATGCGAGAAAATCCACCAAAAAATACGCTGAATTCGGCGCAGCGTACCTACGTGCTGCTGGTGACTTATTCTCGAAGTCGTTCGGGGCACTTCGGGATTTATTCTCAAACCCTCACTTGTGTATTCTAAGTGAAAATTTGGCGAATAAATAACCGTAGAATTGGATGTGTTTTTAGATGATCAGGCACACTTTTAAACATTTGCTCTAGAAATATGGTACTGTTAAAGATTAACATCTTGTATTAACGATATAATTATAGCCGTAATGTTGTCGACAGCTCTAATTTGTAACACTAAATGACATAATGAAGATGGACGTGCAGTAAGCGTTGCAAGGACACAACGTTCTAACATTTAATATCAGTTAAGTAGGCTCATATAGCAATCGACTGCTGATGAGTTAATGTTAAAATCTTTGTGTTAATGCAATTCTGATTCGCATAATTTATGAAACTGCCTCATTATACAGCTATCGACCTGCAGGTCCCGGGTTGGAATAAAAGGGCAGGCAGTGTTACTAGATTTTTTGGAGAAATTGACTACTGTATGTAGCTCGGAATTTGGAATTTTGTGCCCGATGAATGGGTTCACGTTTGCCTAACGTTAATCTAACCATGTTGAGGAATACAGGCGTGACATTATTATTTATAATTTGTTTTTGTGTTAACCTAACGCTATACCTATATTAGGTTTATTTGGACCACGCGGGCGACATTACGCACTTGAAATCCAAAACATAAGTACACTTTAAATTATCTCTATAAGGGAATTAAACTGTTGACTTACATTTCTAACTGCTGAACATACTCGAAGGAGATAAACGCTTCAATTTTGTGCCATTCAGATAAACAACGAGCCCTTTTTAGAAATATCGTAAATGCGAGATGTCAAAGTGATGCATCTTCCGTACTTTTTCAACATGAAGCAGCTCAGCTAGCCTAATGCGCAGCGCGAGATATTTTTTTTATAGAATTATCTCGTGCCGAGACGACATAATGTTTGGCTGATCTTATCTTGACACAAGATAATGTATCGACAAAATTATCTTACACGTCGCATGTTTGGCCGGCTGCTCGCCTACTGTGGCAAGAAATGTTTTACGAAAATTGTCGAAACTTTCATACAGACGATATAATCCATGACATTTCATTTTCAATAGCGTTCTAAGGCTCTCTTGATAAAAGTTTGAACTACCATTGAGCCCAGACGAGCGTAATTTCAGACGCGTAAAGTAAGTCGCGTAATTTACGCTGCCAAAAGTGAGTCACGTAATTTAATGAACGTAACCGGTATTACGCACTTTGTGCAGCATAAATTACGCTCATTTGGCCATGTCCTAAGCTTTCCTAAGGTTGTGAAGCGTCTCAGGGAGACCAATTTTCCATAGACTTTTTATAGTTCGTCATAATTAAATACTACAAGCCACGCTTAGTAATAACCTTCAAAAGGATAAAGATCACATACATTAGTAATGACAGACCACCCACCATGTATGAATGGCCGCGCGATACACTTCCCTCGCTCGACTTTTACATCGTGGGACAAGCCAGCTGATACCATGACAATAAGGTTTTCATTCGTTACCAGGTCGATATGGAAGCAAACGGTTTGATCTGGTACGAAAATTACCCTAATTTTCACAATGTACATAATATGGATAGCGTAGAAGCCAACAGATCCAAGTAGCATTTTTGGTGACATTGAGTTCAACTCTATAACTAAGTGTTTTAAGTCTATAATCCAATTTACCAAAAAATACTTTTGTATCAGTTGATTTCCAAGGTATCCACAAAGTCCTGCCATTAAAGTTTTGTATAAAAAATAAACAAAACATTGATCGTGAATCATTAATATGATATATCTTACATATCTTTTTTTTAAGCAAATAGTATTGCTTAAAAAAAAGATTTGGTGAATAATTGGTTAAGGTTTTCTATAAATGGGTTTGTGTGACGTCAAAATCAAACCAGATTATAGCAGTACTGAGAGATGTGGGCCTCTCCTAGTTTCACCAAGACAATTTGGTCCTCAAGTCATTCAATTAACTCAATACCTGCCTTCTTCAGATCATCGCTCCTTCAGGTTAGATAATGTTTGACATTTTGTGCTGCGAAACAAATCTTGATACGAATGAAGGAATTAATTTTTCATCCCACCTATTCGAAAAGGACGACTTGGTTCGCCTTTAAGTGCGCCCAAAGGTGGTGTTTTCTATTAAGAAACTTTTTGCGGGCAGGAATGAGTTTTTAATCCTCTTTATTAAATAAGTGCGCCGCAATTATCTTTACCGCGCACTTTTTGAATTTGGAACATTTTAGTGTTCAGAGCCAAAGAAATCGAACGCAAATATTGTTTGAAGACTGGCTGGTACGACGGCCCATAGTCGCGCCGCCGGCACCGCGCGCCTGCTGATTATAAAAATAAATTAATATTAAAGAATGAGAACGTAGCGCTAGCGCGCGTTAAATTTCATAATTGCGAAAACGTCTCAAATGTAAATATAAGTTTTTAGTTGTTTCTCTTTTCAGTCACGGCTCATCTTCCTTGCGGAAGATGTCCGGTCCTTTGGAAGGCATACACGGGGACACAGGTCCAACGCGCAGAGGCCTCTTTGAGAACTTTAATCTAAAATGGGGTGGGGCACCAACCGGGGGCTATCCACGGCTGCACTATTGGAGTACAGTCATGGACCGTCCCAGGTGGGTGCAAGACTATTGCAAAATGTGGTGAAAAATGTCTGGTCTATGGGAAGGGGTGTTAGGTGGACTGATAACCTCTATTGCCGGAAGAAAACGGCGTCTGCCTTTCAACATTTAAAATTGAAATTTATTGGCAGACGGTGACTCGCCAGCTCAATAGCTGGGCCCCCTGAAAAGCCGCCAGTACATAAGCGAAGGGGGCAACAGACGTGTGAGCGGCTAGGGGTGTAGAGAGGTGTGGCCCCGGTTTCGCCGTCGCGGGTCTAAAAGACCCGGAGTGGGTTTCCCCGCTATTACGCCTTTAGACACTTCCACCCCCGAGCATATAGCTCTGGTGGCCCCCCTCTGGACGGCCGATAAAGGCAAGCCAGAGTTGAGAGTCCTGCGGGCACTCTTGGGGTTCCACTCCAGCCAGCCAATAAAGGCAAACTGGAGACGAGGCCCTGACCGACTCTCTGAGGCAATAAGGTACGCAGTGTCGCCACTCACCAACAGCTCGCCACAAGCTGCCCTGCGGTTTGTCAGCTTTTCAGTAGACCTCATGATACATTTAGTTGTTTTATTATTAGATACTATTTAATTTAAATTTAGTTGTTACTCTGTTTTATTAAAGAATAATATTACAATAAAATATGAGGCGCCTTTTATTTTCTCATAGTGGGTGATGAAAAGAAGAGTGTATCACTCGGGCGCAAAATTATTTTTGGCTCGGACGATATACTTTGAATCCCTCGCTACGTTCAGGATTCTACTAAAGAATCCCTCGCTACGCTCGGGATTCTACTCTAGAATCCCTCACTTCGCTCTGGATTGAAAAAAGCGCCCTCGCCGTAAAAATATTATTTTGCTCCCTTGTGATACAATCTACTATTAAGTGCTTGTGTAAATTATACGAAACCATTTCTCGTAATAATAATGAAAAGGGTAGGCTTTTGAAAGAAAGAAAGAAACAAATATTTATTCTGGACTCGCACAGGCAGTTACAGAAACAAAAAGAACAGGTAGACAAAAAAATAAAATAAACAACCTGCACGAGGCCAAAAGGCTCCTATTTCAGCTTAATGCTACGACATTTAAAAAAAACAAAATGCCGCAACACTGGCTTACAGGTAGGAACGTTATGATGCCACAGGCAGGCAATAACGACTCAAATAAATACATAAATAGATTATGTACAATGTTAAAATTAAAATACTACTAAATAAAAACATTGTACATGGTAGATGAAGCAGACACGTGTAAGAGTGGAGACCGCGTTTGGACAAACGTAGTGTGGGACGCCCTGCGGCACGATGGACCGACGATTTGAAGAAGGTAGCTGGCAGCGGATGGATGCGGGCTGCCCAAGACCGCACACAAGTTAGCGATCTCTGGGGGTGGCCTACGTTCAGCAGTGGACGGCAATAGGCTGATATGAGATGAGAATAATCAATAAATTTATGTAGTTAGTTAGCTCACTAAACTAGCCTGGTGTGGATTAGCGGACTACACACACCATCAGGAACTTTTTTGAGCACAAATCTGTGCAAGGAATCCATCTCGAGGAAACATGTCCAGGTTTTCCTGCACCGTTGTGCTAGCAGGTTATAATCGCTGTTGCTGATATACAAAAAGCTAATCTCACATCGGGCTTTGCCGATGTCTCTAGGCAAGGTTTAACAAACAGTTATTTGCTGACGCGAATTCTTACAATCTTTATTGCAAGAGACTGTTTATGGCATAAAATCTTGTCTGATAGGTTTATATTTATTGCAAAAAGCTCATCTTATTTAAATGCAGACATTAAGAAAGAAATAGCCATTTTGTTCCGTTAACATTTGATAATTTTGCAACCGTTGCGTGTTAGACTAATGTGAAACATTATGCTATGATCTACTAAAATGTTGGTCCGATTTGCGTAATGCTTTCACCGTTGGATAGTCATCTTCGTAGTCGTACAGCTATGACATAAGTTATGCACCTCGGCAATCTTCGTGATTCCGAATTTGTACGAATTATGCGACCCGGTCGATCTTTCTTTGTGTGTCTTTATAATATTTCATTACTCCAACTTCCAACTCTTTGGATCAATTCTGGGTACTTAGTTCACTTAATTGGTGGCATACTTTGTCTAAATTCGGAAACACGAAGATCACCGAGGCGTATAACTTAAGCAGTTATGTACAATGTCGTAGCACTATAGTTACTAATCGCTTTATTGGTATAATTATTGCAAATATGGCTACTAAATGTGTGTCCTTAGTTTGATTTCTAGATCGTAGAATGTAACTATGTGTAGTTTGGTTTTTCTTGCAGGAAATTCTCATTTTCACTTTTTTGTGTAGGTAATTCTTTAGACATCATCCTAGCTAAGATGTACTGTGCACTGCATTTGTTTAATGGTACCCACTACAGATAAATTGATTGTGGTCTATGCTTCGGGTCATGGATCGGAGAATGTGTTGTTTAAATAAGATACGATTCAATTCATTATAAACAATATAACAAACGAACACAGAAAGTCAATGGGAATATGTGCTAAGTGTTTTTTTTTTTGTATTGTTTGATTTGATACCAGCTTTAGCAAACTATAGATGTACGACCTATAGTTTTGGCTGTCAGGAATAAAATTAGCGGAATATCAATTTATGCTATGCATGTTTTTAAAACGATCTAATTGTTTTACCGTTGTATGGTAATCTTTCTAGTCACAAACTAGTCACCGTTGGAGACGAGTTTTGAAGTTGATCACGAATAAACACCGGTCGACACTTGATTATACATAGATTATAGAAAAAAACTAGATTGTATTGGTTATAAAATGATAGTTGAATTCAGAGCTTATGATACACACATATGTTGATTTTGCATTAGGTTTTAACATAACAAACAAACAGTACATAACATAACATCACGCCTTTCCATACATAACGTATTCCCCGAAGGGTTGTGCAGAGGTGTATAGTACATCCTCATTTCGCCGTTAGGTTTAGTTTATGTCCCATGTAATAGGGGGCGAAAATTGCTATCAACCGGGCACAAATCCAGACTCCGGGCTGCTACTGAGAAATTCCACACGGAAAAATCCAATAACACTACCCGACCTGGGGACGGAAACCAGTAGGACCTCACGCTCAGTTTTTATTTTATTTTATCATTAAGTTATCTGAAAAGATCACGAAAATTTTGTTAATCCAGGGCACCTAGCCAGGGGAGAGATTCTCTATGATATTTAGGAAAGACACAAATAACGCGGTCTTCTTCGGCCTCTTAGCCTTTTCCAAACTGTTGGAGTTAGCTTCCGATCTAACCAGACGCGGCTAAAAATCGGTATTTTACACGGATAATTGGAGCTACATAACACATGTAGCAGATGTTGGGGAAAAGATAGCCAGGCTTAAATGGGAGTGGGCCGGCCATGCTCGAATGCACCCGGACAGATGGGCAAAGATCGCCACTCACTGGACGCCTGAAGGAGGATATCGTCGCCGAGGTCGACCAAGATGGCGTGACGATTTAGACGGGTTCGCGGGATCAACATGGTCAGAAACGGCACAAAATAGAGATATTTGGTAGAAAAAAGGGAGGCTTTTGCTCAACAGTGGGACAACAAAGAGACTAACAAAAAAAATTGCAAATTCCGATACGTATCCTAAGATTTGACTTGTCAGACTTGTAGGCTTCTGACTACCTATAACGACTATCATAGATATTAGTTTTACAAACGGGACCGACGGATTAACGTGCTCTCCGAGGCACGGAGATCTCTTCGGACGGAGATTCTCGATGTGTAATGAATGGTCACCCATCCACGGACTGACCGCGGCAAGCGCAGCTTAACCTTGCAAATCGTATGATCTGCGCGTTTGTTGAATAACCACAAGAATCCCACGCTCACAAGAAACCTATCGCGTTACAATTATATTTTTGCAGTTCTCGGTGGCGCTGCTAGCAAAAGTCATGTGACAATAATATAAGCTAAATTCAGTAGGTGCAGTAGGATAGTAAATTGATAATGCAGCCTGTGTATTTACGTGTTACATTTTGATGTGTCATAGTGAATGAGGTCCCTGATAATATAAGACTTAAGGCCGATTTTTCAATCTTCAGATAACTTTTTATTTGAGGAAAAATTTTGACGTTTCGACAGCTCTTGTATAGAAAATATGTCAAACCGCCATAATTGTTCCTCAGATTAAAATTATCTTACGTTTGAAAAATCGACCCTGGTGGATCTTAGCTGGTGTTCAGTTACATTAATTATCTTGTTAAATAACCGTTTTCTCGACAAAGGTACCTACTAGAATTTTAGGGAAACTGTTGTACAAATATGCAAATACATTATCTAGCTTTAATTCCACCAAACATAAAGCTAGATATTGTATTTGCATATTTGTGTCATGGATTTCCGCAAAGTAACGCCTGATTCCATCATGTAAACTGTTTTTAACCAAAGAATTTATGTTGGTCAACAGCAGCCTAAATAGGTGGTATTTATCAGGTAGGTACCGAATTAATCCAAGGCAAAACTAAGCATTCTGTTGCTGGTATAAAATCCAAGATTGGTGGATGGTTCCAAGATTGTCTGAACAAGAAAAATAATCCTCAACCATGATAAAAAAAGAGATCAATACGATCAGTCTAAATGAAATCAATCAATTAAACAAACAAACTCGAACTTTATAATTTGTAACTAACGAACTTTGTTAGACAACTATGCAATGAATATCTGATGAGCAGTTAACTGCACCAAATACATCATCATGACTGATTTATTTGGTCAGCAATTATTGGAAACCTTTATTTATAATGTCAAGGTATCCATTTTCAATCAAATTCAAAAGATTTTTAATAATTAGAAATATGCATAGGTTAGACACGGATTTCCTTATTTTTGTTTAATTATGTAAATGTTCTTTTAAGATGACACTGCAATGTCATACTGTAAGTGATTTTATAAGAAACTAGCTTTTGCTCGCGGCTTCGCTCCCGTTAATTTACGGATCCCTAATTTTTTGATCCCAAAATATAGCCTATAGCACTCAGGGATAACGTAGCTTCCTATTGGTGAAAGAATTTTTGAAATCGGATGAGTTATTTCGGAGATTACCTCCTACATACAAACAAACAAACAAACAAACAAACAAATTCTACCTCTTTATAATATTAGTATAGATATAAAACACTATAAAAATGAATTACTTCTCGCTCCTCTCTCTGTGGCCTATAAGTGGGATCCTAGTTAAAATCATCACTATCTGATTGTGTAGTATCTACTTCACCCCAGAGCCACAGTCCACTACAGCAAATTACATTTCAAAAACGGTTTCTCCTTTAGCACCTGAATTTTCGATGATGCCGTTCTTCAGTAGTATTATAGATTCTTATACAGACCTGTTGTTTAGTGTCGTATAGTGCCAGACTTAAAGAATAGCACTATCCCATCGCCAACCCGCCTGCCAAGCGTGGCAATTACGGCCACCCCCCCCACCCCCCTTTTGAGTATTCGTAATCATAACTGAAAGTGGATTGCACATCCAGTCGCAACTGCAAACTATGCAACTGCCAAAACAGCTTGAAGGCAATTAAGATGCAATCAGTGCAATTGCATGACCACTGCCGAATACATGTGCAGCTCACTTGCAGTTGTGGTTTCAAATATAAAACGAAGTATGTTTCATCAAAAGCAGCGGTATTAGTCCCTCAGTAGGTAAGCCATAAATTGTTTAAAGACACAGTAATAATCGCCAGCACAGAGCTTTTTCTAGATGAAAATCCAATTACCTAGATAAGGCTCAAATCTGGAAGCAAATTCAGGCCCTTTACTCTTTAGTGCATCGAAGCAGAGATTAATACTAGATCAATTTGAAGGATACGATAAGATCAGTTATAAACCACTGAACCGAGACGGCTTATCTAGATATTACAGAGACTATTCACTATAAGCTATCAACTTGTCATTATCTTTGCATAGACTTTGCGTAGGAATAGGATTGATGCCTATCAAAATTTATTGAAGCACTGTTCGTTGCTTGAGGGGCCGTTATACACTCTTTTTTTTATTACTTGACTTGGTCGCGTTTGACCCTCCTCGCACCTGATGGTAAGCGCAGACAGGGTCTAAGATGGAGCACACGAATCCAAGTAACAGTGATATAGAGGAATTCCCCTATACCCCTCTGGCTCTCACATACACACGACGAAACACAGTAAACTGCTTGGCGCCGGACTTTAATGTGAGGGTGGTAGCTAGCCAGGCGGACCGTATAGATCCTACCACCAAACAAAAACTCTCTTAGAACGTGTCTACACACGACGATGTTATCGCGGCGACAGTTAGTATTGAATTTGATGGCACGGCGAGAATATCGCCGCGATTCACTCGCTCGTGGAGATGGCGCCTTAGGGTCTCCCCACATTTATCGACGCGGAATCGGCTTAAGCCGAGTGCGTATCACCACACTACTCGACTTATATATACAAACGGCTCGTTTCGCCGTCGGCCGCGTCGTCCGAGCCGAGCTGATGCGAATGGTATTGGTAACACCCTTATTACGTAGACATAAAGGCTTTTTTGACCGGTGTTAGCCGATTCCGCGTCGATAAATGTGGGGAGACCCTTAGAGTGTAAACCTAGGGAATGCATTTTGGTCATTGTACGGTTCCTGTGGGGTTTCACGCGGAGGAAGTCTTGGGAAAACGCTAGTCAATTATATTTATTACGATTGTAATATACCCAATAAAGGCCTAATTTCAATGTCAAAACTAATTTCGCATAGAGCGGCTCTCATATAGTTATAATACCTATACGACGTGATAAAATAAAAATTACCAAATTGTATTCCCGAGGTTTTCACTCTAAGACGACGTTTTAGACATAATATAATAGGTACTCATTATCATTTTGATTAAAATAACTTCAGATGTTAAAATACTACTTGATGGAAATCAGCAAAAGAATACTCCTGTTTAATTAAGTTTCTAGCTACAAGTATCACGTAGAATTTACTACCAAGCCAACCAAATACGTTTTAGATGACTTCTCACGATCAAAAAGCTTTTAAACAAACATGAATATCGATTGCATCACTAATTATAGCAAATAACGTTTTAACACAATGGTGGCACAGTTTAAATAAGATTTATATCTTTACATCCGCCATTGTTAGCTTCCGGACATGCGCCGTGAGAAGTTCCACTAATTCACTCATAATAACACAAATTAATGTTATTTTCTCAGTTATTATGTCATTATAACACTTTTCATGCTGTTATTTGGACGATTACTAACTTTTATATGGTGCTAGACGCGGAAATGTTGGATTAACAGACGTTACCGTTTTTATTATGTTATTAACTAAGAAATTTGGTTAAATTATGTTAAGTGGTGTAATAACTTGAATGCATTTGGTACAAAGTTTTTGACGTCTGGAATTTATTTTGCGAAATGATGCTGTTATTATTATTGAGTAAAATGCCATCTAGCGATCGAATTGTGAAACAGTAAGTGTGAACGTAAGCGAAGACTAAACGCTCTAGAGGTCACAAATATGAATAACTTTGAATGTGACATCACAGATGCCACTGTTACGAATATTATTGAAATAAAAAAAACGAAAGTAATTTGATGAAAAAACTCATAATTCATAAATTATTGCGAACCCATTAGTTACAAAGATTTTGAAATAGCTATATGCAATTCATATTTAATTTAAACCACAAATATCATCACAGAATTTTTAATTTGGAGCTGAGTCCTGCCCAAGTTCACCAAACATGACATTAAAATGCTCATGTAATTTCTCATTCTTTCCAGAAAGAACCTGAGCCTGCAGCCCGTAGACAGAGAAGAAGACGCCCATCTCTTTACATATCGCGACGTGAACCGCACCCACGTGTCCGTTGTGCTGGCCCAGAGTGTTGATGCACTGGTAGACAGTGATTCCCCTCAGAATGTCGTCAAGTTCCGACTTGGCTGCGACTTCGACGCAGGGGATGACCTTGTAAGTACACTAATCAAAACAACCTAACAAATTGCAGTGCACTGCTTACCATAGGCCTTTCCCATGTTGACTGGATGCGAAACGAGAAGGACTGACTTTTGATGCATACCTTGAAGAATAATGACTTAGTAGAAGAATCTACGTATCTGCAAATCTACGTGTGTGGGTGTGGAAGCTCTGGACGAGCGACTCCTAGAAGTATCCCGTAAAATTTGGACTTACTTCGAATATTTGGGGTGTACCTTAAAAGTACAAAAGACTGTAGATAATGTTTGATTATTCTAATAAATCGACCAAATCATAAATTAATAAAACTACAATTTTGTTCATTTCCTCCAAGAACATTGTATACTGCAAAAGAGCATCGGTAACACTTCTTATTCCAACTATATGATGTGAAGTAGGTCAACAGTGAGCCACATGTGCGTCTTTGACGAAATTTAATATCTACGTCGTTTGTCACTCAGTTTAAATGTCAGGACGGTGATTTGGAAGAATATTTCATGAAAGTGGAGGCAAAGGATTGATGTTATTATAAGAATAATTTGGAAAATAAAAAATCAATAAATACTCTACTATGTCAAAAAAAGTCAATACTTTTATGGTGGTTAATTTGGACATATAAATATAAAAAAAAATTGAAATTTAAAAATCATTGCTAAAATGCCAAAGTTTATTTGCTAGTTTATACTTTGGGAATTTTTAACATCACGAAAAGATACCTAAAATAATGACCGTACATATTAATAAAATAACGGTGCTTATAAACAAGTTCAAAAACAATTAAGAACACAGGAAGGGTATTAAAAGTTCCATAGATTTTATGACACAACAAGGTCGCGAATTGAAAAGTTAAGAAAGTTAATTCTTTCCCTTTTGTTAAAGTCAATTTTAATGAGACATTAAAAGCTAAATTAAGGGTGACTTAACCCGCTTTACATTTAAATTCAACCTTGCAAGAGTTTTCGAAAGATTTGCAACGCGATTTCAAAGTTATAGCATAAGTTAGAACAGGCTAAAATGAATTATATTTCGACAAGGATAGGGGTTGTTTGGGAAGCATATTAAAAATACCTCTGAAACAATGCGGCTGAAAGTTCCCAGGGTTGTGCCAGTCACCTCAGATAGCCATTCGTCCTTCACCCAGTTGCTGCCGGATCATTCGCCATACTTTTGAGGGGATCCCACCCTTGGGGTCGCTGTCCGTCCTTAATTTAGCCATGGAGAAAAAATAACATTTTTAATCTTATTCCTCCATTTTAGGAATTCATCTGGGGAGCTTTAGGCTTGTTTATTTAACTGTTTCCAGTTACAATGTGGTCATTGTTTGATGTTTGTCCTACTTTTGGGAACAATTATTGGTGTAGAATGAGTATGCTAGGGTATCTAGAGAGTGATAGAAAATGTAATATTGTCTGCAGATAAAGTTTGGTGTGGTGGTGAATGGTTCAAACACTAGTAGACTTTTTTAGAACTGAATCTTAATCGTCTAAGACTGTACATAATAGCTTCATTCGATAATTGAATAAGAATAAACGATTTCGAAGTTTAAAAACTCATTAAGAGGCATCGTTGATGGAATTTAAGACCCATAGAAGATTTATTTTAAGAGTAAGGTTCAACCACGAACTGTTACATCAAAGTTCAACCTCTCTTGCAAGTTCACCTTATCTCATTCCTTTCATAAACACTTTTATCATAAATAATCACATCATGTTCCCTATAATTCTCTTCAACTGAACATCAGAATACTTCAAACATTTTCCTGTCGTATATACAGTTCGTTGACACTTCAAGATGTATTTTCACGTTTAACGACGTCAGAGAGTAAAAGCAAACGTAAAATGTTCCTACCGTTTTCGTATTAAACGTGTTGATGTACTAGAGATGTTTCAGTTATTCTAGAATATTTTTATAGAAGCTTCTATTGTACGCTTTAGGGGTATTTAATAGCTTGGATTTTTATGAGCCATTAGGTTTCGAGGGAAATGTTGGTGTAGTTTTCTACATGTTTTTTTCAAGACGATTAAAGTGATTTACACTGTGTTTTAGAATTTGTACCTATGCATTAAGTTAAAGCTCTCATAGTTTAGTTATGGGAGCATTATTAAAATGTGTGAAGATGCTGTTGATAATATAACTTTAGTAGAAGCTTTGAGATAATACTTTATGAATCTAATTATATAATATTTGGTACATTAGTAATCAAAGGGCCGATTTTACAATCGTCAGATACTTTTATCTGAGATATGGCGTTTTGACAGATTTTCTATACAAAAGCTGTCAAAACCTCAAAACTATTCCTCTCTTAACAGTTACTATTATTGAAAAATTGTCCCTAAATGAATTAAGGTATAATCTGTATAATGTAGGTAACTATCAGCATAACATTAATACATACTTATCAAAAAAAAACTCCTGTGTAGGATACGATAGGAAAGGTTCTACGATTTATTTTTAGATACATTTTCAAAGTGCTTATGATTCAATCCGGGTTGTTAAATCAATTACTAAGCTTTTAACAACCGATATTCCATAAATGGTGTCTGTTATTTCATAAATGGTGTGCAGAAGAATATTCATAAAACATGTTCAAATGTCATAAATAAGACAGAAAAACGTTAAAATTATGATGATCAATGTTGAGATCTAAAATATCTTCAGAAACATAAGTCTTCTCATATTACTCATCTAAAATTTGCGAATAAAGGTAAACGACATACTCGTAGGCTTTCTGAATGACAAATGTACCTCGTTCAGGCACGTTTACAAGCACTCAAGAATTTATAAAGTATATCGAGTAACATACAAGCATAAACCTACATTATTTTACAAATGATGATACTTAGCGTGGTAAACAATATGATAGTGAAGCACTATTTGATACCTCGATTGATGATTTAAGATCAATTATTGTAGGATATAGTCACAAGATTGGTCGATGTGGCGATGCTTGAGGGAGGCCTATGTCCATCAGTCTTTGGGCTGAATGATGATGATGATGATGATGATAGTCACAGACTATGAGCAAATCTCTTAAAAAGGGTGTCCCAAAGCTCAAGTTCAATTTTAGAACAAATGTTAGGGCAGTTTATGAAAGAACAGAATAAAAAATAAAACAATTTTGAAAGTTAGGTACCATGAATAAAAATTTGCCTCATAAATATACATATATACTTAATCAATTTTGTTTTTTTTTGTGAATAGTTTGAACTGCCCTTTTTGTTCCCGGCTTGAAGTTGAGTTTCAGAACAGCCTGTATAACAACAATCTCTCCGTCAGTCAATTAAATCAGCCTCGTGTAGTTAGGATTTATACCGTAACCTCTTCTAACCAGAAGGTTATATTCATTATTATCAACAGCTACCTTAAGCATGGTAGCATTATCTCCCACTTGATGATAAAAATGTGGCAGTTGATGCATTTATACTTTCTTAAACTCCCAGACCAAAATAGAAGGTAAGATCATGGATTTAAAGTCGTTATTTACTTTTACAGATATCAGCATATCTTTCAGTGACGGTATACATCGAGGATGTCAACGACAACATCCCGAAGTTCCTCGACACTCCGTATCATGTTGCTGTGGATGAATTGACGCCAACAGGTGGGTGGAATTGAGGGTAGATTGAATGTCATAAGAAGGTAAAGAGTTGGATACTTGAGCGGCTTGCTTTCGCTGTTCGTTTATATTGGAAACACGTTTGGAGTAACTAAGGATTAGATTATAAGTATAAATGTTGAATTTTTTTTGTCGATCAAATCAGACAAACCTATAGCAGTGATTATCGGAGTTTCTTGTGACAACATTATTTTTCCCCTAAAAAAAATAATTTACATTAGCATGTTACGCGTTGCTTCCTGAAGGGAATCGTCGACTCAGCTCTATCACCATATTGTGGAAATATTAAGCAATATTAAAATGACACCGATCGACCAGCGGAAATGGCAAGCTGATTTTGCATTTTGTGACGCATGTTGTTTTCGCGATTTAATTAGGTTTTATTAATTTTATGTCACTTCATATTCTCACTTCGAATAGGAGCTTAGGTTAATTATTAATAAATTGTAATAGTTTTATTTTATTTAATTAGTTGAAAAAAAAAATTGTTTTTTTTCGATCCTTCGGCTGTAGCCTACGTAATTAGCAGCAGTAAGCAGTTTCTTTGATTATCTATTAAAATGTTTTTAATATTAATTCAAAATATATATTTTTTTAGGTTCAGAGTCCAAAGCAAATATTTCTGGGGACCAATAAAATAGCAAGCTCTCTATCTATGAAAATCTTTGTGTAAACCTAACGGTCTATGTACAAGATATTCCTACAAAGGTTGTTTACGCGCTATTTTGAATTTTGAAATATTAATAAAGTTCAAAGACATTGTTGTTTGTCGACTTTAACCAAAGAATTACCTTTTAAGATTGGTCCCATAGAGGTAACAATTTGTGAGGTCTCAAATGTTTTCAATAGTTTTTTCATTACATTACAGAATTTGGGATGGAATTAATATGTATCGAATATTTTCGGACCCTTTTCATCAGACTTAGAAATATTTTGAATTCTCTAATTTAGGTTAATGTAAAACTTTGTTCGTCTTTGATATTTGAATTTAAGTGGTGAAAGCGTGTCAAATATTTCATAAATACAAGAATGCGCGATGAAGAATGAAAAAGCGCTACCGATAAACAAATTCTCTAAATATGATACCTGAAAAATAACGGAATAAAAATGCTTATAGGTATTCTGGATTCTAAAATGCCTTCAACAATAGATATACAATCTTCATTATACTCTGTTTGTTTAGGTAATTCAATAAAGGTTAACAAACTTAAGACATTTTATCTAAATATGCTTTAAACAAATCTGCAAATTGCTACTTACAAATGAATTATTCATAATTTTCGAAAATCCAAACGTTTTTTTTAATTTTAAGTAATGTTTCACATTTTTAAACATATATTTTGTTTAAAAGGCACATCAACATTGTTTCCGTTAGTTAGGTACTTAAACGAACATAGCATAGGTACCAAATAACCATGTGTGATAATCCTTCCCCTGAGATTTACATGAATGGTACCCAGAAGCGCACCAGTGTAATATCACTCTTTTCATCATCATCCTCATACGTCATTTCACCTTGTAATGTAGCATACGGTCCCATGATCTCCTGAGCTAGGTCTGCCACACCAGTCATGTTAATTGGATTTCAAGTATTACTTTATTTGTGTTTTCAGGCCTCACGATATTCAAAGGAATCCGCGCGTTCGACCGTGACAAGCCAAACACACCAAATTCAGATGTCCAGTACAGCATCATATCTGGAGACACAGATGGTCATTTTGCTTTAGAAAGTTCCCACAAGCCAGTTCTGGTGCTGAAGAAACCTCTAGACTATGATGCTGGGGACAAAGACTTCTTATTAGTTGTGACTGCTTCGGTAAGTGATATTTCAGACTATTTACCAACCTATTATTACATGAATAAACCTTTCAATGACAATATGATAAAAAAGTCATATGATCCGGCTGAAGAAATTCAGATCCGATCACCATGTTAGAGATTATCTAAAAAGGATGAGATTTAACTAACTAAATAAAAACCTATAACGTTACAGGATCGCGGCTCTCCTCCTCGCAGCTCTAACGCAACAGTCCACATTGTGGTGCAGGACAATGATGACCTGCCTCCCAAGTTCACCGCAGATCTTTACAGAACACAGATTCCAGAGTTCTACCCATTGCTTGTAAGTGTTCCTATCTGTATAATATTTTTGTTTATCTTCCTCTTTTTCTGCCTTCATTTGTATTTGTTGCAGTTTGGAAAATTTTATTTCTGAACCTTAAGACTTCATTCTCAGCCCCTGCGTCGATTCGCTTTTGAATCTACAACTAATTTGAATTTCTAGCCAATAGCTTTAAATTATAACCACTACAAAACATAACCACTTAATTCGTTGTAATTCATCAAAAAACGCAAAAAAGGGTTGTAGAAAAGCAAACATTAATGCAAATTACTCAATCTTCAATTCAATACTTCGAAAATTTTTCAAACAAAGAAACAATATTTTTGTCCAGGTAATTCTAAAAAAAAAATTTGGCTTTTGACATTGAACTTTGGGCCAAAGTTAACTGATATTATTACGCAGGTATGTGCAAAATAATATTTTGTGGTTTTTCTCTGGTCCGCTGAAATGATTAAACCAATAATCTCACTCTGAACCCAAGCGATAAAAAGGGCTGACCCTAATTGAGACTGCTAACCTTGATTGACAGACATATCAGGTATTGCGGTCAAAGTTGGGAAATACAAGTACAAAATAATTTATATTGATATTTTAAATTACAGGGTAAACGAATCCACAAGGAACTGTTATTCCCGGAACCAATCAAAGCATTTGATCAAGATTTAGGAGTGAACGCTGCACTAAAATACGAGCTGGTAGCTGGTAATGAGAGGAAACTGTTCTCCTTGGACCCTCGAAATGGCACCTTGTTCCTTGATAAAGAAATCGATTTAGATGCTGAAGCTAACTTACCAGGTATGATTTAAAGCTAAGATCTTAATAACCCTATCAATCCAAATACAATACAAAAGTAGCTACGAATTTGTCCGTTTAGGTTTGCCCTAGATCAGTGAGTCCCCAAACTATGGCCCACGAGCACTATCAAACTATAGTGTATTGGGATGATAAACTAACAAGGTTTTGGCCCCTTGGCCAAGGCGGCCCTTAGACAAAAAAAAAATGTGGAGACTCCTGCCCTAGATTATTTAACATGTAAATATCTATTACTATTTTCAGGGAACACGTTTGTGTTACAAGTGCAGGCGTCGCAATTGGACAACCCCTTAAAGACTGCACAGGCGAGGATCGAGATAGAACTGCTAGATCTGAACGATAATCTACCAGAGTTTGAAGTGGACTTTTACAATATCAGCATCGTAGAGAATTTGCCTAACGGTATGTACCCACAAATCTGCACTTTCGTGTTTGACTTTACACAATTCTTTGACTATCGGGAGCAACTTTATGACTCGTGCAGTATCCAATAATATACTCAACATTTTACGAGTATGTTCGTCTCACTGATGTTATCATGGCTGTGGAACTTTATTCTCATAAAGAAAATACATTCACTTACATGATAGTCAATAGCATTTAAGTTTGAAGTTTATTGAGAGGTTGCTAGCCAGCTCACAAAACTTTATAATATGTTTTTTAGTACTTTTTTGGAAACAGCCAATCATTTAGTTCTTTACATCACTTATTAGGTAACTTATCAAAAAGTTGTGCTCATTCGTAGACAAAAGTACTCTTTTCGTAGTTGAGCCTCATAAAAAATGGCATGCATAATTAAAAAAAAAAACTAGTAAGTAGTAAGTTTTTTAAAGTCCATGTAAATGCAACTTGATCATATCTGATTCCAGGTTTCAGCGTACTGCAAGTGATGGCAGTGGATAAGGACCAAGGAGAAAATGGAGAATTCACGTATCAACTGAAAGACCCTGAAGGTGCCTTCACCATTGATCCCAGAAGCGGCTGGCTCACTGTTAGGAATCAGGTAAATCTTTAGTTTGTTTGTAATGTACCGATAACTAGTAAAACTAAACGGAAATGAAATTTATTGATTGTTAACAGCAATAATTATGTGAATAAGCAAACTTGCCATGTATAGCAAAGGGCCTGGTTAATATTGTTATTAACAGTAACAGCTAATTAACAGTAAATCTATCGATGTAATCCAGAGATAACATGAATTTGGCCTATCAATATTTGTGATGGAATAATGTTATTTCTTCAGCTTTCCTCATAAAATATATAAGTAGCGTAACGAAGTAATGAAGTAATGTTACGTAATATTTATTGGACCAGATAAATATGATTATGATGATACCTTTGGGTATACTGATCTAATTATAACTACTTTTGTATTATTGGCCCAAGGTGTTATTAACATTATTTAAATACTAAGGACAAAAATATAAAAATGATTGTTATTTGCTTCTAAATCATTTGTCTCTTGATTTTCGAATCAATTAATTTAACGGCGAAATGTGGGTGTACTATACACCTCTGCACAACCCTTCGGGGAACACAGGCGTGATGTTATTATGTTATGTGTAATTGAATACTTGGAAGCCTAAAAATACTAATTTCCTAAAAAAATCATAAAACCACATTTTTTAACCACGATTAAACTATTTTCCAGAGTGTTCTAGACAGAGAACAACACTCTTCC
This sequence comes from Amphipyra tragopoginis, assembly GCA_905220435.1. Taxonomy (NCBI): domain Eukaryota; kingdom Metazoa; phylum Arthropoda; class Insecta; order Lepidoptera; family Noctuidae; genus Amphipyra; species Amphipyra tragopoginis. The sequence goes on along the minus strand of HG992001.1, from coordinate 27,980,382 downwards.
CTCAAAATGAAGGTGTACGCCAAGGAAAAGAACCTGAGTGTAGTTGGAACCTTCCTGGACAAGAACCGTATTTCAAAATGGCGAAGAACTCCTACTACGCCCAGAATCCCACCACAAAACGATAGAACCACATATGTCTTCCCAGATAAGTTAGGAAACAAGAATGAAAATATGGAGTATGTTGATGAACAGCTCATGTCTTATGTAAACGTTGAAGTCACGCTTTTAGACGCTAATGATAATAACCCCGTATTCGTTCCAAGTAATTTATACGAATTTGCAATTAAATCCAACGTTAAAGTAGGTACGTCAATTGGTAAAGTGAAGGCTGTGGATCCTGATTTAGGAAGGAATGGGATAGTTTTATATGATTTGCAAAGGACAAGTAATTTGACTATCACCTCGCCTTTCCAAATCGATGCTAAGACCGGAGCTGTGAGTGTTGCTGAATCACCTATAGTTGAAGGAAGACATGCTTTGTTTATTGAGGCTTCAGATCAACCAACTAATCCTAGTGAGAGGAGATTTTCTTTAGCTGTTGTTACTATTGATGTCACAAGTGCTACTAAAGGTGAGTCAAGTGATAAAGATAATCAGTTTACTCAGTAGTTAAGACTATAAACTAACTCCAATCGTTGACTAAAGTTGTATTAAGAATTTTTGCTTAACAAACTGCAATAATAAGCAATGTTTCACTAATTTTGAACTAATACATTTGTTTTACTTTTGAGCAGCAATAAAATTAATTATATTATTCTCAGGTCCCAAATCAGATAAGCCCGACTTTATAGGAGCACCATACGAATTTTGGGTTGGATCAAACGTCGGTATCGGAACCAGTATTGGACAAATTCGTATAAACGACGCAATGGAAAGAAACGACGTATCTTATGATCTACTGCATAGTTATGAAGAAGGAGGTCAGTGAATACTGAATTTCAACGGGTGTTTAATTGATTCACTGACATAAATGAGGGTTTTTTTTCAATTAAATGCTTAATGTTTGCAGTGCCATTCGCAGTAGAAGAAAGATCTGGAGTAATAACAGTGGTAGACGAGCTGACAAAATACAACAGGCCTATGTATGATTTCGAAGCGGTAGCGATGCAGGAAAACGCAAATTTAAGCATAAACACAAACGCAACAGTTCACGTTGTCGATGTTAATGACGAAAGAGGCGTGTTGTTGAGGTACTATTCTCTATTCTATTTCCTTTCTAAACTTATTTTTCGTTCCTCTTCGTGGTGGTAGGGACACTACTGACTCATTTGTTTTGTTTACTCATGCGCACGATTGTATTATCGCGACGCAGCATTCATCTCCCCGCAACCATATAGTTAGGTCGGACATAATTTAATATAATAATTTAATTATGTGTTTGGTACTACAGTATATTAGGTATAATCGTATATAATATCACAACAAGGCCTTGCATTGGAACAAACACATCCCTTGAATCCGTATATGTATTTCAGTTATAGTCATCATATTTTAATGCCTGACCATATTTACATGATTACAATCGTATTTTACTACAATGAAACCATAAGCATGATATATTAATAAGTTAAAATTGTTTTATTTTAGAGGAGCGCATTCACCACTGGTATTCCACGTAAAGGAAAACATAGCTGGTGCAACAGTAGGACAAATCTTTCACGTCAATGTGAGTTCACTACCACTCAACAGTACGGGCAATATAAGGTTTATAATCGCTAATCAGCAGGATGTTACGGACGACATAGCCATAGGTAAGTAAATTATTATAAATGTTCACTTAAAACTGAAATCTTTTTTTAAATGTTAATCATTTCATAAAATACCAATACTTTGTGTTATGTTGCAGGACAAGACGGTACAATATTTGCTCAGAAACCTTTAGACAGAGAAAAACGTGACACATACAGAATGACTGTGATCGCTGAATTCACTAAAGGTATGATATCTGGAGCTGGCATTTACCAAGTTACGATACACGTTGATGACGAAAATGATAATCCACCAATATTTGAACTTCCAATGTACGAAGGTTTCATCAATGAAAACTCGCCTGAAGATACAGAAGTTAAAATGACAAATAAGATAATAGCTAAAGATGCCGATATGGGCCCAAATGCTTCTTTTATGTACACTCTGTTTGGTGATGGACGGGAAATGTTCCATGTTCATGAAAACACTGGAGTTGTAACGTTCATAGGCAACAGATTAGACAGAGAAGAGAAAAGTTCATATCTACTGAAGATTGTTGCAAGGGATAGAGGCGGACTAAGCTCTGAAGCTAAATTGACAATAACAGTATTAGATGAAAACGATAATATTCCTAAATTCAACCAAATCATCATACCTTTGGGTGAAAATATAGAACTTCTCGAGTCAGATGATAAGTCTTCTGTGAAAGTTTATAGTGAACGGAAGAATAATTCTACTTCCGGCGTAACAAATTCAGAAGCTAAACCAAAAAATAAGTTTTCTTTGAATACAGGGTCATCTGGCCCGCTTTTTATTGTACCGGAAAACATTGCTATAGGTTCAACAATATTAAAACTAAATGCTATAGATATGGACAGCGGCGTCAATGGCCAAGTGAGGTACGAGTTCATTTCAGAAGTGTTTATACCGCCTAATGCTATGTCTTCTAAAGGTATGCAAGTGAAAAGATATTTTGTCATCAATGAAAGACACGGCCATATTATTGTTGCCAGAACATTACCTCCAGAAGCAGAGTTTAGATTAAATATATCTGCATTAGACGGCGGCGAATTGAGTGATCACATATCTATTAGATTCTTCATCAAAGATATTAATGACCACTTCCCGATGTTCAAAAAGTCCTGGTACAGTTTTAACGTAGAGGAAGCTCAGTATACTAGAAGAGTGTTAGGCAAAGTTGATGCAACTGATGCTGATTTTGGACAAAATGCCAATTTGACATATTCCATTCAACCTAAATCTAAAGACTTGCCATTTGAAATATCACCATTAACTGGAGTATTTAGTGTTAATGGAGAACTAGATAGAGAAAAAGAAGACAAATACGTAGTAACAGTAGTAGCACAAGATAATGGTTATGATAAGAAACTTTCATCATCTGTCACTGTTGAGGTTCAAGTGTTAGATGTCAATGACAATGCGCCTAAATTCTTTGCATATGATGAATTACTGGAATGGAAACACCCAGAAGCAGATGAAATCTCAAATCATAACTTTGAATCAGTTATGTTGATGCCAGTCTACAAGGCAACTATAAAAGAAAATGCTCCGATTGGCACAGTTGTTACTAAAGTTTACGCAAATGATACTGATTTTATTGGAAATGGTAACGGTCTTATTCTGTATAGTCTACCACAAAGAAAAAATCAACTAAATCTTTTCGCGATTGACTCAAAGGAGGGTATTATTACAACAACAGGAAGACTAGACTATGAAAGTCAGACAGTTCATAATGTGACTATTGTGGCTTCAGATTTAGGATTACCAAGTTTGAGTTCCACGGCTATTCTAATGCTGACGGTGACTGATGTTCCTGATGAAGTAGAAGTATCAGATAAACCAGTATTTATATCAAGATATTATGAATTAGAGATTGAAGAAAATGTCCATGCACCAGTTGAGTTAGTTACTTTGAATTTGACGGAACATTACGAAAATTTCAAAATGAAGTATTTCATTCTGAATGAAAACGATGCTGATGTTAATAAGACGTTTGTTATTGATCCTAGAAATGGAACCTTATATTTAGTGAGGAATCCAGATAGAGAAGTAAGAGATGTATACGAGATTGTAGTAAGAGCTGAAAGACAGAAGATAAGCAGGGAGCTACCGCACATGATATATCCTGTAGCCGATGACGTAATGGAAGGGCTCACCAAATATGACGTAAAAGTCGTTGTTAGGATAAAGGATGTGAATGATAATGCTCCAAAGTTCACTAATAGTGGCCGACCACTAGTCACAGCAATTCCAACTACAGCACCATTTGGGTACCAAGTTATACAATTAAAGGTAAGTCTTCAGCTACAATATTTTTATTAAACCCATGCTTGTCACGTCATTTAAACTACATACTTCGATAATATCATAATATATATGCTTCTGTCAGACCACTGTTTTACACTAAATTCGGAGGACTAGAATATAAACCTTACAAAAATAACAAAATAATCTTCCAAGGATATCTTCATAACACCGTTATAATATTCGCAAAATTTATTAACTGAGTTAGTAAATAAAATGCTGGAGTTTAAAATTAATCGCCTCTTAAAACTAATAAGCAACATTAATTCGTGCCCCAGGCGACGGACGCGGATGTTGGGATCAACGCGGACATCCGGTACCAGATCATAAACGAGCAGGCGCCGCGCTTCGCGATCGATCCGGTGTCGGGTCGTGTCCGTGTCGTGTCGTCACTCACTCGTGATGCGGGTCGTGTGTTTGGATTTGATGTCAAAGCTACGGACAAGCGTGGAGCTGATGATGGAAAATCGGCGATTGCGAATGTTTTTGTAAGTACTGAATATCCTTCTCTGTTATTTTTATATTTTTAAAGGCCGGAAAGTAATACACGGAAATCAACAATGAAAATGATAGAATAATAATACGAATTATAGTTGGGTAATTAATCCTGTATAATAGGATGGTCCAAAATTAAATAGTGTCGTCAATAAAAAAAATAGATTCCTCATACCTAGGGGTATCCGAAAATACCCCGTGTATGTTCCGCGATTTTTTATAGTTTAGGAGATAATATGAATATTTTTTTAAATTTTTGTGGTAATACTTCGGGGACATTTAAAAAAATTTATAACTTATTTTCTGCAAACTCTTTTTATGTTTTTTTTTGCGATAGGACTATCATGAAATACTTACCCTTTCATGCATAAAAAAACTATCTTCCTAACATTAGTGCAAGATACATTTTTTTAATCGAAAGTGAGAAATTAACGTTCTTACGAATAAAAGTTACTATTCTTTTTCTATTTAAAAATGTTCCACCACTACTTACGACGGATTAAGCGTTATTGCAATGATTTTTTTCCTTTAGGTATATGTGCTTGATGAGAACAAACAACTGGTGCTGGTAGTGGGAGCGAAACCGATGGAAGTTGAGAAGGAGATAGAGAACATCACAAAATCACTGACCACCATGACGGGATATGACATAAGAGTTAGAAGATTGGAGGCACACAGTAAAGCTTCCATGGATGGATATGCGTGAGTTTTTATACTAGCTTTATGCTTAATGAACATGGTGTGGATGTTCTTACAATTAAATGCTGTATCCATTGGCTGTAATATCATCAAGAATCGGTTTAGTAATTATGAGGCTTTCTGATCAATGTTTTATTATCATTCCAGGACCGACTTGTACATCTACGGAGTAGACCCCCTGTCGAACGCAATCATTGACATGGATGTGCTGCAAAAGTAAGTTATCCTCCTAATTTTCTACTTTAAGAAGTGCTACAACACAAATGCTAAAGTAATTTTTTACATGTCAGCCTTCTGTATTGACAAAACTAAAAATGATATCAGTGTACTAGCCAATACTAATATCAATATCATATTAACACTAATTTTAATGTACTTGACATGAAACTCACAATTTCTTATCCACTAGATCCCTAATGAAACGCGAGACGGACCTCCGACACAACCTCGCTGGGTTCAGAGTCCTCGAAGTCGGTGACACGGCGATGGTGCAAGCCAGGAGTAGCCGTCTCCTCAGTACCATGGAGATCAGCGTGGTGGCTCTCGGGTGTATAGTCTTCGTTGGCGCTTGTACTACTGCTGTTTGTATACTGTGCGTTAGGAAGAGTAGACGGTGAGAAATATCTATGAATTACTATTTTCGTCTTTGTATGTATTTTTGTATTTGGTGCTTTGTATAATGACAGTATCAGCTGCAAATGATTTCAAAATTCAGAAATATCTACATTTCAAAGGTGCTTACTTTAAAATGGAAAGCTTTAGTTTACTATGTGCCAGCAGATATTGCATTACACACTCAACCAGAATCATTTTTTTTAGTAACTTTTCATTTGGAACGTTACAATAGTTTCGTTTTATATCCCCCTCCATTAACGTATTAGGTCCATATTTGAAGAGTGAAAAAAGTAATTTGGTATCTTAATAGATTTTTAAAGTACCTATGTAAGTTGTTGATAACGGATGGTAAGCAATATTTTTTCGCTTATCATTTTCAGAAAACACCACCACCACAGGCGAAAGCATGTGACCCATTACTTTATATGAAACTACCCTCTTTGTTGCATGTATTGTAGAATTTGTTGTTCTTAGCTTATTGATTTCGGTTAAAATAAAAAAATCTTTTTAAAAAACGTAGCGTTTCCTGGCACTTAACTTAGAATTCTTCTTATTTCATTATAATGTTAAATTGTAGTAAGTATTTTTTAAACCTTTTGATAGCCGCTGCTTTTGGTATTTTTTTGTATCATTTTAGTCCAAAGTCGTACCATGAACTGTGGTAATAAAATATCCATAAACAGTTATTATCCTCAAGGCTTCACTGTGTATATTTTTAGATAATTGCTATTACTTTATAATGACGTTGAAAATAGGACTCTTCCTCATAGCAACTAATTATAAACAATATAATTTTGGATCTAGAAACCAAAATATATTACCGATATGAGAAAATACCAGCTTACACGTGTGTGTTGCCGGGGTAGCTATGTAACCTAAACTAAATAAAAACCTGAACTAAAACCCTAGGAGTACCGTACCTTTGTACTCCCAAACACGGTGTTTGTACCCATAATGGAGCCATTCAAGATGACCAAAACAAAAGCCGTTGCAGCTCAAGAAGCTGAAAGTTCAAAACCAAACAATGTTGCACTGATGCAGTGAAGCAGTGATTGTTGTACTCTTTGCAGGAGCATATTATTATTCAAATATTTAGGAATTGAAAATATTATCCAGTCAGCATAGGTGCGTAGCGGTGCTGACTGCCCAAAGTGCACCAGACGTACTTAAGTATCGTCAGTCGTGGAGAGTTTTTTAATGCACTCCATTTCTCGTATACTTTTTTCGATTAAGTATTGAGTTTATGAAATACCAATCTCAGCGGCTCCACCCACTTTTAACACACCACTCACTTCAAACTTTTTCCCTAACAGACGACACCAAAAACCATATTCCCAGCAACGACTTAACGCTTTCTCAACTGAGCACTTAACCAAATTCGGAGGCCTCTTCCCGTCTGGAGCCAACCAGTGCCAAGAACTGAACCAGTCATACAGCGAAGCTGACTCCTACATTGACGTCATCAACCATAATGGGAAGAAGATCTGTCCTCATGGGAATACGGTGGAAGAGTTCGGGAAGGCACACCAAAAGTGCGTGAAGACGCAGTTTGGAGAAGACATGTTCAATCAGAAGCATGAGAGAATGTGTATCAAGTTTAATCAGCGTCCTTTGCAGAAGAGGTATGAAAACCGTCGTTTTTATTAAATATATGGCAGATTTTTCAATCGTCCGATAACATTTATTTGAAGAATAATTTTGACGCTTCTGATAGCTTTTGCATACAAAATATGTCAAACAGCCATATTTATTCCTCAGATATAAATATCTCACGATTGAAAAATCGACCTTAAATCATTTACAAATAATAACAAAACGCTAAATCCACTTGCAAGTTAAATTGTGCAAATGATTGAAGCAAATGCTTGCTTAGTTTAGTGAAAGTTTTAGAAGACGACTTTCCGCGGTTGTCTCAGTAAAAACTTGCTAGCGGATTTAGCTGTTAAATAATCTTAGTAGAAATCTTTATCTAATTCCTCTGAAGGCCTATTTACACACGCGTTAGGTAGACGGGTTAACTTGCTAAAAACGAATCGTTTTGCTTAACAATGCTAGCATTTCCTATTACTTAACTTGGCATAGAAATTGACTAATAAGCTAATTTTACCTTTGATAGCTACCCTGTTAGAGGGTCTACTATGCAAAGCTATGGGGGTATTTGCTTCACTATTTAATTGGTGAACTTATAAGTGAGTTGTGTAAAATCAAATGTGGCAATCTCACTTTTAGCAACTTTAGCAAAGGAAAAAATGAAAAATTAAGTAACTCTGCCCTAATGGAAGATTGCCGTATTTGGAACTAAATCGAGATTTTGTGTCGATTTAGCAAAGAATATGGCCATGTTTAGTCATGGGTATTAAACTTCCTCCTCTCTCCTACATTTGCCATGCCCGACAAGGCCCACACATGTTTTTTATTAACGTAACACCTATTTAACTTGTGGAGTGTAATAAATGTATTGAGTATTGATATATCGAACAAGCAGTTCATTTTGAATATTTTTCAACCTTCTGCATCCTTAACTGAAAAGTGCCAAAAAGTGAGATTGTCACTTTTAATTCTATACGACTCAAGTGTCTTAATTTTAACCAATAACGCTCAGTAAATCATAGGAATCGGCCATTAATTGAGCAAATACTGACTTAACTTCTCAACATACATCCAAATAAGGTTTTCTACTTAACTCACTTAATCGGCAAGTATACTCGCTACTTAACTTATGAGTGTGTAAATCTGGCTAGATGGAATTGTACATTAATCTCGTCATATTGCGAAAGTCTGATTGTCGTAAGGAATTTCATAAATTATAGTACATTATATTTAGGGCAGAAATACTCTAATTACACAGCACACTCTAAACTAGTTTAGATTTGATCTGATAATTAATTCTTTATTTGCAACTATGCAGCAGTTAGACTTAGTAATAACAATGGTCGTTATACTCTGTTAGTCCGGTCAAATTAGACATTTCAAAGTGCAATAATTCGCATAGAGCTGAAAATTGGTACGAATGTTTGGAACACCACTATAAATCAAATGTAAAAAGTCCCCAGCGATCCCACACTTGCAAAAAAAAATATTCAAGGTCAAAGTTCGCAAATATGGGTTTTTTGCGTTTTTTAGCCAAACGGTAAGTTTTATGATAAAAATAGGTCAGACAAAAATTATATATTATGCAATTCTCTATAAGAATTGTCTACAATTTTTCTCCTAAACGTCACCGTTTCTGAGATATAATGGTTGAAAAAGTTGTATTCTTTATCACTGATATCGTACGAATCCTCTTCTGATGGCGATTAACATGTACCAGTTGTCAAGGTCAGTCGTGCTCCAATGTTGAATCACCATCAGAAGAGGATTCGTACAATATCAGTGAGGAGACATCTGATACATCGCTGTTAGACCAATTTACTTACACCCAGCAGGAAGAAGAAGAACAAGCAGAAGAAGAAGTACAAGAAGAGGAACAAGAAGAAGAGGAAGCAGAATTATCAGATGATTATGAATGAGACGGATGATTTGACCTAATTTTTTAGAATTCATACGGCTTTCATCATTTCCAATAGTACCAGTTTTTATATATTTTGAATTAGTATTGAATTAAACAGGATCACAATAGATTGTGGGATAGGCCTATTGGAGAAACCACGTTAAAAAACGCGCCAAGTACACTACCTTCCAGGTGGCGTGGAAACGCATATTATATGGAATACAACTTTTTCAACCATTATATCTCAGAAACGGTGACGTTTAGGAGAAAAATTGTAGACAATTCTTATAGAGAATTGCATAATATATAATTTTTGTCTGACCTATTTTTATCATAAAACTTACCGTTTGGCTAAAAAACGCAAAAAACCCATATTTGCGAACTTTGACCTTGAATATTTTTTTTTGCAAGTGTGGGATCGCTGGGGACTTTTTACATTTGATTTATAGTGGTGTTCCAAACATTCGTACCAATTTTCAGCTCTATGCGAATTTCTGTTAACCTACCCCTATTTTTTGAGCTAACTTGACCGGACTACTTATGTCACAAAGTATAATTTCATAATTATACATACACACACAACAACACAACACATTTTTTAACACATTCCCACCTGTCCAAAGCAATTTTAGTATAAACGTGTGTATGAGAAATATTAGTAGGTAATTACTAAATTTAAAAAATGTAGTTTTGATTATAAATGGTAAATAAGCTAACAAAAATCATCTTCCACACAAGGTAGCTCTATAGTACGGACGTAAGTTTTGCATCTATATATAAATTGAACTATTCTAGGCCTCTCATAAATTAGATTCCGTGCTATCATATTCATTATGTTTATCTTACCCTTTATCGGGTAAAAGCAATTCACAGAATAACAGGTTAAAAATAAAATACACGGTAGTCGTACCGAACATTAACCTTTTGCAAAGGACATGGAACAAAACGTACCCACCTTGTAGCAAATTGAGACTAGTACCATTAGAAAGGTCTTTAAAACTACAAAAATATTTTGTATGGCGACAACTCTGTATCTAACGGGAGAAAAAAGTTATTCGACGTTGAAATATGCAGAAAAGCCTTTGTGAATTCACCCTGCGCGGAGTCAATCATATCCCTTGAACTAGCCCAAAATTCTGCTACAGATACCTACATATACGTAGGTGTATCTTTACACCCTCGTATGCACCTAAACATCTATGCGTATATATTTTACTATAGAGTAGGTTTTCTAATGGGAATTGGGAATGCATGCATGAATGAAGTTACCGGATGCAAAACTAAACAGGAAAACGGGAGGAAAAATACGCTCAACTCTACCGCACTTTCTGAAGTTTAAAGGTTCGCGCATATTATGACGGGCCGCAGCAGGTCGGGTCGCAGCGCAAAAATCCGCTCAAATTGCTCGTATGTATTTTATATGAACTATCGCACACTATGCCGGGGCAAAGCGGGCCGCATATTCCGCCGCGGATTTTGGTTGCGTGCGATGCGGCCCGCCCCACCCCGCTGCGCCCCGACACAGTATGCTATAGCAAGCGGATTGGAGTGCACGCGCACACGTTTTCATTTTACGATATTTGCGTTTTTTTGGTATTTGCGTGCTCCTGTGGTGTTCACAAAAATGGATGAAGAGCTTTTGATTAATTTTGTTCATGGATATAAAGAGCTATATGATTTGCAAGTCTGGCAGGGCAGTACACTGTAACTACTCAAAACCGTCAATGCGCTGCGACCCGGCCCGTCACGAATGTGCTAAGTAAGCATTTTGCGGTGCGCTGCGGCCCGCACCGCCCCGCTGCAACCCGACATAATGTGCGCGAACCTTAACACAACCGAAAATCCACATTAAACAGGAAGAGAACAAACATGTGCATACGCCGAATGTAGGAGTCATTTTAAATAAAAATATTGATATTATTGCAAAACTTCAAAAAAAAACATATAAGGTATTCTATGAATAACTAAATAAAGATTATTTTAATAACTAGGCGGTGCTTAAATGATAATTTAAAAAAAACACCTTTTACTTAGTTTTTAATAAAATTCGAAATAATTAACTTCGTTGGTCCGGCAAATGCTTGGGATGAAATAATCATTGAGAGCAACAATACCATTTAGTGATGATGTTTATTTTGTGTACCTTAATAAATAAACAAATTGTACTGAATTGAATTGATGGCGTTTTAATTAATATTTTCCGTAGCAAAAAGTAAACCTTAGGAAGCTGGGTCAGTCTCTCTATGAAACAGAACGACTGGTTATTCATTGGGCCTATAAAACAATTATTATAACACTACTTAAATGATTGAAAATGCAAAATAGAAATGATCATAACTTCGGCCTCCGATTCATTCATTCATTCGTTCATTCATTTTTGAGTTATTCACTTATGCCTCTTCTAAATGACACCTAGTCTAAAATGCTACAAGGTGGGTACGGGTTCCAAACAAAATTACCCATTGTTCTTTTATTTAATAATATTATGTCACAGGAAATAATATTTACTAACAATTAATTGCTTTTAGTACATCTAATAATTATGGTCAAAAGCGAAATAGCATCATCACTATAGCAACTGATGTGCGTAAATAACTTAGTAGAAAACATTGTTTTTACGTAATAGGGATGCGAAGGAGATATTTAAGAGTTTAAAGTAGCATACTTTAGCTATTCCAAGCTACAATAGTACATATAAGCAAATTTACAGGGTGTAAACGAATTCGTGTAATTCCTTCAAACCACATGATCTATTATTGGTATAGATTAACCCTGCAAGGGATATAGATTGATTAAAAATAAAAATAAACTTTTATTTTCCAAATTTATTTTTATGTGATACAAAATTTCGATGCCATGCATAAATGAATGAAGGCACGGCGACACAGCTTACGGGCATGACTAGCGCGATATCGCTCTACGCAGTCAGTTAACTTGGAACGCTAAAATGACTCAAATACAGAACACGACGGTTCATTTTTTGAAAAATGGTTTGTTTTATACTGAAGAACACCTATCTAGGATCAGTTAGTATCACCAGTAGATCACGCGGTTTGAAGGAATTACACGAATTCGTTAACACCCTGTATACTATTGTACAGTTAGGTTGAGCGCAGACTTGAGTCACGATAGTTTTAAAACAGACTATTGCTTTACAAAACATATGAAGACGCGCAAAATTCAAACAAAACGTCTCATAGACAAAATCGTCTAATACCTACAAGAACTGCACAGCGACAAGTCTGACTAACGACTGTCGGCTTCCCTTTTGTATGTATGCGGGCGCGCACATCAACGACAAAACAGTCTAGCGACGTACCCCCGGTACCCCTTCTCTTTTAGCCCCGTCCGAGCGTTCAGAGAGTAAGCACCCAATATTTACACCTACGTCGTTTTGCAAGTGCACGCGTTACTAGGACGCTTACTATAACAGTATCGATGAAGTCCATTTTGATACTGAAAAAGAATTGACGCAGAGGGATTGCTCCGTATTGTCGTAGTAGACAAAACAGTTTCGTCTTAGGTGTGCGACGTATCGTAGGCAAAACAGTTTCGTTTTAGTTTTAAGGCAGACTTTTCTATGCGAGGAAAGTCAAAGTAAATGCGAAAATAACTCTGTCTCTCTGTGACGCTTTTACGCTTCAACCGCTGAACCGATTTTGATGAAACTTTGTACAGACATAGTCTGGAACCTGGAGAAGGACATAGAGTACTTTTATCCCAAAAAATACGGAATACGTGATAAACGACCTCTAGTATAAGATATTAATAAGAGCTGTGTGCATACGCACCACGCGGCTACCGACCACCTAAGGGAGTGGGGCGCGTCTTTGTGGATAAAACGCACTAGCTTGGCAAAGTTTAGTACCACAGTCTACCTATATCTTACTCCTTACAGTCAGTCAACGTAGAACATTGTCGCAGAGCAATCGTGCGGGGGGTTGCGGGGTGAAGGAGCGGAGGTTATGTCCCGAGTAGCCATACTGCGTACTCGGGACATAAATTCCAGGGCTCGCACTTTTTGATTTCGAATTTGATTGATATCGTTCATAGAAATTATATTAATTTATTACATATGTACCTATTACGAGAATTTTACTATAAAGTCTGTTTACTAATCCAAGATGGCGGCATACATACATTTTCAAATGATTGTCATCACCAAATCACCAAATCCAAGATGGCGGCCATGAAAATTTTCATCTTATCATCATGGGTGTTAATTTCATGGTTTTCGGGGTCACTGATGCCGAAAATAACTTCAAAATCCAAATGCAAGATGGCGGCCATGAAAATTAGTAAAGTAGTCGTCATGGGTTTCAAATCCAAGGTTTTCTGGGGTGCGGATGCCGAAAATGAGGTGAAAATCGAAATCCAAGATGGCAGCTTTTAAAATTTCAATTTAACCATCATGGGTGTCATTTCCATGGTTTTCGGGGATGCTGATGACGAAAATGAGGTCAAAATCTATATTCAAGATGGCGGCCACGAAAATTTTCAAATTAGCCGTGATGGGTGTCAAATCCATGATTTTCTGGGACACTGATTACAAAAACGAGATCCATTCTCAAACACCAAGATAGGGACCACGTTTTACCTGGCAAATTACATTTAACTGGTAAATTTTTTTGACCGCCGTGTATTGTCGAGGAATACTTAAGCTCTATTTCCAGCATCAGCACCCACGAAAACCATAGAAGTAATAACCATGAATAATAAGTAATTTTCTATGGCTCCTTCCTGGATTTGGGAATCATTTATTACTCTTACCTACCACCGCAAGCGTTAGCCACTGCGACTGTAACCTCGACAAAATTTGTAGTTTTAAATATTGTTTGAAAATTCCAGGATTTGCTGCTACATACCTTTGCATTATTTTGTCAATCGTCAAAATTACGCATGCGTGGTTTTCTTTTTGCGTGTCACTGTTTCTATAAAACGTTAATTAATTTGGACGTTCGTTTGACAAAGTTTGTGTAATTTGTTTTATGTGACAACCCTATGACAAGTGTTACCAATTTTGACATTTCATAGGACCTGTCAAATGTATGGGCGTTGACCCACTGTATGTAGTAAGTAGGTACACTGTGCTGATACTGTACTACTACTACTGTATCTGTCAAGTATAGCAACACTAAGTGTGCGTGCTGAGTGACGGCGCACGGGTGTGTAGCGGATTGCGGAGCGGCTTTACCGTCGATATCTATTCTGTCCTTAGTGCACGCGGGAAAATTGACGCGTACGCGCGTGTTTAGTGTTTCGTTTATTTTACTTTGGTTTTAATAATGTCGATATCAAAATTCAAACGTTTCAAACATTTATTTAATGCGCCGTTCATTTCGCCTGCGCGTTGCGCCGTCACTCAGGACGCACACTTACTACTGTATCATTTCAATTGCACTTACTAATGCATGATCAACATGATCATTCTTTTTCATAAATATGATGTGGTCGGACTGCAATTTAATCAAATGCGAATGTAAAATGTAATTAATAAATTATGGTAGAGCGATTTCTGTAGACTTTAAGAGTAAAGCGGGAACAATTCCGTTCCTTTTAAAGCATTTGTACACTGCATCTGATCTGAATCCGAGAAAATACGTTTCGAACCAGCTACAGTACTATTTGTATGAACCAGGGAATAGAATTATTAAAAAGCGAACTAAAAATACGGCAACAAGATGATGTAGAAAATATAAGAACTGAAAAAATGAAAATAAGACGAATGGGTTTTCAAAAAAAACTTGCTATCAAATCACAACATACTGCCTACCACCTAACAGGCTACCGATGAATTATGTAATTTGCAAAATGACTGACCAAAAAATATATCAACATTACGATATATTTTTTTATCTCTTCTGCCATTTTGGTTCCGCAGCCGCCATTTTGATTTTATGAAAAAAAAAACTAGCTTATAACCATCGCACGGCTTCGACGAGTCGATAGACACCTCATGCATTAAAATCTAACCAGCCATTGGGATGATTCGAGGGTATGAAGAATCCCACATACATTGATACTTAGACATTAGACACATAGATACGCGTGAAAAACATAACCCTGTCTTTGCTATCGCGCAGTCGGGTAAAAAACAAGTGCCACGCAGCTATCGCGCGACTGTCACAATTACAGCGGTTACGCACTGCATCCGATCTGAATCCGTGAAAATACGTTCCGAAGTAGCCAGAGAACTATTTGTATGGTAGTTTACGCACTACATCCGGCATCCGTCATCCGATTTCTATCCGTCATCCGTGAGTCTCCAATTCGGAAGAAATATTGACGGACCGAAGTAGCCGTAGTACTGTTTGTATGAAAGCTTTCGCATCACCTCAGATTCAAATCGGACGCCAAATGGATATGCCTGACATGCTTGGATTTGAATCAGAGATCGGAATAGTGTGAAAGGAATATCCGAATTCGGTCCGAGATTTTTACTCTAGATCGGTATTTTCACGGATTCGGATCGGATGCAGTGCGTAAAGCAATAAGTATCCGAATTTGGTCCGAGTTTTTTATATCCGTATTTTCACGGATTCGGATTGGATGCAGTGCGTAATCGCTCTTACGAGCTCACGCGATTATCTACTTTCTGTGACATGACGTCTCGAACTCATATGTAAGATATTAGAATCATGCCTTATTGTGCAATTTTAACATGTAAAAAGATAGCAGGACGAAAATGTATCTCACCGACTATATCTTTCAATATGTCAGTTTGGTGAAAATAGTTCCCGTACTACGGAAGTATGCATTTCCATTTGCTTTTTCTACTTCGTGGTATGAATAGTAGTGATCCGAATTTTATAGATTTACAACCGAGTTTCCTCGGATCTAATTTTCTCGAATTCGGTTCGGACACAATGCACAAGCGCTCTCACTTTTCAATAGTTATGAGAAAATAAATGGCTCCTGTAATATTTTATGAAGTATTTTTTCTCCAATTTCCGGTTCCAAATGGAAAAAAAATCTTCAATACAATATTGAAGGTACAAAAAACAAAACAAATGCGTATTTCAATCTTGGATGATTCCAATTAAGATGTTTGTATCTGATAGAACAAACATCCTATCCTTGAACTACAGAAACAATTTTCATCATTCTGAGAAATGCTTACTCCAAACAATTTGCTGAGAAGCCAATTATTATGGAACAAGTCTCAACTGAAATAAACGCAGATTCTCGAAACATATTCTGATTTAAATACTTAGTTACTAAAATTTCTTTTCAGCTTCTTTTACTAAATTACTCTTATTTCTTTATAAACAAAATATTTCAAACTAAACCAAGAAGTCGGTTAATTTAAATAATTTTCTTTGTGTAAATTGATTAGATGTTGATAGCTATTCAACGCTAAAGTACCTTGGAAGCAGCATATGAAATATTTTCTTTGTCAATTTACCTTTAGAAAGTTGATTTTGTTCGCATTTTTTCATTAATAATTTAGTTCGACTTGGGAAATCAAGTAGGTATTATCGAAAAAGCTTCCATGTTAAATTATTACCAGATGAGTGGAACAATTGCCTATATAAAATTATGTCCGAAAATGTCATTTTAATAGATATAAAGAGTACTGACCACGTTTAGATACTAATACAACAAGGGACTAATCACATTAATCAGCATCAATTCGTAAAAACCTTCCACTTATCCACATCACCTGTAAAATCGTGTGCTTTTAACTGCGAAAGTATTTTATAGAATGTGTAAGCGTGCGTAACTGTGCTCAAGCAAAAGCTGAAACGGTGCGAAAAGGTGAAAGCACGCATTTTTTTTATTTTACTTTATTCAGAAAACCAACAGCGATACATAAAATATGTTACAAAGTACCTATGTGTAGTACATTATTGTATGGCTAATAATAGGTTTCCCTATATAACAAGAAAAAGTAACATGCGAACGGATCATTCGTAAAATAAGTTTAAATTCAAAAGATACAGTAGGATAACCGATAAGTTTCAAGTTACATTACTTTAAATTAAACTACATTAAATCAGCATACGCATGTTCATGTAAAATTCCCATTTTCTGAATGAAATGCGAGTTAATTATTAAAGTTGACCCGGAGGGGTTCGCAGATAATTATTAACCGCGTGGATTATACGATTTGCAATGTTAAGGATGGGTTACCGTTTTTTACACATCAAGACCCCCCATGTCTCAGAGAGCACGTTAAACCGTCGGTCCCGGCTGTCATACAAATACCTATGACTATCGTTACGGGTAATAAGAAGCCCGAAAGTCTGACAACCGGCCTAACTTTAGAATATCGGCATTATCCAGTGACTGGGTGGCGGAGGTTTGATGGTAGTCGCTCCGTGTAAAATACTGATATTCGGCAGCATCTAGTTAGATTGGAAGCTGAACCCAACATAGATGAGAAAAAGCAGAACGTTGAGAAGTCGGCTGTCCTATTTCAAAACCTAGTAAGGAATGCTTTTTACAAAAATCGTGCATAATCTTGCTAACCTAGAAAGTGTCTACCAAATACAAAAACACCAGCGTTGAAAACTCACATAACAAGCAGATATATTTAAGCATCGATACCTAGAAGTACCATTCGCTGCCTCTGATAATTTTAAAACCTAGTAAGCCACCAACCACATGGTTTTACCTAACATAAATACTTTTCAAAGGCTGACCGATTTAACGTTTATGCGCTATCCTGTAAAATTTAGTTTTAAGCCCTTACTAGGTTTTGAAATGGGACAGCCGTAGTGTGTTTAATCCCTATACCAATTCTTCTGTTCTGTGAAGTTGGAAGGTATTTTAATATTATCATAAACATAACATCACGCCTGAATTCCCTGAAGGGTTGGGTAGAGGTGTATAGACCCACATTTCGCCGTTATGTTTAAGTCTCATGTAATAGGGGGCGAGCCTATTGCTATCAACCGGGCACAATCCAGACTCCGGGCTGCTACTGAAAAATTCCACACGGAAAAACCCAACAACACTTTGTCCGACCTGGGGATCGAACCCAGGACCACACGCTCAGTAGTCATGCTTGCGACCACTAGACCAATGCGACATCCTCTAATTTATATTTCATTCCTTTATTGACTTTTCCAAACAATTTGATACTTATAACAATATTGGTTGATAGTTTAAAAGCCATGGACCACTGACCATCAATCACTGACAGATAAGATCATTATTTTTTAATTTCGTCTTCAAATATAACTTCTCACAAAAACGCTTCACTAGACTGACGTGAGATCGTCCTTCAAAAGATACGTTGCTACTTACAGACTATCAATTTACTGGAAAGATAAATTTTATATTATAGGCTTTTGATTATATTTAGTAAGTTTTTATGTATTTTATATTATGATTATTTCGTACCTAAATACAGAAAAAAAAAATGTTGAAGTGAATGATAATAATATACCGGAAGACTTTTTTCCGTCTGGAAAAAAATGGCTATAATAGGTGAACGGAATAGAACCCCATGGAATAGTTTTGTTTTAACTGCCTCTACTGAAATTTATCTATAAATAATTACTACTAATTTGACGTAAATTTTCATACTAAATCAATAAAAACAGAATTTTTGAACTAAATAAATCGATGAAATAATATCTAAATTCAAATCATACACACCTGCGCATGATTTGAGTTTATGTAGTAGGTATCTATGACATTTAATTGTTCTATAATAAACGTTGTTCAGACCTTGGTCTACTACCATTCTATAGCATCAACATTTTTTAAAGAAAAGAAGTTTCTATTCTTTCTTAAAAAGTCTTGTTGCTCAAACGTTTTCAAACATTAACCGTAACATTAAAGTACTCATCGCGGCAATCGCGGTAAAGTTCCCGGCAAATAACTTGAACCCTTCTTTAACCCGTCTTTGGTAGTGTCTTTTTTGAGTTTTTTTTTAAAACCAATGACGTTTTTTTTATTTGATGCATTTTAATTGTACTAGACCATGGTCTGAATAACGTTTGTTCTTGCAAAGCAACTAATTAAATATCAACGTGTAGATATAACAATTTCATAAAAGTAAAAAAAAAAACTATGCCAAAGCCAAACTCCTTCACCTATTATACCCATTTCTTTCCAGACGGTAAAAAACTCATACAATATATTGATTGCCTCTTCTGACAATCGAAGAATAAGAAGTTATTAGATGGAACTAACACTTTATCATCGTCATCATTTATCTAATACCAAGTCGTAAATGATATATTGAAACTGGTTAATACTTAATAGAATCTATAAGACACAATTCTAAACCCCTTTAGAAGTGAAAGCCTCCTTCTCTTAGTAATAATTTCCCCAAAACAGTGAGAAACTGTAAATAAAGAAAAATCAAAAACTAACTTTATTTTAGCTTGCACAAATAGTAAAAAAAACCAGATAATAATTAATATCTAATTGTTAAATTAAATAAACAGAAAGCCAATAAATAACAATGGTAAAACAAAGACAAAAACTAAGTTTTGTGTCTACGAAGTTTATGCAAAACTAAATAAATAAATAAATTTTTCACCATCGATTCCGATGCCTAATTGAAAAAGAAAAGGTAGGATAAAGTTTGTCGAATAAAGCTTAGTTTTCGAGATACTCATTATTTCGTCGCCCGGGAGAGAAAACCTCGGGAAAGCATTTGGTCATTTACATAATTAATTTGATCATTTAAATAGATTAATATTTATTTATTTACCCTTTATTGTACATGCACCGGGTAAACAAAAACAAGAAAACACAATTTAAATAAAAAATGTACAATGGGAAGCCTTAGCAGGCAAAGCGATCTCTTGCAGACGACTTTTGGATGGACTGCAAGAATTTAAAGAGAAAACTGTGCAGTCTAGGTGTAGATTTACATTTCGTACATAATAATGCATAAATTTAATAATATAAAATATTTATGTAAAATTACATAAATGTACTAAAAATCATTATTCCTCTTTTTTATAAAACGCTTCACTGGTTTTTTTCCTGTATCGTGCATTTACAGAAACAAACACATGCACAGACACTCAGACCCGGGATATCTATCTGTGGGCCATACAAATATTTGTTCCAGATTCCATACAAATATTTGTTCCAGATTCCATACAAATATTTGTTCCAGATTCCATACAAATATTTGTAAGCCAATAGCTTAGCCACTGCATCAAACGTTTCTTCAAAAAAACCTTAGTTCCTGCCACATACATTCATTAAACTCACCCACACACACCTGCAGGATAATTCTCTAGTAGAAATACGTCGCTGCGGCGTCTTTTAGTTTTCTTTCTGCTAGAGTATCTCATAGCTAATACTAATTAGTACAAAAATTCTGCTTTACAGTAAATGTAAGGTCCAAATATCTGTCGCTGACAATAGCATGAACTTTGTGACAAAGAAAAACAATACTTTTAAGTATAAACCTAACTATTAACCACTAAAAAGTGCCTTAAACCTGAACCCCTTAACACAGGTCAAGGCGTTTCCAGCTCCACGCATGACCCATAAGTCCATACTAACTATACAACTACACCTACTAACACTGACAGAACAATACCTACAAATATAAAACACTTTACCGTATAGGAAGGGGCAGGATACATCGATAACGTCCGTGAATTCCAGTGGGCAAGACTCGGGGATCGCGGAGGTTACCCGGTGTCCGTGCGGCCAGTCCAGCCTGCACACCTCCGAGGAGAGCAGCGGGTGGGTATCCTTTGTTCAGTTTGAGAACTCTGGGTTTGGAATGGTGGAGGGCCAAGAGAAAGCAGCAGACTAAACTGCTAAAATTGACGAGGCTTTTAAGTATACTAACATCTCAGCTCCCAAAATAATCTTAAATATCTCCTTCCATACTAAAAGCTGACAGGCTCAAAAAAACTCACTCATTTTGAGCGCAAAAATCTGATAAAATAAAATTATTGACTAATAAAAGTACAAAACAATTACTTAAAGTATGGGATTCAAAGTGGCGGGTTTACTATCTGCCTTTTGCTCACAAAAAATGTGTGTGAGCGAGTTGCCAAACAACAATAGCAGCACTGCCATTGTCAATGCCATTATTTATGTAATCGTTTTGTACTAATTACTATTCAAAGATTGCAACAAAAATCATGCTTTTGCATCATTCATTAACTTCTGAAATGAATCCAACAATTATAATTACTGAATAATCACTCCTCATTATGTTTTTAACCAGCTACCAAAATTCTACTAACCTTATCATCCTTGGCATTTCAAACTAAATTTCAATTCCTAGGTGCAGTTACGAAGATTCCCTGAAGTCCACTCGCAACCTTGACGGACGGGGCAAGCCTTTCCACGTGGACCATGAGCCACGGTTCCTGAGACGAGCATCTTTCACCCACCAGCCCTTAGACTCAAGACAATTCAACGACAGACGTCAATCCTTCTCAGAAAATATGCAAAGACACTTCCCAGCCTTCGAGAGAATTGGTTCTGGAGGCAGGATGACCAGACAGATTTCTACCCCTAATGTCTCAAATCTAACACAATCATACTTCTTGAGCGGTAAGAAGAGACTTGAAAATAGAAGAAAGGAAGTCCTTAATGAGCCTATGGTGGATTATGACCATAGCGAAGGAGAAGACGTTTTTGATACAACACATAGAATGGAAAAAAGAGCTAGTGGGAGAAATCATAAGAGAGGGAAGTTTATGGAGTTGGGAGGACAGGCAGCAGTGTTTGTTGCGACGCCTGCTGCAGCTGAGATCATGAGGAGGCAAGGCAGTGAGAGACTCATGTTTGCTAGACCGTTATAGTAGAAGCCACTTTAAATTACCCTAATAGGTCGTCCAAATATGTCTGTAAAGGCAAGTTATAACCAGAACTTTTAACATTTCAATTAATTCGTCGGTCCATGTGAGGTTGACAACATTTTGAAGTTGGTTAACCCTGATATAAAGAACAAAATAATTGAAGTGTTGAGTCAAAAATAAATTTTACAAAAGCAAAGAAATGAATTAGGTTTAAAATGACGTTATATAGGTACAAGGTTAGTCGGAAAGGGGGTACTAATCCCCAAGCCACTTAAAGTATCACTGATAACTGTTTTAAAGCAGGTGTTAAAATTTCAAAATTCGATCATTTTAATTTCCATGCTAAATGATTTTAATTTTATATTTTTCCAAAATTCTTCATCCCTGCTTTAGTTACGAATTCAGAAAATGGAGCTTCTAGCTCCGTGACCCCAAATATGACCTAAAATGTAAATACAGCTGAGCATAGCTGAGAATAGACAGATTTTAGCGTATTTTTTATGAAATCTTTGAACAGCTATTTCTCTTAAACTATTGACTTTTGGAGAAAGTTGTAGAACAAAAGTTATTTATTATTTGTGAGTACTTTTAACACCTTTTCGGATAAGTACCCCCTTTCCGACTAACCTTGTATATTTTTGGAGTTTTATTCCTTGATTGTGATCTGCATGATGCTCAATTTTGTTTATAACCTCTTTGCCATTCTTCCATTTACATAAATAATAATACACAAAATAATCAAATTAAGCTGTTAACAATGAGATTATGAAAAATCCTGTATATATTTTGATAGTGATTAAAAAATGTTATACAATTAAAAAAAAATTTTGATTGAGTGATAAAAACGTTAAAAACTATTTAACTTATGAATTGTGCAATTTATATTTATGAATGTGTAACTAAGTATACATTCTATGTAAATAAATGTAGAGTTTAGAGAAATTTTGGACATTTTATAATAATTTCTTGCCTTCGTCAGCTTTACAATTTGGTGTGTCCAAAGAATTAATTAGATTGATATTAAGTGCCATTTGGATAATGTCTCTACATTTGTAGAGCACTGTAAATGTAGTTTTGTTACTATCTGTTAAGATTAATGTTTAACCACCTAATATGATGTTATGTGTTGCGCAAGTGACGATTTGTATTTTTGTAAATACTCCTAGAATTTAAGGAATAAATTAGTGAATAATATACCGAAGTTGTTTTTTTAAATAATTACCTACCACTTCACGATACTAGTACAACTGAAGCCTAGGTAGAAATACCATCTTGTGTTATTGCACGAATTGAGTGTGGCGCTGATGAGGAACAAATCCTGCAAAGAAATTGTATGTGGCAAATTAGAATAAATGGCAGAAAATCTGGCTTTTTCAAAAAAATTAAAATGTATTTTTAGTCTTCTCTAAAATCGGGGTGCTCATGTTTTGACCAAAGTATTTTATATCGAATTTCATTACGCCGACAGCGATTCGCCGACGTAATGTTTGCCGAAGCAATGTTTTCCTTAATTTGATTTCGCAGAATGATTCAGATCTTCCGGGTTAAGCCACGCTTGCCGAGGTTGGTCTGTGGATGGGTGACCATTTACCATAGCGAGTTTCCTCCGTGCCTCGGAAAGCACGTAAAGCCGTTGGTCCCGGCTGTCATTTGTAGATCTTTGACAGTCGTTACTGTTGGTCAGAAGCCAGAAAGTCTGACAACCAGTCTTACCAAGAGTATCGTATTACCCAGTTACTGGGTTGTGGAGGTCTGATAGGCAGTCGCTCCATGTAAAATACTGATATTTCAGCTGCATCCGGTTCGACTGGAAGCCGACCCCAACATAGTTGGGAAAAGGCTAGGCAGATGATGAATGATTGGTTGCCCAAAAAATTATTCAGAAATTTTATTTTAGTTGAATACTTATTAGGCAAATGTTTAATTTGGTCACACAACGAAATGTTATGTTAATCCGACTCAATGCACCCCTACTGCACGTGGTCAGACTTTGTCCTACCCCTAGAGTATTAGGTATTTAAAAGCGTGGAGTCTTCTGGCGGAGCAAACCCAGAAACACTTGCATGCTTGCTTGCTTTCTTGCTTGCATGATGGGAAAATGAGCCATCTTACAAGTGTAAAGTGGTGATTACTGCAGTTGACTAATGAAGCAGTGGCCAACAGATTAGTCGGCGTAACAAAAAATTACAAAAGATATTTAGGGACTTTAATCGTTCGGCGTTTTAATTATTCGGCGAAATGAAAATTGGCGAAATATTTTCGGTCAGACAAGAATCGGCTTAACATATTTCGATATTCCAACAGAGAACCCTAAATTCGAGCACAAGACTGCTTTGACGACTTGTCTCTATTCCTAATAGTTTTGGATTTGGCACTAAAGTCTTACCTCAAAAAACCACTCTGTAAACCTGTCAATCCCAAATCAATACAACAATCAATTCTCACTACTGTAAAAACAGTTTCCTTTTTACTACCAAAACCTATAAAACGGATGTTAACCCTCAAACAATGTCAAAGTACCAAGTGAGTACAATGTTGAGCAATATATCAATACATGAACAAATAATAAAAGGTCCTTACTTTGTAAATGTATCCTCTTTGAAAAACATCGCGGAATATGTATCCACATAAATAAAAACTGAGAAAACAAAAGGGAAACGTATTGCATGAATGTGTTATTGTAGTACTTTGAGTAGGGTGACCATGTTTTGGGAGAGTATGTTTTGTTTTATGTGTCGGTTATGAGTAAACATTATTAATACGAAAAGCAGGGGGTTAATAACGTCAAATTTGGTGAATCATATCGATGGTCTATAAGACAAACGAGCTAATCACAGGATTGGTAATTTTTCAGGAGAGCAGTTCAAAGTTTGACAAGTTGCTACAATTGTGAATTGTTATTGCTTGTATTGAGATTAAACGAAATATTATTCACAAAATAATTATAATTTATAATTATTAGGACCCAGATTCAGTGATAGGTTTATGTATATTCAGAAGGAAGTACCCTTCACATGAAATCAAAAACTAACCGACAGATGAAGATCTATACCAAATAGGTTAACAAAATAATTTAACATCCTCTGGTCATTCGCAATAAAACTACAGTACCAAGTCTATTTTCCTACAAAACAATGTTACTACCACTATGACCATGATCCAAATATTTGTAGAAATAATAATCTCAAACAAAAAGTCGTCAAATGAAATGAAGATTGCCCTCATATAACACCCCACAGTTACTAAACTTTTGTACTTAAACATTTTCTTACACCATCAAGAACAAAATCAAAGTTATAATTCATTCAAAGTCAAGCGGTTTTCTTAAGTCCACGCATCTGGAATTAATAATAGCTCTTAGCTAAATATTTGATGGAATCCATTTTGAATCTGGTATACGTGTTGGTTAGTATTAGATTAGGAAAGTTGAAAGGGCATTAAAATTTGTATAAGTGTTAAATTGTTTCATTTGGGGTTGTAGATTCTTTTTTTTTATTCTTTGGGTTGATCGTGTTTGACCCTAGACGCACCTGTTAATAAGCGCAGATAGACTTTATGATAAATCTTTTTTTTCTTTCTTTTAATAACAAAGATGTAGATGGATTTCCCTTTACCCCTCTGGCTTTTACTTACACACTATGGAATACAGTTGACTGTAAAGCTTTAATGTAGCAGGCAGGTGGACCTTATAATAAATAGATCCTACCACTAAGCGTTGGGTTTAGTTAAATCTAAGAACATGCTTCTATTACCAATGTATGATGAGGAAGTTTTATATTCTAGCCAGTTCCCACTGCTATAATGATAGGGATAGGGCTTCTAAATACAAATTCCCCCGCAATGAGAAATTAAATAACAAAAATATACCTACAAGGTAGGTTAGATTATGTTAGAGCTGTGACCACTTGTAGCCAGATTTGCTTTGCTGATCACTTTCCATTTATTGTATGGTTGTATTTTGAAATAAATGGTTTTTGATTGATTACGCAAGGGAACAGCATTTTTGTTGCATGATTTTTTTAACTAATATTATACATTTTCAGGATTCTGATTTTAGATCTGAAGTCAGATTTTTTGTATCAGCTTTAGTTTTTGAGATATACCTAACGAATACGTGATTTTCAAGAAAAAAAATATTTTACTGAAAAAGTAGTGCTGACGCATCGCCAGAGTATAGGGCTGGTCGAGTAACAGATAAAAAGTTAGGGTAAAACCATTTAGACCGGTTTTTTTTGTTAATCCCGTTTACATCACCCACGCAAAAACAACAATTTATCCTGATGATTTGAAGGTTCCCGCCAGATCATTGGTATTTGATGCTTGGAATGGAATCTTTTCTTATTCGCTCATAATCTCAAACCCTCTACGCATGTTTTACATACCATATAAGTCACCCAGTACTTCTCGCGGGTGTCCAAAGGAAATCCAAAGTAATCAAAATACCCGCGTTTTATGAACTCCGACACACTTAGTCTACAATTTTTGAATTTATATTCGCCACATATGTTACAGAAATAGTTGGGATTGCTTTACAGGTATTTCTTGGCGTGGACATTGTAAAAACAAAAGGCTAAAAAAAATGTATTTTAAAAACCAGAGCTGTTAGAAAACAATTGAAGGAAGATTTGAAATCAGCGACCTCGAATTCGTAAACAACAGCCACAAAACTCTATGCAACAAAAAAAAAGTCTAATTTTGTTCCCTTGTGTTATACACAGTACGAACTATTCATTTTATAGTGGAAGTGTGTGTGAAGTGTGTCGTAAACATTATATTGTTGTTATTTTCATTAATTTGAAAGTGCTTTTAAACACATCCCCTATTTAAACTACCTCTTAAATCGAGATCATAATAACGTTCCACTCAAAAGATTATAATTAACTCGCTCAACCCAAACCTGACCTCTTATCTCAAAACTTTTCGTTTTAAATAGGTGACATAGAAAGTAATTAATCTCTGTCCCGAAGTTAATCCGGGGTTAACATTGGGCGGAACATCCCGCGGCTCAAAGGTGTGGTCGCCCTACTCCATTCATACTAGCGGCCAGATGGGGCAATGAACTTTTGTATTTTATTTGATGTTTGGACTTCATGACTTTAATGTGACTTTTTAGTTCAGGTTCCAGTATTTTTAGTTGTGTATTTAACTTTTTCGTACGGTTTTGAAGTTAACTTTTCCATTTAATAACACTAACCAATCTACGTTTTAATGCGATGAACTACGATCTAGGTGTTACAAATTCAAGACATTACCTAGCCTGCAGTTCTGACTACGCTATGATATAATAATATAGCACAATTATAGTAAATATTGTATAGCACAGCGATATCGCTCAGCATACATTTTATATGGACACGTTCACACAACGCTATACTATAAAGTATTGGCTTGCTGAACGCGACAAACTTAAACGATTCTCACAGCTATATCGTACGACTCTGCGGTCCCCGCTCCGCCTCACTTCTACCCTGTCTGTCACCCGATGGATCGCCGTCAAATAACTTGCCATACATAGTGAGCGTGCTGTGAACGTCATGCTATATAGGTATAGCTTATGGCGCAATATGCTTTACCATATAGCGTAGTCAGAAATGCGCTTAAAGCTACGCCCACACTTGTGCACTATCGCACAACGACATTTTTAGCGTAGTACTTTTTTTTACAATACAGATTACCTAAACCTCCGTTACCATTAGTTGGTCAACTAATAAACAATATACCCAACCCTTTAATGGGTAGTTCAATTGAGGTTAAGTGATTCCGTCGTCCCGTTAAACTTAACTGTATGAACGTTAACTGCCTTTTATGTGGCCCTTAAACTTAATGGTAAAACCACCCTGTCCATTGACTGTTTTTTGGGTTTATGGAAAGTGGGATCTTGTGTGATCGTAAGCTAAAATTTGACCATTCAAAGATACTTTTTTTTTTTAAATAGGGCGTATACATAAAGGAAGCTGGTACCAGCGCTTATCGGTACTGGTCCGTGCAGGCAGTGCCGGCCCGAGGCAAGTTTTAGGATGGAGCGAGATCCAATTATGGTGCCCCCCTTCATCATTCGGCCGAAAGACCAATTTGTTAGGATGGCGGGACCTCGGAGTCACGTTGCGTTGTTAGACAAAATTTGACACGTGGTAGGTCTACGTGAGGTGATGATGATGACGAGTCAACTGTCCGGAGGTGGTGATGAACCAGGAAGATCGATGATATCCATGTGATGGTGCAGTAAATTTGATGCGGGCTCACACTCGAAAGTGGAGGCTTAACGTCGACCACGGAGTAGCGGCAGGAGTGTTCAGGTGGTGATGCGGGCTCACGCTCAACAGCGGAGGCTTACCGTCGGTCACAAGTGCAGCAGCGAGGGCTTAGGCTTATGTGCCCAAGGCTTAACGTCGGCAACTATAGCACTTACTGAAAGGATCTTTTTTCACAGGGCCATAATAGGCCTTCCCCAAAGAAGGGGGGGGGGGTGCCGCAATCGACATCCACGGGAAGAGATGGGGTAGTGCTATTCTTTAAGTCCGGCACTACACGAGAGGCGCCCCCCTTGCTTGCCCCGAATATATACCAGTTGACTGAGGCGCCTCCTGGGATTTGGTGCCTGGAGGGCCAGCCCTGCGTGCAGGTAACCGTTACATATGGAAAGCGGGTAGAATCAGGGTCTAGCATTTTTAACAAAAATACGCTTTATTTCCTTGTAAATTCAGCAACAAATGACGGCCTACCAGCGCTGATCGGAGCAGATCGGAACTTGGCGGCGCAGTTCGGAGCTTGTCGCCAAACAGTATAGAAACTACCTGCGCCGACTAACTGCGCAGACCAGCACCGACAAGCGCTGGCAGATCGGCGCCGGCAACCCGCTTTCTATGGCACGTAGATTAGACTTCGGGTAATTATGAAACTCTTCTTTTTTTTCTATCGTGTCGGCACGAGCTATACAAGAATAGCTTATGCCGTGGTGAAAAGATTAGCCAGTCAGCAAGGATGGTAGCGAGGCTGACTGCCCAGGGTGCGCCGGACGTACCGAAGTATCATCAGTCGTGGAGGCTCTTTTCATGCACCCCATTATGAAACTAGATGTGCGGTACCAAAAGGTAGGTCTTATGGAGAACAGCCGATATGATCTCCATGGATATTCTTTTTAAAATAATCATCATTCAGCCGTAAGACGTCCACTGCTGAACATAGGCCTCCCCCAAGAGGGGGGTTGGACATAATCACCACGCTTGGCAGGCGGGTTGGCGATCGCAGTATGGTGGTTAAAGTACTTAGAGAACGCTGCTGCCCATCCTCTAAAGAATCCCTTAGTCGCCTTTTACGACACCCACGGAAATATATGGAGTAGTGCTATTCTTTACGTCCGACTCCACACGTACGTTTAAAATAATAGATCATGACAATTCAACCTACGGGTGTCATAAACTACGTTTTCTAACTCGCATTCTCAACTCAAGAATTTAAAAACTTTCATAATTTAAAAACTAAATCACTTTGATGATGTTCTAATCTTAATGAAACGTTCATATTTTATTTAAATTTAAAATTATGACAAAGTTTTTATCTCCTTTTAATTATCAAAATGTATTTTTAATTGTTTTAATGGTACTTCAAATTAGTTAAAATTATTTATTACCTTAACCAACTATCAATTTGATTACTATTTTAATTTTGTAAGGTTAATTTATTTAACTTAAAAAGCCAAACAGAGTTATTGCGTTATGTGTGAAATAGTCTACTCTTGTGAGTGTTCTAAGATAAAACGGAAGATCTATCAAGACGATCGGTGGGTTCATATCGATGTGGTTATAAGTAGATTTAGTCCACGGTACGTGCTAAATGCGTATCACAAGAGGGGTGCCAGTGCGTTCCACATGGGTTGCATGAAAAGAGCCTCCACGAGTGACGATACATAAGTATATCCGGCGCACCCTGGGCATTCAGCCCCGCTACCAACCTTGCTGACTGGCTAATCTTTTCACCACGGCATAAGCTATTCTCGTATAGCTCGTGCCGACACTATAGAAGAAGAAGAAGTGCGTTCCACCAACGATCCCGGAGCCTACCACTTCTATGCTAAGGACGACCACATGGTGGTTTCAGTCGGAAAGAGACCTAGATACCACTCCGGCTTTGCGCGGCGGAGGGAACACAAAAAGGTTTTTCATAAAAAAAAGTAGGCATCAGATTGAAGTTCTAGGCTTAAACCGTTCTCATTCTGAGAAAATGCCGGTGTTCAGTAGTGGGCCTAATAATAGGCTGATTATTATCAGGTAATTGAAAAGCAAACCTGTAACTGTGTTCCCATGTAGAGCCGGACTTAAAGAATAGCACTATCCCATCTCTTTTTGTGGGTGTTGTAAAAGGTGACTGAGGGATTCTCTAGAGAATGGGCAGCAGCGTTCTCTGAGTACTTTAACAACCATACTGCGATCGCCAACCCGCCTGCCAAGCGTGGCGATTATGGCTACCCCCCCTCCTTTGGGGGAGGCCTATGTTCAGCATTGGACGTTTTTCGGCTGAATGATGATGATAATGATGATGATGATGAACTGTGTTCCCTTCACATACAAGGTTAGTCAGAAAGGGGGTACTAATCCGAAAAGGTGTTAAAGTACACATAATAATGAGTAACTTTTGTTCTACAACTTTTCCCAAAAGTCAATAGTTTAAGAGAAACAGTTGTTCAAAAATCTCTAAAATCTATCTATCCCCAGTAATGATCAGCTGTGTTTACATTTTAGGTCATATTTGGAGTCACGAATTAGAAGCACCATTTTCTGAATTTGTAACTAAAGCAGGGATGAAGAATTTTTGAAAAAACTAAAATAAAAATCATTTTACCTATTTGGAAAAAAAAATCGAATTTTGAAATTTTAACACTTGCTTTCAAACAGTCATCAGCGATACTATAAGTGGGCTTCGGATTAGTACCCCCTTTCCGACTAACCTTGTATAACCAGAACTGAATGAATTAGTTAATCATTCATTTTCTAACGATATAATTTAATTCAGAAAAGAACCCAGTCAAGTAAGCAGAGTCTATCAAAACAGCTAAAGTGTAAATTAAACTGGGCCAATTAATTATTATTTTGAATGGAAGATACTTTTGTTATTCTTGGAATTGCAAACTTGTCTGAAACAAGTTCACCCTGACATTTAAACTTTTAGTGTGTTTATAACATTGAATTGGTTGAAGGTGCGTTTTGTTCGGTAAAGAAAACTTTCGAGTGAAAATACGTTTTATTCTTTATTGTACATGTAAAATTTGAATAATAGGTACAAAATGGTAAATGTTTACATATAGGTGAGCTTAACCCAGAATTGAGGTCTCTAAATGCAAACCTTTAGAGGGATTGACAAATTCAAAAGAAGTTATGAGGTCAGAATCAAATGTACAGCCAGCATCAAATATATCGAGACGAACAGACTGTTTATAATTACATCAACAACGAAAGAAATTAAACTTTATGTCAATGGGATAAAATTATCTTCAAAATGACAGTTGTCGTGTACTGTGTTCACTCTGAAACACCCCTTGTATCATTAAGATATAATTTAATTTTCTTAGTTGTTCAGATCATTTTGAACAGTTAATTCTTTTCCTGAAAACATCCAGAGAGAGATATAAATATGAAGTGACTTCTGTTTGAGGCCGTTTTCCCAAGGCTCCGAACGCGACACGACTAAATATGATGACGACTCCGACCGCCTAGTATTTATAAATCATCACGGTTTAAAAAATAATGCAGTGGATGCTCTTCATTTTTCCCTATCATTCACATTATTGTCGCATCAGAAATTGTTGTAGGAAAGGTCCTATCAACAGCTAATAACGACAGAAGTGTCGTGTGATTTTGTGAGGAAACGGTTCATAAAAATATATCGACGCTTGGAACTAACATCACACGTTGTCGTGACGTTCAGAAACTAACAGTCGTTAGGCGCGGGCCACACAGAAAGGGCGCAGGTGCGGCGCATTTTTGGCACGCGCGCACATCGGCGCACCGCTTCTATCTGTTTTGAGCCCGTCCCTTTGAAACATTTTGTATGAAAGAACATTGAAAAGGCGACGAGACGGCACGCCACGGTAGAAACGAGGGCGCGCCACCAGCGCACCGCCAGCGCTCGGGCAGTATCAAAAATCGGTTGCACTAGGGCTAGCATGTCTTCGTCATCAGAGGAAGACATGTTGTCAGATCAGAATCAAACACTTGAATGACACCAACACGCACGCCGGCGGCGGCGCACCGTACCACGCTAAGGGCGCCCGCTGCGTGCCAAGCCGTAGCGAGCGACATGCGCGCCCGTATCGTGTCACAGGCGCAATAGGTTGTTAATACACTTACAAAAGACTGTCTCGTAAAATGTATTAAGAAGTTAGCAAACTGCTAAGTCATAACATAAACATAATTAGCCCATTACTGCCCCACTGCTGGGCACGGGCCTCTTCTCAGAATGAGAATGGTTAAGGTCTTAGTCCACCACGCTGGCCTGGCGCGGGTTGGCGGACTACAACACACACCATCGAGAACTTTATGGAGCTCCCTCAGATGTGCAGATTCCCTCACTCTCAGATCTCAGCCCCTACTACATGAGAGGCAAGCGTTCAACCGCTAGGCTGTCACAGCCTTGTAGTAACAGTCAGAGGTGCGGGCCCGGGTTGATCTCAGACCCTACTACATGAGAGGCAAGCGTTCAACCGCTAGGCTGTCACAGCCTTGTAGTAACAGTCAGAGGTGCGGGCCCGGGTTGATCTCAGCCACTACTACATGAGGCAACCGTTCAACCGCTAGGCTGTCACAGCCTTGTAGTAAAAGTAAGAGGTGCGGGCCCGGGTTGATCTCAGCCCCTACTACATGAGAGGCAAGCGTTCAACCGCTAGGCTGTCACAGCCTTGTAGTAACAGTCAGAGGTGCGGGCCCGGGTTGATCTTAGACCCTACTACATGAGAGGCAAGCGTTCAACCGCTAGGCTGTCACAGCCTTGTAGTAACAGTCAGAGGTGCGGGCCCGGGTTGAACTCAGCCCCTACTACATGAGAGGCAAGCGTTCAACCGCTAGGCTGTCACAGCTTTGTAGTAACAGTCAGAGGTGCGGGCCCGGGTTGATCTTAGACCCTACTACATGAGGGGCAAGCGTTCAACCGCTAGGCTGTCACAGCCTTGTAACAACAGTCAGAGGTGCGGGCCCGGGTTGATCTCAGCCCCTACTACATGAGAGGCAAGCGTTCAACCGCTAGGCTGTCACAGCCTTGTAGTAAAAGTAAGAGGTGCGGGCCCGGGTTGAACTCAGCCCCTACTACATGAGAGGCAAGCGTTCAACCGCTAGGCTGTCACAGCCTTGTAGTAAAAGGTACTAACTAGGTGTGTAGGAATTCGTAATAGTATGGAAATTAAACACACTGATAAAACAAACTTCTGATTGGCAGTTATTATTACCTATGCTTACCTATTTTGTGGACGTAAATATCCTATCACCTACAAGCGAAGTATAATCAATTAAATAAATTAAAAAACTGCTGGAAATTGCTTATTAGTAATTTAATGAATTATCTTCATAGACGATTGGCTCCTAATTTATGCGTTTCACGTCAACAATACAGATGTCTAGTGACGTCAGAGTTTTGTTTGAACAGCAGTACCCCAAATGTGGTTTCCGTAGTTTTCTACACGTTTTCGTAACTATTCCGTCAATCGAGGTCACTATAAACTATCCTTCGAATCGTAACGTGCGAGTGTCATTACTTTTACAGTTTACTGTATAGTTTCCTCACTGCCTTTACTGTGCCTTTTCTACAGCCTCGACAGTTAAGGACATCACTAGGCCTGTTTCGGTAAGTTTATACTACGACCTATTTAAACAGACAACTTTTGTAAAATATATTAAACATAAAAGAATGCTACTTAATTTAGCCACACTACAGTTCATCATTCAAATTATCTCTTCCCACGAAAGACCATGGAGTTTCTAGTTTATCCTTTCGTTAAGTGTGTGACCATGCATTAAGTGAAATTCCGTCTAGCAATTCCAAGAATTATGTAACTTATTAATTCGCAACCTAGATACCCAAATAATATACTACACGTTATTAATAATAATTGTGCAGTGTACAATTTTCGTTGCAAATGAGAAGTATCGGCTATCAATACATAATAGAATAATAATTATGAACAGGGTGGAAACGGTCATAATCGTATTGAAAAATGTAAGGCTAATATCAAATCTAAGTTGCCTGTCTAATAAGGTATCTGTTTAGTTTATTAGTACGTCTAAGATAATGGGTATTAAACTAACTGTTTGTTTGGAAAGAATTGGCACGCCGAAATATAACATAGCAACCAAAAACGATACTTGCAGGGCAATGACAATAATTACGCGTGAACATTTTAATTAACTGCATTTTTAGGTTATAGTAAAGTTTCCAGAAACGCTTGGAGATAGCCTAAATAGGAAGTACATTTAATTTTGTACAAATAGCTGGGTCAAAGATAGGGATATCGCTAAAATGGGGTAATATGAAAATATCATAGGAGTTTTTTTTTTATATATCTACAAAATCAAATATTGAAATCATACATACATTGCACCCTAAGAGCCCAAATACACGTCCGATACTTGCCTCCGATAGTCGGTTCCGATAGTCTGATCAGACTATCTGAAGGCCTCCGCGTCATACATTTGTTTGAACATGAATTACACGTACGATCAGGCAATCGGATCGGATGTCAGAATCGTAAGCATCGTCGGGGCATCCTCGTCGTCAAGAAAAAATCGCACACGAGAATCGTACGTGTATTTCATGAATTGATCAGATAGTTGGATCCGGCTCCCGGAAGCAAGTATTGGACGTGTATTTTGATCGTAATAGTTTAAAATGCACGTTCCTTCACTGAATTCTAATAAAATTTTACTATAGTGGTTTTAAAAGTATAATACTAACCTGCAAGTGCGTCGCATTAGTCGTCCACGTGACCCAGCAGAAAAGCAGCCTCACAACCGTCAAGCATCACTTCACTGCACTACGGCACATATTTTTTATAGGTTTTGACTGCAAAAGTTCACACACAGGACTACACATATTTTTTATAAGTTTTGGCCGTAAAAGTTCACACACAGCGAGTTAACAAAAGTTTAAGGGTTTGATACACTTTCCGCGAAAAACTAGCAGAGACTATCCTCCGGTTTCTGAATTGAGAATTCTAGGATCAGCAGTACTTTTGTAACATTTGAGTACTACGGAGTTGTCAAAGAAATGACGGATTTTAAAGCGTTTTTTTGACAACTCCGTACTCAAATACTACTTAAGTATTGCTTATCCCGAATTCTCAATTCAGAAAATAGAGTTACACTCTGTTCTACGTAAGATGATTCCTGACAGCTCGGTCATTTCTTAAATTGTAGCCATAAGGAGAATGCTATCGAAAAAGCGTAAACGACATCATCAAAAACTGTGAAATACTTAGCTATATTATCCATGATTAAGTTAAGTAATATATTTGATATTCTTTGTATGGTAACGTTTTGTTGAGAAACATCAGCAATCAAGTTACGGTGAAAAGGGTTATAGCAGCACACTGATTGTATTCACACACACACAGTAACTTTGACAATACAACAATATTAATTGCGCGGTAGGTACACAGCTGTGTTAAAGTTGGATTAATAATACTTACATTATATTATTTTCTACGGAAATTATTGATTTATAAACGCCAAAGCCATTGTAATTGCAAGTGTGTTGGGGGTGCAGGCGTTACTCTTGGCAGTTGCGAACGAAACTGGGCGCAGCGAGATTAATTTGTCACGCACGAATCGCCGGCACTTGCGGGTGGGTAGTTGTGAAAAAATTAAGAAAATCGTGCTTATGATTGACAGTTTACGGTTTACAAGCATTTAATTTTACGTAATTATATTCGTAGTTTATGAAACTGTTGCAAAAAAAGGATTATTAAAATACGAGTATGAGTTTAAAAACCTTGCCTCTTAAATGCATTTACATACACTAATTGATCTAAACTCATGCAATAGTTAGATAGCTATTTTAAAGCCTCAAGCACTGTAATTATAGACACAATAGATAAACAATGGCGGTGTCGTCCTGAGATGACACGCAGGACGCAACCGGTAACACACACAAGTTAAAACAAAAACAAATAGGTAATTATGGCGCCCAAAACCAGCAGCCCACAGCGCATGCGCCTTACCACGCGTGACCATAGATTATGTGCAGCCGCTAAGAAAATTGCATTGAAAACTCTATGGTCGGTTCGAAGTGTACTTTAATTGAAATAGTAGATTGTTCACCAAGGGTGAAATTTATCACTTTTAACCGAGATTAACATACTGCTATTCATTCCGAATGTGAGGAAAGTAATAATACAGAATAATATGCAATCATACAAAAAAATACTACTACTGACGTTTGTTGTAATATTATTAGCCAATGTAGGCAGGCAAAGGTCCTAGAACCATACAGCCTTGTACTTCGACTGAACGAAATTCAGTTTTTAGTCTTAATTATGTTTACTTGCGGTTTTTTTATGATTATTTATTATTCCCACCGAAAAATTGTTTTACTTTGTTATTCAGTAATTCACCTAATTAAATAGGTACTTAAATCAATTTGTAATATTAGGAATTAAAAAAAAAAAATAAGGTTGTATACAGCAGTTCCTTTGCCATCGAGGACGAAAACTGAGGATTGAAAAAAAAAACATGAATATGTAGACAGAGTATGAAGAAAATCTTAGTTCGATTTTCAAATTACTTTTCTGCCCTAGGGAACGAAAGGCGCACTTTTTGCCCACTTTTGAAGTACATAATGACACACGTTCAGACCATGAAATTTGGAAAAGTTATTATAAAGCATTCATTTGTTAATAAAACTATACTTCAATAAACATTTTTAGTTTTATTGAGATGCACGTGAATAAAGTATGTCATTATGGTACTTGAATTCATAATTGGAACGATATGAGTGTAGATAGAAGTTCTTTCAACTACGTAGGTATAATGGTATCATTAATCATTACAAAACCGATCACAAAGGACGTATTTTTTGCTTAGAACCTAAACAGTGCAGAAATGTTGTATAAAATCTCATGGTTGCACAGTTTTTCATTAATGCACTATTTTTGATTTAGATATAGGTAAATTTATCACAGAGGTTTAATGTTTTATAAATGTATGCATTAGATCAAAAAGATGCTGGCTGAAAATTAACATCGGCTGAATAAAACCGACTTGGTGAAAAAAAAGCAAATGGTGCGCATGTTGTACCATTGTAAAACTTTTATACTTCATATTTAGCAAGAAAACTTAAAAAAACATGGAAATAGACAGCAATTGCGATATGAATTCAACTGCAGAACAATAATTATTAACAAATAAACCAAACAAATACTCGAATAAATGTTCCAAGTAAAAGTGCAAATTTCACTTTTAATAACTGCACATTTAATAATTGTTAGTTTTAAATATTTGAGGATAAGATGAATTAAACTTTGTTTTCGTTAACTAGTTTTTATTTTGAGTACGTATATTTTATCACGGTAGGTAGATTGGTAGTTGAAAGAAAAGTAGATTACGCACCTCGCTAAAGTGAGTAATTAATGCACATGCGCTTGGGCACCAACATAACACTCGTGCATTTATAAATCACTTTGTGCTTGATGCAACAATCTACTGATGTATTTAAAATCAAACAAAAGTTTTCAAATGTAATCGTATTATTTAATTATTGTGCAAAGGATGATGGGCGCAAATGTATGGAGTCTGGTACTGGCACCAATCGAAATGAATGATATACCGTTGGAAAGGTATTTTTGTGTAGATTAAGAATAACCATGGCGCTAGTCCCGATTCACTGTCCGATCGAAGGAATCCTGCTTGAAAGTTACTTATTTTTGTTACACCCTATTAAGTATACATACTTTTATTGTAATTTTTCTCCATTTTGGCATGGCATTACAATAATTATTAATAATATTTTTCATTATTTAGGTAAATAAAACAATTTCGAAGTAAGTTTTATCGTTTATTGTATCTTAGTATACAGGGTGTAAAAAGACCCGAATAGCCGAAATCTACGCACTCTGTACATCAAACTAAATTAGATTGACCAAAAATAATTGCTAGGAAACGACTTTTATTTTTAGGCATAAAAAAACGCGTCCGATTTGTTTAGTAGATAGATCACCCCTAACTGAAAAAATTATAAGCCGATTTTGTTGTGATCTTCATCCGATAACTGAATTTTATTTAGCTCAAAATCGGTGCAAATATCATCAAAATCGGTCAAGCGAAACCGGCGATATGATTTTTTAAGTTTCTATTTCGAACTGAATATCCAGTATCTTCTGAAGACTATATTTCAAAACGGACAATTGTTACGCGTTTGTTGCCATGGTAGTTTTTTGTACTTCTGAAAAGAGCTATCCAACGATGGTAAATTCATTTTGATTGGACATGAGTACCAAAACGCCCAACCTCCTTTAAAAAAACTTGAGGTAATTTACTGAAACTACCACAGGTCTCTTGATAATTCTTTGATTTGCTTTCGTCAAATACCCTTCTTTTCTTATC
Source organism: Amphipyra tragopoginis (assembly GCA_905220435.1). Lineage (NCBI taxonomy): Eukaryota > Metazoa > Arthropoda > Insecta > Lepidoptera > Noctuidae > Amphipyra > Amphipyra tragopoginis. Next base: position 27,941,749 of record HG992001.1, on the reverse strand, counting down.
TTTTGATCATTATTCACCACTCACACATCAAATTCCTTTTCTCATATAATATACATATAATATTGGCAACATTGGAAAAACGTACAGCATAAGTTAAAAAGAACCGCACGCGCATGCGCTCTGGGTCACACCGATAATTGAGCCCTCATCAAGCTGTCTCCCCCCCCCCCCCCCCCCCCCCTAAGACCCCGCCAGCAACGCCCTAAGCCGAGGTCCGAGTCCCACTAGGAGTCGCAATTAGTGCTGTTGTTGCAGGTAGTCATGATGTTAGTGTAGTACCTACAAGTACTTAGCTTAGGTTAAGTATTTTACTCCCCCCCCCCCTCCATTGGCTGGAGACCCTTCAGGTCTCGCCAATAACTGCCCGGTTACGTAAAATCGGTCCCCTAGGAACACCTACAGAAGTCCAAATGAAAAAAAAATGCGCTCTGGGTAGTAAGTAAAAAACCGCCATTGAGGAACTTCCAATATTTTTGCTGTTTTCCTTTTTATGTTTAAACACTAAGTTTTGTTTGTGTTAATAACTGACTTGTTATTCATGTCAATATTTTTAAAAAGTACCTTTAGTTCAAGGTATACAAGAACAAATTATTAGACTGCCTCGATGGTCTGGCGGTTGCAAGCGTCACTGCTGAGCGTGAGGTTCCTGGTTCGATCCCCAGGCCGGACAAAGTGTTATTGGGTTTTTCCGTATGGAATTTCTCAGTAGCAGCCTGGAGTCTGGATTAGTGCTTGGTTGATGGCAATAGGCTCGCCCCCTATTACATGGGACTTAAACATAACGGCGAAATGAGGGTGTATTATACACCTCTACCCAACCCTTCGGAGAATACAGGCGTGATGATACGTTTTATAAGTAAATTAATACACAACTAGCGACCCGCCCCGGCTTCGCCCGGGTGCAATGTATTATACATGTCGCAGAATCAACACAGAAGCACAATTATTAGAATGACTTGATTATTGTTAATGTAGTAGGACGCCATCTATTGTCGTTTGTCGGAAACGTCAAGCAGTGTGCATAGGTGAGGTCGGTGCGGGGCGTAGCATGTCTTGTTTGACGGTTGTCAGCAAGCTGTCAGCTGTCGGCTGTCATTCTTTTTGACATTGGATGCATTTGATTTGAGTGAAGTCACTTTGGAGTGAGACACGAGGGCGAGAGGTCGTTTTGCCAGCCTGCACCGAACTTACCGCGTTTCCGTACTTTAATCAGTTTCCATCGGTTTGATCATTTGAGATTTTATTATTTTGTTATCGAGAGTGAATAAATAGAGGACTATAATCAGTGTTGTGACTATTATTTCCTGCCTACACCAAGTCGAACTTGGACTCTGATGACGAGGTACCCCTAATGGGTGAACTACCCTCGTTATACATATAAACCATCCTCTTGAATCACTCTATCTATTACAAAAACCGCATCACAATCCGTTGCGTAGTTTTAGATCTAAGCATACATAGGGACAGACAGCGGAAAGCGACTTTGTTTTATACTATGTAGTGATTGTACCGTGCGGACTGGAAATCAAGGGTCTGATATTTTTAGCTACATTTCTCCGTGGGAGGCATTCCTGTAGGTTAAAGCCCGGGGGTCTACTCCCTAAACACGAAATCCGTGGTTTCGGCCTTAGTTACGAGCGTTTCCTACACCCTATCACCTACGGACATACGATTATTTCGGGGCCCGAACTAAGAATGAATGACAACACGATTTGACAGTTGTCCCTACTACCACAGTAGACATATAAGCTAAAGCAGTACCTCAACTTACTATAATCTCATGAATTGAAACACTCACACAGACATGCTCTGTATACTGAGTAGTTTTTTGTTTTTGTATGGAACTGTATCCCGAAAATACCTTATTTGTCTTGTTGCAGTGCGTGTCTGTGTGAGTGTGTTAAATCGGACGATTGTAGGTAGTTGAAGTACTGCTTTAGCTTATATGTCTACTGTGATACTACCGATGTGTTTTTGCCCGTCCGAAAAGTTGAACTTGACACTTGTTTTGTTCACTTCTACGTTTCGGGCTACTTTCGGACGGGCAACTAAATTCGTCGACGGACTTAGGGAGTAGGCCTCCCGAGTTGTGTACACCCACGTTAACCCGTGATAGTGGGTGGAATAGTGGCATTTACCTGACATTTATAAAATGCTTTTAATATAAATTTAGATGAGAATGACTTACTTAAGAGGTAATTTATGTTATTAGTTACTAAAATATATTTATTTCTAAAAAGGTCGTCACATAATACAAGGTTAGTCGGAAAGGGGGTATTAATCCGCAGGCCACATAAAACCTCAAGCACGGTAATTATACAAGGTTAGTTTTAGTATATACTAAACCTGAAACTAGTTTGTTCAGAATCACTAGGAGAATCGATTGACATATTTTTCAATTATCATAAATTTCAATTTTGTTTCAGTAGGTTTCTACCCATAACAGTTGACGGGAATAGACACCTTGAGGCTTGAAATGGTCCGCCCGGTCAGTTTCCGTGTATTAGACAACCCCTGCATAGCACATCTCAGGCATTTCACACTTTTTTAGCAAACTTAACGCGACATAAACTAAGGTGTATCTTGGAGATTTACTAAAAAAAAAAACACTTATTCAGGCAGTTCTGATGAAAATCTTGTTGGGTGTCTCGGTTTTCGTATAAAGTAAAAATAACGTTGTAGACACAATAGATAAGACAATTAAGTGTCGTCCTGGGACGACGGGCGGTACGCAACCGGTTTAAAGTATCACTGATGACTGTTTTAAAGCAAGTGTTAAAATTAAAAAAAATCGACATTTTTTATTTCCATGCAAAATGATTTTCAACTTAGTTTTTCCAAAAATTCTTCATCCCTGCTTTAGTTACGAATTCAGAAAATAGTGCTTCTGATTCATGACCCCAAATATGACCTAAAATGTAAACACAGCTGATCATAACTGGGGATATAAAGGTTTTAGCGATTTTTTGTTATAAGCATCTATTTCACTTAAACTATCGACTTTTGGGGAAAGTGGTAGAAAAAATAGTTATTCATTATTATGGGTATATCCCTTTCGGATAGGTAAGTATTCCTTTTCCGATTAACCTTATATGGGAAAGTGGGCAGACCCGGGACGCTACGGCAAAAATTCAATAAAACACAAGTTTGAAGAAAGTTAAATCAATTTTATTAGGCTATATTTAGTTTAGTTTATAAATCACACAACGCTCACAATGGGCCTCATAAGAAGGCTCAAGGTCACCCAAAGGGCAATGGAGAAGAAGGCTATGCTCGGAGTTACCCTGCGAAATCATATCAGAAATGATGAGATCCGCAGGAGAACCAAGGTAACCGACATAGCTCGAAGAATTGCCAAACTTAAGTGGCAGTGGGCGGGGCACATTGTTAGCAGAACGGATAACTGATGGAGCCGAAAGGTTCTGGAGTGGCGACCGCGTATCGCGGAAGACGCAGCGTGGGTAGGCCTCCCACAAGGTGGACCGATGATCTGGTGAAGGTCGCGGGAAACCGTTGGATGCGAGAAGCACAGGACCGGTCGATGTGGCGATGCTTGGGGGAGGCCTATGTCCAGCAGTGGACGTTTTTCGGCTGAATGACGATGATGATGATGTTAAATCACATATTTAGTACTTGAGATCACTTCATTCTTAATTTTAAATAACAAAAAATAATCAATATATAAAAGTTATGTTTTTACGTTTTGCCCCACCCCTTGTCCAAAACCGGGTATACCACCCGATTTTGGCCCTTAACAGTGGTAGAAATGAAACTCATCAAGATATTCGGGTTCCTAACCCGTACAGCCTTCATGGGACCAGTTCTTACATTTAAGACATTGCACCATGTATCGCTCCTTCGCGAGTATAAAAATACACTTGTTAATTCCAAAGAATATTAGATCAGTTGACCATAAAAGCGTTTTTCTTATTTATTGTTGTCGAGCACGCACCGACGCCATTGAAAGTTTGTTGACAAACTGATCAGGGTGGCCAAAAGCAGCGAGTGAGCGCGCGCCTATATTTGACGTCCTGCGGTCCGGTCAGCTCGAACGCTGCCCGCACCCTATGTGAACTTCATGGTCAGGGCAACCGGTCAGCGAATAAGGCTGGTCAGCGATCCGGACAGGTCAACCGGTCAGCGATCCGGGCACGGCAAACGATCAGCGATCCGGAAACCACAACCGGTCAGCGATTTCACGAGTAGGGCAAACAGCGGCCAATTTTATATTTGATTGCGTCTAGTGGTGAATAGTTCTGTTTTAGTTTCAAATGAACCATTGCAACTCCGGAGATGTAATATTTAAGGCGCTTCCCCCACTAAAAGTGGCGCCACTTCAAAATAAAAGCATTATTTCTGTCAACACACAACATATTGAACGTACGTACAACATTTTAGTCAAGTGTTGTAGAAATTTTCGAACACCAAAAAACAACACTTGACAACGTAGGTTAGAAGTTTTAGTAATTAATACCAAAAACGGCCGTTTTTGGCACTTATCGCTAAAACTTAGAACCCAGAAGCTTTAGTGTTGATATGTGGTGTTCTAAAATTTCGGTGATCACTTTCGGTGGTGCCACACGCAGCATTCATAACTTTCCACGCACGCACGGGTTCGACTCGCTAGATTAAGGGCTCCGTTTGGGTCCGAAACTAGTCAGGCAATTCCGAAAAATGCACATGAGTAAACCGTAAATAATCATAAATATACTCGAATAAATTTAATGTTCCAAGTAAAAGTGCAAATTTCACTTTTAATAACTGCACATTTAATAATAATTGTAAGTTTTAAATGTTTGAGGATAAGATGAATTAAACTTTGTTTTCGTTAACTTGAGTTTTTATTATGAGTATGTCTATTTTATCACGGCGGCTAGATTGGTAGTTGAAAGAAAAGTAGATTAACTACCTTGCTAAAGTGAGTAATTAATGCACTCATGTTAATTTAGTACCCTCGCCTGCGCTCGGGCACCAACATAACACTCGTGCATTAACTCACTTTGCACTCGATGCAACAATCTACTATTATTTCTAAAAAGAATACACATTATTCACTTCTATGAAAAAAAAAGAAACCATAATTAGGTAAACGACGTGATAATTTCAAATTACTTATTGTATTATTCCAAATTTTGTAAAAATTAAATAAAACAAAAATTATAACAAAACAAACAGTGATCATCTTAGATCAGGTAAAGTGATTCAAATTATGGTTCTTTAGTAACCTATTAAAAACAACATTCAGACGAATTGAGAACCTCCTCCTTTTTGAAGTCGGTTAAAAAGTTTGAAGTGATTTAGATTCTTCAATCGATTTAGGTAATCATTTATAGTTGAGCTTATTCATAAACGATAGTCCTTTAGCACACGCAGTAACCCGGTGAAATTCGATAATATTATGAATAAGCGGAAATAGATGATAGATAGATGCTAAGCAAAGGACACTAGGACTCTTAACGCGTGTTTAGTAGACTAAAGTTTTTTTTTTAATACAGTCTCAATCCTGGCCTGACGTCATGTCACGGCCCGCAGGGGTCGTCAACCGTGCCATCTGTTTTATACCGGACACCGGTTATTTGTCACGTCCGACAAGTACGCCAGCGTGTCACGGTACGCACTTTAAAATTAACTGACTTGTTACTTTTACTGGTTTTATAGCACATTGTAGTTTTAATGGCTGTCGTTTTCTTTACACGTGCTGGTCTCTTTTTAATTGTCATTGCTTCGCTTGTAGCCGAGTCGTCAGTTCGTGCAAAAAGGGTTTACTTTGCAAAAGGTTGGGTAGTTCTGAATTTTGGATATGTGTTGCGACCAAGTCAAGAAATAAAAATAAATTAAAAAAACGTTCATAATTTAAATAATAATGTAATAATATTTAACCTGTAATTGTTTCACTGTAGGGCAAAGGCCTCTTCTCACACAGCGAAGGAACGAGCATAGATCTCATAGCTGCGGGTTGACGATTTGAGACCATTAAATCCAGGTTTCCTCAAGATTTTTTCCTTCACCGTATTATTAACCGGTATACCTTTTTAAAGGATAACTAGGAAGTTTATGTATTATTGGAAACTTCAAAAGCACAGTAAAGCCTCACAAACTGTTCATTAAAATCACAGATATAAAGTTAAACAGATATTGCTAGAGGTTTTTTTTTCTCGTGGGATATCCTCTTGGATTTCCTTATTCCTTTATTTCCTTCCTTGGTTATGCCGGATTCTTACCGGCTAAAAACCCACGGTGTTCCTTTTCCTGACCTTCGGCTGGGCTCGAGGGATTTGCAGCTGCATGCACCGCAACCCCGGCAGGCTAGGGGATGGCGGAAATCTCTTTCTGAGGGGCCTTGCTCCACGTCCTCCTGAAAGCGCGCGTAGAACACGGCGCGCTTCCTTCGCGGGGCTGTTACTGGTCGAGGGGTCCTCTTACCCGCCGCCCGTAGGCCATATCGCTAGTTGACCTACTTTGCGTATCATCAGGTAGGAGCAATACCTATTACCTACTCCTACATGTTACACGCGAATAGTTGCAGAATGCATGTGTGCGACATTTCACTGCTAAGACGCGCGAGAGCAGTGCGTGTTTCATCATATCAGCCTATTGCCGTCCATTGTTGAACGTAGGCCTCCCCCAGAGATCGTCAACCATGCCGGTCTCGGGCAGCCCACATTCACCAGCTGCCAGCTACCTTTTTCAAATCGTCGGTCCCACACTACGTTTGCCCAAACGCGGTCTCCACTCTAACACGTGTCTGCTCCATCTACCATCTGTTCGTCTGCAGACATGGCCGGCCCACTTCCACTTCAGCGTGCTAATTCTACGCGCAATGTCGGTGACTTTAGTTCTCTGGCGAATGACTTCATTGCGAATTCTATTCTATCCACCAGAGAAACCCCGAGCATCACTCTCTTCATAGCACACTGAGCAACCTTAAATTTGTGGACCAGGCCCAAGGTGAGTGTCCACGTTTCGGCTCCTTAAGTCATTACGGGTAGGACGCACTAGTTAAAGACCCTGGTCTTAAGGGATTGTGGGATCGACGATTTAAAGATATCACGTAGCGTCCCGAATGCCGCCTAGCCCAAGCGTATTCTTCCGCTCGCCTCCTTCTCGAAGTTGTGCCGCCCCAGTTGTATAGTTTGCGTGCGTGCGTGTTTACTTAGCACTAAATTGTCCTCATAGCGTAGGTACTTAACAAAAATGTGACACTTATATTTTCATACGAGTACAAATTGTATCTATTTACCTCGATATCTGTGGTAGATACAAACGCAAACAAACACTTGTGGAGGTCAGAGAGAGTAATAAACTGTCACACAGAGTTCGACGCCTCACACATCCGCTCTGTGTGGGAGGATTAGGAGATTATCTGGAATGACTTATTGTCAATATATGACAGACTGGGGAAGTCCTTTGCAGACCTTCATAATCGGGGTACGGATTCTTAAAGTTCAGCAGAGTTCGTTCTTTGTGCACTGAATGGTTTAGAAATGAAAGTTTCTAACATTTCTCTGTATGCTATTTGACTTTTTCGTTGGTCTTGTTCGCAAGTGTTATCGGTAGCGGGTAGCACTGGGCAATGTTGACAAAAGAAGGTAATCGTCAATATGGATCAACGCACCCGAGGTTATAAAGGCGGTGGTCATTCGACGAAGCGAGAGCATTCTGTGTAGATCAGCTGAAGAAGTCTGACCTTTTACGAGTATATCTGTCTAGCTTGTCCTTATTTTATGTTCTTGTAATAATTGTGTAAAGTATTATATTGTGATCTAGTTCATGTTACTAATACTAACCCAAATACAAGTACTCTCAGTGGTGGAGAGTCTATGTTGGTTTTATTTACTATATTTACCTTGCTCGCAATCCTGACATACTGTTATTAGCTATAACTGTAATGAAAGAATCACCCCTAAACGATTATGTTGTTGTGTCTTTTACACAAGTGCGACTGCTGAGTGTGAGGTCTTCGGTTCGATCCCGAGTCGGGCAAAGCGTTATTGCATTTTTCCGTGAGGAATTTCTCAGTAGCAGCTCGGAATCTGTATTTGTGCCCGGTTGATGGCAATAGGCTCGCTCCCCATTACGTGGTACTTCAACATGTAATGAAATGAGGGTGTACTATACACCTCTGCCCGACCCTTCATAGAGTACAGGCGTGATGTTATGTGTTCTTCTGCATGTGGTGCGATTACAGACACAAATCTTGACATGCACATACACTCAAACCCGGAAAAAATGTGTAAAAAATTTAAATAATACCTATGTGATTTCACAAAATGTTATATTTTCAATTAGCCCGTATTATTCGTCCACTAAAAATATTGGTTTGTTTAAGAATGATTAAGATATACCCAAGATTCACTCCTAATTTGAATATATGAGTAATTCGATATGTAAAGTTTTTTTTCGTTTTTTTTTTATCAAGGCTATTTTGAGAAACGAATTTGAATATTGTTGGTTTCTATGCGGTAGTTATTTTTTAATATGTTTTTTTAAGTTTTTCTAGTGATGTCGTCACGCGATAGGAGTAAGAGTTCAATTCCTTTGCCGGGTACGATAGACAAAGAAACCAATTCTTTGTCTACGCCAAGTACAGAAAAAGTAAAAGTCCTACCATAAATGACGTTTTATACATATACAAACAAACAACGACTATTCGTAACTATTTCGTGATAACTGAACTATCGTATACGTCACGAAATAGGAAGAGAGGTCAAATAGATGTTAAATGAATTCATTCATTATTGCTAAAGTAAACACCATCTTATAATTTTAAGAGCTAAAAATTGCAAAATAAGGTTTAACAAACTAAAACTTCGAAATGGTTTTGGAATCAGCAGTACAATTCTGTAAAAATCTCACCTCGATCGCGACTATCAATTAGACACTTGTCGTGACACAGCGTGGATAACAAAACTACGCGTTATTGATTATACTGTCGATTATCCGTATGTTATTTGCTTCTATTATATCCATACTGTGACATTATGGATATCGAGCTAACCGTCGATATTGAGGTGAGTTTCTTACAGAATGACACTATATCGGGTGTAAAAAGACCCTTAACGGTAACGAAAACCACATATTCTACCCATCATTGGGATCATTTTTTTCTAACAGACCATACCTGGGAAATCAATGATTCCGGAGATATTGAAGGTCAAAGTCAACATTTTTTATTTTAGTTTTTTCAAGAAACGTATTCTAAGTGATAATACTAAACTTTCTTCCAAACAAACATTATCAAAATTTTAAATTTTTCTTAACAAATTACGCATTTGAAGTTACAAAAACGCAATGAATATCAAACGCACACAACCGCCTTGGCTCAGCTGTGTAGCCGCTGCACGACCCAACCAGGCACATTCGATTACGTGCATTACATTACGCGCTACAAAAAAACAGAGTTTTTTATGCCTAAAAATAAAAGTCGTTTCCCAGCAATTATTTTTGGTCAATGTTATTTAGTTTGATGTACAGAGTGCGTAGATTTCGGCTATGTGATGGGTCTTTTTACACCCTGTATACCGCAAAGGTTAACTTTTACTTTACACACCGAATTGAAAACAATATGCTCTGGCAGGCTATTCTCGGAATATTATTATCCGGTCGCGACAAACTTTTTTATGAGTACGGAAACCGGAAACATGTGGGGGTACGATGTAGTACATAGAGTAGAAAAATTACAGGAGAATATTATTGCTATTAATTTTATCTTGATAATTATGTATCATCATGTCTCTATTTCGTATTATGCTAAACATGGCTACATAGTGTTTATTTATTTATGTTAATGAAAATTCAAATTCCAATCGGCATTTTAATTCGGAAAATCAAAGAAAAGTCAGTTCTCCATAGCAAACGGCTAATTGGAACCATGTACCTAATTTCAAGTTTTTATAAGCGCCTGTAATGGATTTAATGAAATAAAAAAAAAAAAATTGGAGAGTGCGGGCCGGGGTCGAACTCAGATCCTCCTTCCAGCATGGAGGGCAAGCGTTCAACCCCTAGGCCAAGGGGCTAATTTTACTAACAGAAACTTTTATCAATTGCAACTAAATCGTTCATTAAGACAGTTTTCGTTTACAAAAACTGTCAATAAATAAATAAATACATATTAATAAATATTAGCCTGTAACTGTCCCACTGCTGGGCAAAGGCCTCTTCTCATACAGAGAAGGAACGAGCATTGATCGCCACGCTTGCTCACTGCGGGTTGACGACTTCAGAACATTAAGTCCAGGTTTCCTCACGATGTTTTCCTTCACCGTATGTCAGTGGCGTCTTAGATTGACTAAGAAAGTACATATGACATTGAAAAAGTCACATTGGTACATGCCTGGGTTTGAACCCGCAACCCGGTGCTTAACAAGCGGATCTGTAACCTCCGGGCCACCACGACACTGTCAAAATGTTTGTTTTTGTTTTTGTTGTCAAACAATTTTATAGTTTTTGTAAACGAAAATTGTCTGAATGAACGAATCAGTACAAGTTCCTGTTAGTAGAATCGACCCCCTGGATATGCTTGAGATAATAATAACTTATGCGCGAAAAAAAAATGTATATTTTATCAAAACACATTTTTCTAGGCTGTGATATCCTCAGTCAATGGCTTCCTACACAACTCTTTTTATGATTATGACTTTTTCACGATGAAAATGTGTTTTCAAATATGTTTTACGACCATAGTATACAATAATATATATTTTTTAAGAGTTATTGAGCGTTGGATGGGTTTATTATTTAAGGCTTATGGAGAGAAAGAAAAGAAAGAAAAAATATTTATATGTCACAGAGACGCAACTAATTATTGTAAAAAATACATACATACATAACTTCACGCCTTATTCCCCGAAGGGTTGGCAGAGATGGTACACCCACGTTTCACCGTTATGTTTAAGTCCCATGTAATAGGGGGCGAGCCTACTGCCATCAACCGGACACAAATCCAGACTCCGAGCTGCTACTGAGAAATTCCACACGGAAAAACCCAATAACACTTTAATATAGCTACTATTGAATTCCAAACTCATAATATTGCATTTAGTGGTTTTCTGTGACCTTGGTTCTACGTTTATATTTAGTGATCTTCTTTATACAAATTAAATAGATATTTATTCCTTAAGAAAACGAATGAAGACCTAATTGCAGGATTTCGAAGAATGAAGAAAAGTCACCAGCGACACAGAAAGTTTTCTTTGGCAAGAAGCTGGCAACATTTCACGCAACTTACCAAACCTTCAATAGTGCACTCAGGAAAAGAGTGTATAAACAGTTATATTATATTTATTTCTCCAATAATTGAGTAAGAAAAACTTTCTTCGTTTGTCTGTAAATAAATAAATATGGCAGTGGAACGTACCCCATTTTTGCTAAATCATTTTGTGGCTACATTCATAAGTTCGGCATTTGTCAACGACAGCCGCACTCCGAGGCAATACACGACAATCATAACAAATATTTCATATGCCACCGACATTTTGGGAATTTTGTCATTTATTAAAATGCCTACTTTTTGGGACAAGCTGTAAAAAATTTGTGTCAATCAAGCTTTCTGTTTCATGGACGTTTTCTTTACTATCTTCAGGAACTATAAGTAGCTCTACTTTGTCTGGCCATAAATACAGTTACAGTTAAAAATAAGAAAGATATTACATTTGAATTTGAAATCTGTCATTTTTATACGATTATCCATTGAGTTTTCTAATTTTGGCGCCAATACATTTTACAATATTTTGCGATATTAAAATGGAGTGGGGTGATAAAGAGAACCGAATCGCTGTGATTGCATTACACAAAGTTGGTATGGTGGCTCCATACCAACTTTGTGTGCAATGCAATTTTTAAAACTCTCCATACGCTTGGTATTAGTCAAATGTTTGTGTACCGGGCTATTAATAGGTACAATGAGACCTCCTCTGTTAGTGACAGAAAAAGATCTGGCCGTCCACGTAGTGTTCGTACGAAAAAGGTGGTCAAAGCAGTAAGGGAAAGAATTCGAAGAAATACTGTCCGAAAGCAAAAGATTTTATCTCGGGAGATGAAAATAGCACCCAGAACCATGTCGCGTATTTTAAAAGATGACTTAGGACTTGCAGCCTACAAGAGACGCAATGGTCATTTTTTAACTGATAATTTAAAAATGAATAGGGTGGTAAAATCAAAACAACTACTGAAGCGGTACGCAAAGGGAGGTCACAGAAAAATGTTGTTTACGGATGAGAAAATCTTTACAATTGAGCAACATTTTAACAAACAAAATGACCGTATTTATGCTCAAAGCTCTAAGGAAGCTTCCCAATTAGTCGAAAAAGTGCAACGTGGGCATTATCCGACTTCAGTGATGGTTTGGTGGGGTGTTAGCTATGAAGGAGTGACTGAGCCATATTTTTGTGAAAAAGGTATCAAAACATCCTCACAAGTGTATCAAGATACCATACCAACACCATGTTCAATTACCAAGTATGGTCCTTCCAACAAGACTCGGCGCTGGGTCATAAAGCTCGGTCCACGCAGTCTTGGTTGGAAGTGAACGTTTCGGACTTCATCAGAGCTGAAGACTGGCCGTCGTCTAGTCCCGATCTTAATCCGCTGGATTATGATTTATGGTCAATTTTAGAGAGTATGGCTTGCTCTAAACGCCATGATAATTTGGAGTCCCTAAAACAATCCATACGATTGGCAGTGAAGAATTTTCCCATGGAAAGAGTGCGTGCTTCTATTGATAACTGGCCTCAACGTTTAAAGGACTGTATTGCAGCCAATGGAGACTACTTCGAATAAGCTTTTATATTTTAAATTGTTTTATATTTATGTATTAAACTAACACACTGTAAAAGTAATCAATATTATATGCAATAAAAAAAAAAAGTTTTTCTTCGTGACAATATTTATGGCAAGACTAGGTACCTATAGTCGTGTGCAGGCTGCTATTCAGCGCCGACGTGCGTCCCTGACGTTCATCATGCACGGTGACGCGTAGAGCTCCACCGACTTAGCTTACACAGCTGGACCAAATTGGAAGCAAAACCACCTTTTGGTAATAAAGGTCATTTTGCAATATCATTCCGTGGTCCACCTAAAAATCCCATTAGGTTTAAAGTGTACGTCATGGAGTCAACAAATCTGTTCATGATCTTGAGTAAACAGAGAGTTTTTGCATCGCAAGTAGCCGATATCCAGCAAAAGGCATTTCCCTACTCATGCGGTCTTGCGGCTTCTAAACCTAACAAACTATTACGTAGGTTGCTTTAGGCGTTACCCATGAAAGTCATGTTGACTTAGGACGAGATTAAAGCTCATATGAGGTGAGGGTCTGCTTGATAAGTTACAGTAAATCAACTAACCTTTGATGCGAGCGCAGGGCGCTAGCGGCCAGAGCCAACATGCTGATACACAGGTTCGCTCGTTGTAGTAATGAGGTAAAAATCACGCTGTTTAAAGCATATTGCCAAACGTTCTACACGAGCGGCCTGTGGGTAAGGCATACTAAGAGATCGCTAGACGCCCTGCGTGTTCAGTATAATAACTGCTTCAGGATGCTGTTGGGGCTGCCGCGTTATTGTAGTGCGTCCGGTATGTTCGCAATTGCGCATACCGATGACTTTTACGCCATAATGCGCAAAAAAAAAAATTCTATTTTGACAAGAGCGCGGTCTAGTTCTAACGGCATCCTAAGTATGTTAACAGAAAAGTACGACGCACCTTGGTTGTCGCACGCTGTGACTGTGCTAGTTAGAAGACCGCACAGATAGCCTTGTTGTTTTTTCTTTTTAATGTTTATTTTTTTGTTATTATCTGTTTTTGTTTACTAACATAGTTTTAAGAACAATTTTACTAACAATTGGGCCTAGTTGCCACAAATAAACAAATATTTAATTTAATTTAATTTGAACTAGAGCAAGTTGTTGTTTTGATACCTAGCACTTGGTTTACTGGAGCTACTAGGGAAAATATTTAGCCTGGAGTTCTAGGTATTATTTATTCTTAGATCTAGATAAGTTGATAGCAGTGGGAGCCAAGTAGGAGGGTTTGAGTTTGATACAGACATGCACCTCTGACTTTTCGGAAGCATGTGTGGATCAGAATTTGATTTGGCACTTGTGGTGACGGTGAAGAAAAACATCGTGAGGACGCATGAAAACAGGAGAGGGCTTAAAAAAATACAACGTTATTTTTAGTTTATACAAAAACCAAGACATCCCAAACAAGATTTTCATCAGAACTGCCTGAATATGTGTTTTTTTTTATAAATCTCCAAGTTACACCTTAGTTTATGTTGCGTCAAGTTTTCTAGTAAAGTAAAGTGTGAAATGCCTGAGATGTGCTATGCAGGGGTTGTCTAATACACGGAAACTGACCGAGCGGACAGTCTCAAGCCTCAAGGTGTATATTCCCGTCAACTGTTATGGGTAGAAACCTATTGAAACAAAACTGAAAATTATGAAAAAAAAAAGAAAAAAATGTGGTATAAAAAATATGTCAATCGATTCTCCTAGTGATACTGAACAAACTAGTTTCAGGTTTATTTATAACACGATACCTTTAGACATTTTAAACACTAAAGAACTGCCACTATTTAAATATAAATTGCGTATTTTTTTAATTTAATAAAGATTATTACATGATCCAAGATTTCTTAAATAAATAGTAATGATGTTTAACGTTCAAATTTTATATGTAATAATCAATGTTTTAAAATTATTAAGAAGTATTTGAAATGTTTTGAAACTAATAATTATTGTAAGCCTACTAGGCAGGACGTAATGGTACTGTAATTTATATCAACATCTGTTTAACCTACGCCCACAATAAAAATATTTGATTTGATTTGTTTAGTGTATACTAAAACTAAGCTTGTATATCTCGATGGCGTGTCTCGTGTTTAGTCCGCCAACCAGCACTAGGCCAGCCGTGGTGGACTAAGACCTAAACCCTTATCATTCTGAGAAGTGGCCCGTGCCCAGAAGTGGGAAATTAATGGTCTGATTATGTTGATCTTCATTTACGGTATTAGATCCTGAACGCTGCAACGTTGAATATCTTTATCTTATTATACAGTGATTTTGTTTGTAATGTGTTTTGATGACAATTAATCATGTCAGTTGTTTTATATCGTTTAGCGTCCTTTTACGTTTTGTAAATGTAGAGAGCTTTGTATACTTGCTAGATGCCTGGATACCTATTTAATTTGTGACCATATTTTTTTTTTGTGTGGATCCAGTGGCCCAATTCTCCTAAAAGAAATTGTTGCCAAACGCAAACGAACTACAACCGAAAGTCAGTTTTTGTTTACGAAAACTGTCAAAATGATTGTTTTGTTTTTTGTGTCAAACAATTTGACAGCTTTTGAAATTAAAAACTGTCTGAATGAATGGTTCGGTCTTGGTTCGGTTGCGATTTTGTTTTAGGAGAATTGGGCTCCTGCACTTAAGTCTACATTGCTCTCTCATAACTATTCTGTCATAACTGCACCCACTTAAATTGTTAAAGATTTTAAAATAGTAACTATGGAGTTTCTTGCCGGCTCTTCTCCATAGAAAACGACTAATTGGAACCGTGCACCTAAATTCGACTTTTCATAAGCGCCTGTAATGGTTTATGTGAAAGAAAAACTTTTGATTTTGATTTTGAAAATATTTTCCTAATAGATTTACCAAAGCAAGCAAGAGGAGCTCGTGGCTAAATAATTACAGCCGCATAGACCGATCTTCCGGGTTAAGCCACGCTTGCCGAGGTTGTTCTGTGGATGGGTGACCATTTACTATAGCGAGTTTCCTCCGTGCCTCGGAAAGTACGTAAAGCCGTTGGTCCCGGCTGTCATTTGTAGATCTTTGACAGTCGTTACTGTTGGTCAGAAGCCAGAAAGTCTGACAACCAGTCTTACCAAGAGTATCGTATTACCCAGTTACTGGGTTGTGGAGGTCTGATAGGCAGTCGCTCCATGTAAAATACTGTTATTCAGCTGCATCCAGTTCGACTGGAAGCCGACCCCAACATAGTTGGGAAAAGGCTAGGCAGATGATGATGAGATGAGATTTACCAAAGCAATAATTTGTTCAACCTGGATTCAATTGTGACGCCACTGCTGTATTTGTGACGACCACATGACCACACTATTACCCAATACTCATAACCATGATCTTGTAAAACAATATTGAATGAAATATACAGCATGACTGGTTAGCCATCTGAAAACCATGAACCATGTTCAATATTCTGTACAATGTTTATTGTGCGAAAAAAAAAAACAGCTGTTCCATACGTTTTAGTAAGCAACATTAAAAATGTTGTATGGAACAGCAGATTTCTTTTCACGATTGCAATATCAGTCATGCTGTATTAAAAATGTAACCCAGACGTTACCCAAAAACTCTATTATTTCCATCGACTACAACGTATAGAAAATTTGAATCCATCACTCAGGTCGTCGGCCCGGAAAATCAGCAGAAAAAAATCTAAGAATTTTATGACGCGGAATCTTTTTCGGGAAGAGCTTTCATTTTGCATTATAATTATAGATAAGCCTGTCATATTGAAAGGCAAACAGTTAGACTAATCCTGGGTAGGATTTTCTACCCGTAAATGATACAATGGGATCTAATAAGGTTGAAAAATGTGGGATGTTACGAGAAAAAAAAGATCTGGGTAGTCTTTTAGAATTAGATGTATATCTTACGTACTATAGGTGGTTATTTATTTGTTAGTAAGTACATATACGGCGGTTTTGTCATCAGACAGCTATCGACACTACATAGGGTGCGATTGGCAGTAAGAGCAGCTACCATAACCGTAGCTACAGGAAAACATTCTTATCTGACTGTCCATATTTGTCCGAATTGTAGCCGTAAGGAGACTGCTATCGAAAAAACGTAAACGACAGATTGTTCTTTTATTTATTGCGTATTTATTTATTTTCGTTCTTTACACATATACACACACTTGTTGGTTTAAGTGAACTGGCATGACCGCTGACTGACATCCGTGGAGCACAAAGATTCCAGACGAGAACCAGCGTCAAGTACTTATAGTGCTTGACATTATAAGATCTGGACATCTTTTTGGTCCAGCCGTGAGACACATAACCAAGACTTTTTTATTTAAATCACACTTTTAATCTGTTGTCTTTTTGTGCTGTGTCCAAATAAATGATTCTTTATCTTTACATCATCAAAAGCCGTAAAAAAGCTGTATTATCCATGTTTTTTTTTTTATATTTAAAATTCTTTGTACTGTCAAGTTTTGTACATAAACCCCAGGACTCACGCAACGTTGTAAGGAGTGTAGTGTATTTAACGCATAAGGGTAGCATACGGCGTTTTATAGTTTCTGCCCACCCTAGTGGGACAAAGAAGAACTTAGTATTTAAAAATCTTTTGCGCGGGCGGAACCACGGCACCGCAGGTATAAGCTAAAGCAGTACCTCAACTAAATATAATTGCCTGAATTGACACACTCAAACAGACAAGCACTGCAACATAAAAAACTGCAAATAAATGCAATTTAATGCTATAAATAAGTATGAAACTTCCGCATGCCTACTACAGGTGAGATGTCTATGTACCTACCTTCATAAATGATTCTATTGTATTCTATTCTATTCTAACAATACCTCTAAGTGAGCTTCACAATGCAGTCAGTCACGGCTGTCATAGAGTACATTGCAAATGTATAATTATACTCAGTATACAGTGCGTGTACAATACGGCCGACGTATCTCGGCGAGTCTGAAGTTAGCTGATTAGCTGCGCAGTAGACAATTTCGTTTCTAAAAGATTCATTGCGCAGCCAAACAACTAACTTCAGACTCGCCAAGATACGTCGGCCCGTATTGTATGTGTGATTGTGTCAATTCAGGCGATTATAGGTAGTTGAGGCACTGATTTAGCTTATCTGCTGTGCTCACGGGTACAGCTAGTATTAACAAATCGTGACCGGTTACAATCTTCAAAAATTGCAATTTGCATATTTTTTTCATATTTGGAATTTATAATGTGTCACTTCACCGCACTGTAGGCAGTCAGTGCGACGCTCTATCGGAAGGTTGTATTCGGAAAACCTACAAAGGGTGGGTGTCGGACCATAAAAATGCACGTCAAGATCATTGTTAGATTTATAGCTGACCATGTAGGTAGATCCTTAATTTTAATAAGAGAAACTGTAAGGTATGGTTTTAAAGTATCGGAGCGCATAGACGGCGACTAACTCGCGGGCATGGAGAGCGCGGGCGGAGCGCATATACGTTATGCGCTTGCGGCTAGAGGCGGAATGTGTTACGATACGGTAACTTAAATTTGCACGTTATGTCAACGCACCGTGACGCGTTACCGCACCGTTTCACGTTGACGACGTCGTGACGTGGAGATGTGAACAGGCCCTTACGTTGAGAACTATCCTCGTCCTATTTAAAGTTGTGATAACGTCAAACGTTCTTTCAAGTGTCAATACTTTTCATTTTAGCAGTAATTATTTTCGAAGTGACGCCAATTACACTGAAAAAAAACCAAGTCCTCAGCCACATAATATCAGTCTTTTTAATTAAGATACAAAATAAAAAATAGCAATTTATTAAAAATCTGATGGACGAGGTTTAACACTAAATAAAGACTACCTACCTTATTTTAACACCAGATAAAAAACCTGCAATTAATATTCAAAAATCCTAGTCATAATAATTAATGACGTTGAATATATTCAAAATCCAAAAATTTCGCCGAAACAAGCGTCTCATATTTGGGAGAAATGGCAAAATAAAAAAGATTTTCCTCAGTTATGAGAAAATTTAATAAGAAGCTGTTTACATGGAGTAAATACTGCGTCGTGGTAGGAAAGTGTTCAATAGGATGTTGTTTGATCTAGGCTTTCAGTGTAGATCGGACTGATGCAAGACATAAGCGACAGAGGGTTAGATAAAAAACTAAGTTAAAACTACTACCTTCTTTTGAAATAGTTCATTTGCTGTGTCTATTACAGAAAACACAATAGCGATAATTTTAAAGTGTGTACTAATTGTTTACATTAAGTCTTGCATCCCTGAATACGGTAAAACATTTATAAAATAATCAGTTGATATTATTTTTAGGCTAAGGGAGCTCGGAGGTGCTCGTGGCAAATTATCAACCACGCGAATCATTGATTTGCAGGATTAACATCGAGACTGCTCCGTGCCTCGGAGAGCACTTTAAAACGTCGGTCCCGTGTATCATACGAATACCTATGCCAATCGTTACGGGTAGTTAGTAGCCCGAACGTCTGTCTTACCCTATTTTGGGGTACAATAAAGTATAATCTATTCTATTCTATTCTATTCTACCCTATGATATCGATATTGCCCAATAACTGGGTTACGAAGGTCCGATGACAGTCGCCCCATGTAAAATACTGTTGTTCAGCCATATTTGTTTAGACTGGAAGCTGACCCCAACATAGTTGGAAAAAGGTTGGGCAGTAAAAAATATTTTTAGTCTGAATATTTCACAATACACAACTTACAGGACATAGAAAAGAACATGAGCAGGGAGTGTAGTGTTAAGGTTGCACAGGTGGGTGGCAGCGATTGGGTCAAAGGTAAGGTAAAGAGATGGGCGGCAGCTGTAATCTCGACACCAAAGAAGACCTTACCCTAAAAGAAGGGATGCTTTAGTATGAAACAAACCAAGATCTTGGGCTGGGTTATAATCCAAAAACATCTGAAATAATTTAAAGACCACCACGACCCTTAAATAAACAAAGAGGGATTTTAAATTCCTTGCAACAATCTACTGGATGGAGTACATTAAAAGAGCTTCAGCGAGCGACAATACCTACAAACGTACGACGTACCCTGGGTAGTCAGCCTCACTATACCAACCTTGCTGACTGGAATTTTCACCACGAAGGAAGAAGAAGCAGACAATTATCCACCTGTCAGACTAGTGATGTTTTTAGTAAAGATTTTTTTTAACTTGAACCACACTCTGTATTGACAGAGGCCGTCAGCGGCAAAATTAAATTTGGTGAGGATTATGCCAAAAATGTACTTTCAATTTACCGATGGCTTGCATCTGAGCAATCTTTTATATTTGGCCAGCCGAGAGCAGTGACCGATGTTCTATTCACATTATATTTTTTAAGTTTTTCCAAGTATTTTGAGGTCAGTTTCGATTTTAATCAGAAAGGACTGAATTATATACTTTTATCAATATTTCTGGCAAAGCAACTATCGTTTTATGCCTTCACAATAGCGAAGAGTACCTACTATAATTATTATCCTCAGGTTAGACTAGTTGCACAGTATATATAAGCTAAAGCAGTACTCTTTGTATACAAAGAGTGCATTATACTTAGTATACAGTGTGTGTCTGTGTGAGTGTGTCAATTCAGGCGATTATAGTAAGTTGAGGTACTGCTTTAGCTTATAAATCTACTGTGTTAGTTGTCAGACATCGGTTAAGCTTCGACTGCCTGTAACCAATGTAAAGATATTCGATTGACAGATCGGCCGTGGTACGAAGGCACCATATTCCAAGCTTTGTGACGTCAATATCTGAACGTAGTCCTTCAAAGAATTTTTCATCAAACAGGCTTCCAATACTTGAACGCATACGCATAACTAAGCTGTACAAAGTAGCTGTAATGACATTAAATGACAACACGTGTATGATGCGTTCTACGATCTAGAACGCGAAGAATACGTGGTTTCACTCAATGTAATTTGATTTAAATTATTAGTCTTAGGGCCGATTTTTCAATCGTCAGATAAATTTTATCTGAGGAATAAATATCACGCTATGACAGCTTTTGTATAGAAAATCTGTCAAAACATAAAAATTATTCCTCAGATAACAGTTATCTGACGATTGAAAAATTAGCCCTTAGTAAACTTTTGACTGCCAAAGTCTGCAATAGAATAATAAAATTGCATTGTACATACATTACGCTCACTTCTATGTTAATTTTCCGAATGTTTCCACTGAGTTTTGCAACCGGCAATTTGATCGTCCAGTCCCGACTGTAGTGTGCTGGGCACAAATTGGTTGGTCGTCTATTGTTGACTCTAACGGTCAAAAGTTTAATAGATACGACACGCCTCTTTATAGCACTACCAGAAATGTATTTAATTTAGTTTCATTTATTTGTGTTTCTGGTATTGTCGCGGATGTGAAACATACAGCGTGTCCCAGAAAGTAGTGTCAAGCGGAAGTCTAGAGCTAGGACATCCTTTGAGGTACCCAAATCACCCCCATGTATGTTCCGCGATTTTTTGTAGTTTTCGAGTTATGGATGTTTTTCATGTTTTTTAATCAAACTCTGACTATAACGACATTTTTGATCATAGTGACGTGAATAGTTGAGATACACGAATATTTTTCTTGAATCATAGCTAAGAACACTCTCGATAAAGTCACCTTTCAAACAAAAGAAAAAACTAAATCAAAATCTTACAGTTAGCCCAGACTATGCACACCGCATTGGTGCTCGCTCTGGTGGTGCATGTAAGCTCAGAACACTTTTTTGGGAATTTTTCGCTAGACCAATTGGTCTATGTATTTCTACATCAATATTATCAGTATTATGTTTTCAACATTTTCTCTCAAAAGAAACAATTCATCCGGAGGACACTAATGTAAAAAATATGTCGACGCTTCATCTCAGCCCATTAAATTAAGTTCTGTATCATTTTGTTTGTCGAGGAAGTTGTTCAGGCACAAAATGCGGGTGTTCTGGACCCTCGCCGATAGGTCAATAGCCTCTGCGTTTGTTTCCACGACATTTTTCAACGTGCTCTGTTTGGAACAAGTTGTTAGTGGTTGATATTCTTTCACTTTTAGGAAGTTTTAAGGAAGTTTTACTTGATATAAATTGCGTTTGTTTTTGTTTATGCTTGGAATAAATAAATGGCGAATATATATAGGACGATTTTAAAAGTGTTATGTGCGTATGTCTGAGCTTCTACGAAAGCAAGACGATTTGATGTTTATAATTGTTTTGATTATATTTGTTATATTTTCTGTGTTTATGACTTATTCTAGTCTGTTATGTTAATATAATTGACTTATTGAAGCCGTATGAGCATAAATAAATAAATAATAAATATCATTGTTGTGACGTGTTGCATGCTCATTTAGTGAAGTTGTCTAGTTAGATGGACAGCTTTATAAGGGATTTACAATTCGACTAGGCCGCAAGTGACTAAAATCGCAAGCCCCAAAGTTGGGTGCCATTCGACTTTTGCCGTGCGGCGACAAGCCGTTTGCGGCGGGTGACTAAAATCGACCGTGTAAATGGTCAGTTGCAGGCGATCGCCCGCCGCATGAGGTGTGTTTTGCGCTGTGTTGTTCCGCTAGAAAGGAACAAGTTGCATGCGATTTTTGTCAACTGGTGTAAATGGGGTGGCGATTCGATTTTTACAAGCGATGTGACTGGTGACTTGCCGCACGGCTAAAATCGGCCCGTGTAAATCCCCCATTAGGCTTAGCAACTATTCGGATTGTTCTGTTTTTAACAGTTAAGTCACCCAAAAAGATAAGTATACAAGCAACTAATTACATTCACAGTTTAACAGAGTGATGCTTGTGTTAAATGCCCAAGTTTTTGCCATCGCTTGTCTTAGTCAGTCTTGCGTATAAAAAAATATTACGCACACAATTACTATGAAAATTGACTACGTAGTGCATTGCCTGTTGTTTGCCTGTATATCAAATACTTTTGTTAACTGTACCTAAATTTTTAAGTCTCTTATTGTATGGCTACACTAGTGCGCTTTCATGTTCATCTCGCGCTTTCAACTTTCAATTCCTCTTGCGTCAAGCGCATGCAATATTGATTGCCATAAGACTCGAACTAGTATTAGGGCATGCGCTATTGCATGTGCTATGGCGCTTCAGGCATGCGTCAGACGAAAGCGCAAGATGAACATGAATGAAGAATACCATTATACTCGTTCAGCAATAACAACACAAATCTATCTCCTTAACTCTTCTTAAATATATTCCAAAAAATATTTATAGCTAGCATAAAGGGTCTTTCTGGATATCTATAGCCGAAGTAATGGTTTTAGGAACGGCCTTTCAGTAGTTGCGTCAACGATTGGTACCTATTTCAACTGAAATGATATTTTAATCGAAAAGGTTGACCGGTCTATTGTCGATACTCATTCGACTATCTTTTGACCGCAATTTTACTGGTCAGGTCTTATCTTCTTTTAAATTTGTTTGGCGACACGTTAGGCGAAGTAGCTGAGCAATTGGCTTTCTGCACTACGGGTCGCGGGTTCGATTGCCGCACGGAACAAATATTTGTTTGGCCTGCAGATAGTTGTTCCGGGTCTGGGTGTTTGTGTATGTAAAAATTTGTGCCTGTAAGCGAACTCATGACAGGAGAAATACTAGTGTAGACATCATTATATTGAAAAAAACCTTTCTCACTAAGAATGAAAATTGAATTTTAAGATTGAAAATGAAAGTCTGAGAATTATTGGTTGAACCATCCACGGGACGGTGAAAGGAAACTCCCAGTAATAGTAGAACAACAACAACAGGTTTTTTATTATAAGACCATTATCGTCATCATAATTCAGCGGAATGACGTTTACTGCTGGAAATAGGCCTCCCCCAAGCATCGCCACATCTACCGGTCCTGTGCTTCTCGCATCCAGCGGATTTCTGCGACCTTCACCAGATCATCGGTCCATCTTGTGCGGGCGTAACCACACTGCGCCTTCTGGTACCTACGCGGTCGCCACTCCAGAACCTTAGATACGACCAATTAAATGATACTTCTTAATAGAATCGTGCAGTTTAAGTTAAAATATTGAAATAAATTATTTAGACGTTTTTGACCTAACAATGCTGAATTAACACGTTTCTGGGTTTAAATATTGACTACAACTTAAATTAGAAGACACAATACATATGGACAATTATGTTTAAAGTTAAACAAGCAATCGTATGCTCTTTATGTTCTTTCCAAGGTAGTAAATGGGATGATCTCCAAAATCAGCGTATTTGGTTGATCTCTCTGGTGCATTTTATATATTTATATTAAGGGAGTGCTTCCGCTGCCGGCGCCGGTTGCCGTTACGAGTGCCGGTGCCGCGCCGTCTGCATACACTGCTTTTTACACCTTCAAGGCCTCTTCAAACTTCTTCTTCATGACACGATTATTCGTCACCCACTTTCATTTTCACAATAAAAACAAATGAAAAACTTAAGGGGATATTTGTAAGGTTGTTTGGGTTTCCAAAGTAGAGTCGACTATTTCTGTATGCAGGGTTTAAAGTAACCTAACAAGAAGGGGATGACGGGGGCTTCGTGCTTCGGGGTACCACAAATTACAGAGCTCGCTTCGCTCGCTCTTGAAATTAGTCAGTTGAAAGACAAGTTAGTGTTTGGCCCAAAATCTAACCTACCTTTCAACTAACATACCTACCAAACAACTTATTACAGCCACCAGTGTCCATTTTGGGTGCCGGCAGCCGATGTTTTTAATCTCGGCTGCCAGCAGTAATGTACCGCCGGTTCCCAATGGCGTTATTTTTGGGTGCCGGCACCGGCAGCGGAGGCACTCCCTTATATTAATTGTGTTCCGTATTTTTATTTCGAAAAGAAGGTGCCTAAACAATCCCATGTTTTATATTAACCTCGATTTTCACCGAGCAGTTTTGGAAATATAGTGGTTTGAAATTTTTGAGACCAAAGCGATCAATTTTTATTTTGGAGATTTAACCAAATACGTCTGCATACATGGTAATGTAGGGTCTGTAAACCGATATGGCATTGTGTTTTGGGGGAATTCCGTAGACAAAGGTGAAACATTTAAGGCACAAAAGAGATGCGTCAGAGCAATCTGGGGCCTAATCCTCCTAAAATAAATCTTGATAAATCACAACCGAACCAAGGCCGAACCGTTCATTCAGACAGTTCTCAATTTCAAAAGCTATCAAATTGTTTGACACAAAAAACAAAATCAATCATTTTGAAAGTTTTCGAAAACAAAAACTGACTGACAGTTGTGGTTCGATTGCGTTTGGCAACAATTTATTTTAGGAGAATTGGGCCCCTGTAATTAACATCAAACAGACAGTTGCAAAATTATATCCTAAAAAACCTCTTGACATTTCCGAGTATTTATACCTATTTACGAGGTTGTAAATTTTGTTAAGAACAATAATAAACTTTTCCAGCAGTATAAGAGCAAAAAACAATGAAAAATAGCATTAATTGACAATAATATTCTCTGTATGGCACCTCGTATTTATAATAATTCGCCGAAAATATATTAGAAGTCTTCTATCTTTAGAAAAATATAAAAATACTTCTGACAGAAAAAATGTACTGCGGTGTCCATGAATAATTTAATGATTTTTAACGCCTAATATAAATTCTCTTTTATTGTTGTGTATTCAGAATAAACATTTGACATAGGGGGCTATTACACTATCATACCTATATCTAGGATCATATACAAGGTTAGTCAGAAAGGGGGTACTAATCTGAAAAGGTGTTAAAGTACACATAATAATGAATAACTTTTGTTCTACAACTTTTCCCAAAAGTCAATAGTTTAAGAGAAACAGTTGGTCAAAAAACTCTAAAAAATATCTCTAAAATCTATCTATCACCAGTTATATCTGTGTGTATAGCTGTGTTTACATTTAAGGTCATATTTGGGGTCATTAATTAGAAGCACCATTTTCTGAATTTGTAACTAAAGCAGGGATGAAGAATTTTTGAAAAAACTAAAATAAAAATATTTTTATTTGGAAATAAAATATCGAATTTTGAAATTTTAACACTTGCTTTCAAACAGTCATCAGCGATACTATAAGAGGGCTTCGGATTAGTACCCCCTTTCCGAATAACCTTGTATACAATGTGTCCGGTCATGAACTAGCGACATTCTAGGTACTCATATAACAACTATTCTAGTACACAAATACACTATACGCTAGGGTCCAATCCACTTCGACTTTTTTGTTGAGATATTCTGTACGTGTGTACAAAAAAAGTCACATCCTTCAAAGTTTTGGTCCTAATGAGATAAAAGTAGGCTTATTCGGATGGCAACAATATTGTCTCTCGTTTACATTACGATACAATGGGTTCATAGTTTCATATCTTTAAGATAGAGAATATCTCAACAAAAAAGCAAAATGGCTGTCAAATAGCGGGGAAGTGGATTGGACCCTAGTGTGTAGTGTATTTGTGTACTAGAATAGTTGCTATATAAGTACCTAGAATATCGCTAGTGCATGACCGGACACATTGTATAACCTCTAGAGTCATATCTATGTATTACATAATCATAGTTACGAGTATATGATCCTATTTTTCGTAATCACATTATTTGTACAATCAGACCAGCCAGTTTGCAACACCGCTTGCATACTTAACTTTTTTTTATTTACCGTGGAAAAGGCACAGGGATGATGAGGATGTACTACATACAGCCAAGTTCGAATTTTTGTTTCTTTTTTTTCATGGAAAATGGCAATACCTTTTTCTATGACGCTATAGGATCCTATCTAACAATAAATGTCAAAGATCTATGATCAAAGACGAAGTGATTCATATTATTTCAAAGTCAAAGTTTTTTATTTCAACTAGACCAGATTACAGGCACTTTTAAAAAAAAAAACTAGGTGCACGGTTCCAAAAGGTAGGTTCTATGGAGAAGAGCCGGCAAGAAACTCCATTAATACTCTTTTTAAAATAGTAGATCATGACTATTCATGAAAATTCCATTACAGTAGCGTGCTACATAGAATGAGAATAATGCAGGTTAATGTAAAAAATAAACTCACATAAGAGTAGCAAATAGAAAAAAAAAATGCCTTCTAGAATTGCCATAGCAGTCCCGACAGACAGCACCCGTTCACGAGCATGACGTGCACATCCGCATCGCTTAGCTCAACCATATTGTAGGGAACCCAACGACCGGATATACAACGCCACCATCAGCAGGACATTTAAGTGAGTATGACAGACTCATACTACCAGACAATGGGCAGTAATATGATATGATTAAAGGTGTATCGTTAATTGCTGCATGATGCTCAAACTTTACAGTTTGGAAAATGATATTATCAAAATTATAAATATAAAACAATATCAGACTATTAACATTATGTCTACATTACATTGTCATATATATGTGATCCTAGATATAATTATGATAGTTTAATAGCCCCCATATGAAAATAACTACTATTGGACATTCAAAATATTATGAAATACTAGAGATCGCCCGCGGCTTCGCCCGCATGTATGTCGTTTATCGCGTTAATCTAAATTATATCTATAATAATAAATAATAATATAATAAAAGATAATCTAAATTTAAATAAAAATAAGCAAAAATTTATAAAAAAGTAAAACAATTCGGGACGGCCTGTTTAAGACCAATATAGTAGCTGGGATAGTTTAAATGCGATGTTGCCGTGTTTTCCAAATTGGTAGACAAGTGCGCATATACATAAGCGTTGCTTTTTCGTATATATTTTTTTTTATTTTTTGTGTTTTTTTATTTTTTTGTTTTCTATGGGAATATTTTTTTAGTATGTACGGACGCTATAGTATTGCTGGTTAACGGCAACGCCTTTCGTTAGTTAACATACTGTATAATTGTGATATCTATATATTTTATTATTTGTATATTTTATGTAATTTATATCTTATGAATTCGTAGGATATTCAGTTCAAAATGGTCATGGTCAACTCATTTCATTTATTTCTTTCCTGTATCAATTTCGATGCTTTTCTTTTTTAGTTCAAAAGTTGACTGGTGGAGAATGCCTTACGGCATTAAATCCGCCTTATATCGGGTGTAAAAAGACCCTTAACTTTATTCTACCTATCATTGGGATCATTTTTTTCGAACAAACCATACCTGGAAAATCATTGGTTTTGGAGATATTGAAGGTCAAAGTATACATTTTTTTTTAGTTTTTTCCAAAAACGATTTCCAAGTCATAATACTAAACTTTCTTCCATACAAACATTGTCATAAATTTAAATTTTTCCTAACAAATTACGCATTTGAAGTTACAAAAACGCAATGAATATCAAACGCACACGACCGTCTTGGCTTGGCTGTGTGGCCGCTGCACGCATGCAAACGCGCGGCATCGCCATAATCATGATTTGCGCGCTACAAAAAAAAGCGTTTTTTTCATGCCAATAAATAAAAGTCGTTTCCCAGCAATTATTTTTGGTTAATGAAATTTAGTTTGATGTACAGAGTGCGTAGATTTCGGCTATGTGATGGGTCTTTTTACACCCTGTATACCAACATAGTGCGTAGAAGTGTAAATAAATAAATGAACATAATATACATCAAACAATCACCCACATAATAATCAAACAGGTCTACAGATAGTTATTTCGGGTCTTGGCATTTGTGTATGTGAGATTTGTGTCTGTAAACGCGCCCACGATACAAGAGAAATGCCCGTGTGGGGCAAAATAAAATCATTTATTTGAGATAATTGGTACAGAAGCGGACTTAATGCCATAGGCATTTTCTATCAGTCGACCTTAGGGTGATGCAGAGAAAACATGGTAGGTGCACTAAAAGAGCTATGTGATGTGATGCGCTATTAAAAATAAACACAAAGAAAACTGAAAGATTTTTGGCAATAATAATACCTACATACACACGAGACATTTACGTACATCTATACTAATATTATAAAGAGGTAGAATTTGTTTGTTTGTTTGTTTGTTTGTTTGTATGTAGGAGGTAATCTCCGAAATTACTCATCCGATTTCAAAAATTCTTTCACCAATAGGAAGCTACGTTATCCCTGAGTGCTATAGGCTATATTTTGGGATCAAAAAATTAGGGATCCGTAAATTAACGGGAGCGAAGCCGCGAGCAAAATGTTAAATAAAATTATAAATAATAGATATGTACAAATATAGTTGTTTTTGTTCAGAATCACTAGGAAAATCGGTTGACATATTTTTAAACAACAATTTCTTTTTTCTTAAATTTCAATGTTTCAGTAGGTTTCTACCCCTAAAATTTTACGGGAATAGACACCTTGAGGCTTGAGATGGTCCGCTCGGTCAGTTTCCGTGTGTTAGACAGCCCCTGCATAGCACATCTCAGGCATTTCACACTTTACTAGGGAACTTAACGCGACATAAACTACGGTGTAACTTGGAGATTTATTAAAAAAAAACACATATTCAGGCAGTTCTGATGAAAATCTTGTTGGGGTGTCTCGGTTTTTGTATATTCTAAAAATAACGTTGTAAATAAAGATAAATCAGCGCTGTGATGATTCTGCCAACTCCTTGCGAAGATGTTCACGCACAACATTCTAACATAACACAAAATTAAATCCACATTCACACCCAAAATTCTAAATGTCACAAAGTCTCCACATCAAAGCTCGGCGTTCAATGTAATATAAACCTAACGAGGCCCGTAAACTGAAAACTGTAACTTTTGTCAAACATCGGCTTGCATATCAATACGAGATTATTTCCACGGTCGTCACCCCCGCACGAAAGATAGGAACAAGGATTTGTTTTTGTTGAGGGTGATAAACCCGGGACAGTTCAATGTATTCGACAATTTGAGCTTTAAATTTTTGTCGGTGCGTGTACTCGTTAAAAGCCTATTAGTAATTGATTCTGTGAATTCTATGTATACCGATCTATTTATAGAATCCATTTGTAGACATTAGGTGTTTTGATAAAACCTGGAAACCATTTTTTTTTCTCTTTTTTTTGTATTTTGCGGAATCATTCATGTTTACATCATTATCACTCAGCCGAAAGACGTCAACTGTTGGACATAGGCCTTCACCAAAAGGGGGGGTTGCCGTAATCGCCACGCTTGGCAGGCGGGTTGGCGATCGCAGTATGGTTGTTAAAATACTCAGAGAACGCTGCTGCCCATCCTCTAGAGCATGGGTTACCTTTTGTTGTAAGAGGACCAAATATTTTACGTGGAGACTAGTGTGGGCCGCACTTGGGCTATTTGCAGTAGTAGTTCTCGCTCCCTTTCATTGTGTTGTGTATGATATCGTCTGTCACGTGCGTTGAGGCGAGAATCATGCGGGCCGCACCAAGACACTTCGCGGGCCGCACCAAGACACTTCGCAGACCGCATCCAGCCCGCGGGCCGCTAGTTGCCGACTGCTGCACTAGAGAATCCCTCAGTCGCCTTTTACGACACCCATGGGAAGAGATGGGGTAGTGCTATTCTTTAAGTCCGGCACTACACGAGACTAAACTTCATGTTTTGCTATGCACTAAAGCGAGTCTATTGTTTTTCCCTTTGACTGTTCATTGAATGGCTCATCATGTTAAGCAGCGGCTGTGTACAGGCTATTATGGTAATGATTGCAACAAAATCTTAACCTTGATAATCGGTCATAAAATCAACGTTTTATAAAAGCATCTGAATTACCTCTAAACACATTCCCCCTTATTACAAAAGATGGTCTAAGAAAAACCTAGGTTTTAAAATAGCTCCGTCTCTTTTTGTTATATGACATGAGAAAGTAATGGGTATATTTTAATCCTGGGTTTACCTTAGTATTGGTTTAAACCATCTTTTGTAATAAGGGGGATTAGGTATAAAAAGTTAAGTCAGCACAACAAAAAACCCCAATTCTGTAATGGCTGAAGTAATAATCGTTATCATCAAACATGGCTAAGAACCATTCCAATTTCAACCAGCATTCTAATTGTGCAATACACTCGTAATCGCTGTGGCTTTGATTTTGACGGGTCAAAAATTTCCATAGCAACGTATGTATTAACAATCCGATTTCTCTACAACTGTGTACCACGCAATGAATATTGTTTTTGACACATCAACTGTCATGATTGGTGTTGGTTACGTTACACAATTGCAATGATGGACAAAGGTTTTTAAAAAAAAACGGTCCATTTGTTTGGGAGCTTCGGTGCATCAGACAGACACTATACAAGTTTAGTTTTAGTACACGCTAAACCTGAAACTAGTTTGTTCAGAATCACTAGGAGAATCGATTGGCACAGTTTTATACCACGATAAATCTTGAATTTTTTTGTTCTTCATAAATTTCAGTTTTGTTTCAATAGGTTTCTATGCATAACAGTGGACGGGAATAGACACCTTGAGGCTT